>JAPMOR010060071.1:112068-134016 GCA_026543865.1 Argiope aurantia
CTTCTGGTTCGTAGCCGCGTAACATGACCACAAGACAAAAGAAATTTTTCATGTCTCGTAGCTGTTATCTGGCTTATAAAGCGTCACCACAAGATAAAAGAAATGTTCGGCTGTTCGATGCTGAGTTTTTTCCAGAGCGCTTCTCTGTAGACTGTACATTTTGAGCATTTTAACAAGATGTTAAAATGTTCAAAATGGGAAATGTCGTTTTCGTTACATTTGATGCACAAGGGGTTGTCTGAGAGATTGAACCTGTGAAGAAGACTTGGAGTGATGATCATTTTACAAATCACTCGTGCAATAAGTTTATCTTGAATCCTACTACTAGTCCAATTAGTGATTGTTTGGGAAAACCCCGATCAAAGCTAGATATTTGCTCCTGTGATAATTATTTGAAGCGACTTCAGTAGAGTTCTTTCTCAGATTGGAGATCGTATCCTCCTGGGAGATCCACTCTATGAATGGCGTATATTCCTTAGCTGCTTTTGTAAGAGCGTCTGCATTTTCCTTCCATGCGATACCAGAGTGGCCAGGTAACCATAGAAGAGAGATTTTTTGGTTTAGATTTTTCCTTGTGTAAATTTTTGAGGCTAATCGTTGAATAATTTTAGGCGAATGGAAATTGATGTTTTTAAGCGCAATCAAAGCAGAATAACTGTCCGAAAGAATTAGGATATCTTTATTTGGGACTGTCAGTTCATCCAGAGCTTGGCAGATCGCTAAATCTTCAGCTGTAGAAATGGAGTTTATGACATAAATGCGATAAATAAATTTCTGAAAACAAGAAATACCAACAATTGAGGTGAAGAGCTGTGATTCTGAACCATTATTGGCTGTGATGAAATGATTCGGAAATGTGTTCTGGATGCATTCAGTGAAGTTTACTGCGATGTCAGAACCTGGGAATCCTTTGTTTTGGAAATCGAAATCGTTCAGAAAGATTTTACAAAAATCGGGAAATGGGATGGGGAAAAATTGGTATTTTTATTAAATGTTTCGGAGAACAATTTAAGGTTTTGAAACGAAGCTTTGAGCATTTCTTCATCCTTTTCAATCAATGGGATATTTAGTTCATCAGAATTGTTGGTTCAAGGTGAGAAAGAAAAATTAGTCATTTGTTTGATGAAAAATTGGATTGCAAGGAGTTTAATTTTTTCTGAAAGTTTTAATAAAATGGTATTGGGGGTCCAGGTGGGGATGCCAAGTGCTATTCTCAGTGCCATTGTTTGGATTGCATTACAGGATTTGAGATGTGTTTCAGAGAATTTGTTAATGATGGGACTACTGTAATAGAATAAAATAAGTATGCTGTTATTAACGATTGTGATTAAATTTTTTTGTTCTTGGTCCATCTCTCATGGATCCAGAAATTTTGAGACCTTATATTTTTTTAAGTGTCTTATTTCTAAGACTTTTTAAAATGTTGCCATTTTGATTAGTTTTAGCAAATGGAATTCCAAGATATTTGATCGATTCATCCCATTAAGTGGAAATCCACCATATATTATATACGGAAGTAAAATCGAGCGTTTTCTAGCGAGATCAACTATAGCACTTTTTTCTGTGCTAATGGAAATTTTATAATACTAAGAGCATCATTTCTAAATATTTTTCCAATGTATTTTGTAATTTAATTTGAAAATAATCCATTGAAGGAAAAGAGCAATAAACAAAAATATCATCAACAAAGATGGTACACTCGACATTTGTGTATAATAAACCCTCGATTATGCTTTAACGCTTATCCAACAACATAGCTGCGGACGAAAGACGCATCACGGTTGCGTATGATAACCGGACTTACCTACGAACAAAATAGATTCGCCGATCCAATCCACAGCCGTGTTGTGCTTTAGCCGCTAGTGTTTCAAAGAGATCATTTAAACACAATAATTACAAACACTGAGCATCTGCTTAAATATTACCGCATATGAACGTGATTGCCACTCAGTCATAGTAAATAAATAATTACAAATATATTTACAACTTTATTAAAATAAAAATTTAACTCAAAATATCATTAGTGGTCTGAATAATTAAAAAATATATTGAAAAGTGAAAATAAATAATAACCAAAGTTTATATGAAAAGTGAAAATAAATAATAACCAGTTTATTTAAAGAAGGACCTATTAATGTGCATTACCTATGGCCATAAACTATCTGAATCCACCAGCGAATTGGTTTACTTCGCTGACTAAGCAAATCAATAATATTCTGAAAAAGCAAACTAATCTTTTGGAATTATAAACTGAATGAGAATAATTGGGAATAATTTTTTTTTCTTTCAAAAATGGAAGCATCTAAAGCGGAAATTATTAATAAAAAGTTGTTATGCAATTTAAAATGAAGTGGATATTATTATTAACTATTAATCAGACATTTTATACTTTTTTGCGGTTAGAGTAAATTTGTTTCTTTAGTTTTAAACACGGAAAACAAGGGCGAGGTACAGAATAAAATACATGATGAGGTAATGCGCAGGAAAACCTGCCCAGCGTGTTTAAGAATCTTTCCAATCATGATCTCTTTCTTGAAATGAAAGCCATTTTGTGACACTTTAAATACTTGAAACCTGTTAACTCGTAGTCATACCAACTTACCCGAAGGCTATGATTGAACTGAATGATCAGAACGCTGCGACAGCAATAGGCAGGAACCATGGTTGAGTCATAATGGCTATCACCAGCCACGGTACAATCCTTTTCGTAGGAAGCAGGCCCAGTCATTGGCAAAAGGTGATTCGATCTCGCATCGTTTCTATATCCACCAGGTTGGCAAGAATTAATCACCAAACCGGAAGCTTCTCATCCTCATATCTGAAGTGCCCCACAGGTGGGTCCTCGGGAAATGTAACCACATCGGTTACTCCGCCCCGCCTAATAAAGGCATTTGGATTAAATCTGATTAACCGGACCGCCACTGCAGCACCTACGGTTGAACTGTAAAGGCCATCTCCGTCCATGGAACAACGCTTCCCGTTATAAGCACATCCCATCATCGATAGGAGGTAGCAGAACCCACTATTTCTATACTCAGCAGGGTGTTGAGAACCAACCACCATATCGGAAGCTTGTTATTCTCATTTCTGAGATGCAACCTTGTGGGATCCTCGTGAAACTTAAGAGAACCGATAACAAATCGGTTAGAAAAACTCAGTCATGTACGAAAAATACGCAGAAAAGATTCTAAACCTTAGAATTGAATTTACAAGGTTTGAAGATTTTAAATCCTTGGAAAAAAAAGAAAAAAAAATTCATTTCTTATTTTTTTCCCCCTTTGATTTTCTCTTTAAATATATAAATAACATCTGACAACAAATAATTAGTTTATAATTACAATTTAATATTGTTCAAATTTGAAGAGAAAATATTTAGTGAATATCAAATGGCTAAATTTTATAAATATTTTAAACCAAGTTTTAAAATATCAAGTTATCATATCACATGTTAGTTGCCACGTGATTTAGTTGATACACACCTATTATTTAATTAGTTCTTACATACTATCTAATTAGATATCTTTCTCTTCTACAATTAAGATATAGCACAGTAGGGATAATTTAATTAGACGATCCGAAGCACAGGTATAAACCATGGTGTTGAATATTTTAGATAGTTACTATGTGTAGAAATTCATAGGCGTTCCAATTTCTATATCTAATTGGCGAAAGAAATTATTTTCATTAATGAAATAAAGTAAATATTTTGTTAAATAAGTGATTACTAGCATTAATCTTTGCTCAATTTTGAAAGCAATCATTGCAAGCAAGATATCCTCCAAAGTATAAAAGAAAGCAGAGCACCATTTTCCTCATCAATGGCAGCGAATATTTGCGGATACAGGCATTTTGTGAGCTTAGGGGAGTGCACCTTATGAAGCCACTCTTTTAATGAGATGGCCAATTTAATTTCGCACACATTCTTAACATGTTAATGATTTATTTTAGGTTCATATTTTTTATTTTTAGCTTCGTGAATATGTATTTGTTTTAATTTTCTGTGACTTCAAATTGCACAGAATATTATTAGGCACCGCACGAAATATTTTTGAAACAATTATTCGATTTTATAAATATTTTAATTAATCAAACATAAATGGAACATAAGAACATAATGAAATAAATAAGATAAAATATTACCTTAATATTTTATCATTCCTAGAATTTATATTGTCTTAAAACCTTCTTTTACTTGGAAATGAAAAATGAAAGGAGTGTTTTAATCGACCTTTTTGCATTCCTTGTCAATTTAGCGGCCCTAAGCAACTACCTAATCTGCCTAGTTGAAAATCTATCACTGGTAGGCCACAAGGAAAGATAATAGCACAGAAGAAACGAAAAATATCAGGAAGTGAGCATTAATTTTATAATTGCGCTACATTTTTTTAAATATCATTTTTTCGAAATATTTACACTTCTGGAAAAACTGTTTCTTTTTCTTACTAGCCCACGTAAATTTAATTTTTATTTGGTCAGTGTTAGTATTTGAGTTCAGCATCCTTGATATAAATCCTCAAACAAACATGAATTTCAGAACAAGCTTTAAAACAGTGCATTAAATCAGATTAAGAAGATGTTTCACGAATTCAAATCCTGCCAACAAATACCACTGTTATTTCTAAATTCACTTATGTTTTTAAACTTTCAGATTTTGAGTTTTATCTTCATAATACTTTTGTTCCTAAAGAATCGTTCACTTTTTCCCGATAATAAGACAAATTTGAACAGTGACCCACTTATAAGGTTGAGTTTCGTTTTCTTTAAGTTCATGCAAATTTTTCACGTCGCTTTGAAGATTATTATTATTATTCTTTTATTTCATTAAAAAAAAAATCGAACTTTCTTTTGCGATCCTTTGTGCTTAAAATCTAATTCAAGAGTGCTCTGCTCTAATTCCGAAGATTAGTTGGATAGATGTTTTTACAAACTACGAAATAAATGATGCATATTACTATCTCGCTGAAAAAAATTTATACATTGGAAATTCATTTCGTTCATTCGTACAAGTCAAAGCTTTGTTTATCGTGATTCAATCTTCTTTCAAAACTTACTCCGCGAATTTCTGATAAATGGATTTCTAAAATATATTAAATATTAACTTGTAGAGGGACGAGACTCTTTATTATGTGTTATGCCATGGATGAAAGAATGAGTTCAGTTTCAGGAACTACTTTTTATTAGCGGGTTAAGTTCCACGGCGCAAACATTCCTGGGAAAAACGCGCAAATATCACGAATGCCACCACCTCGCCGAGACGGTCTTCGGAGGTGTAGGGGGAGGATGTAGCGGTTATAATTACTGCTTTCTCCTTTCTTCATAGGTGGCGCTACTAGAGCCACCTATCAAGAGCCATGTTTGCCCATGATTCCTCATTCTTGTCTCTTGTGTTGTCCTTGCTTGCCGTGTGTATTTGTTCTGTGCCTTGTTCTTCAATATGCTTGTGTTAAATGTTTGGGCCGTGGAACTTAACCCGCCAATGAAACGTAGTTCCTGAAACTGAACTCATTCTTTCATTCATGGCATAACACATAATAAGGAGTCTCGTCCGTGGGGCCCGAACCCACGACCCCGAGATTAAGAGTCTCGTGCTCTACCGACTGAGTTAACCGGGCTTTTGAATTCCAGCTGTGGACGAAAACAAAACTGCTTTTATTTTTGCAGCGCATTTAATCGTAACGATATTCATTGAATTGATTTATGGAGATATCTCGTTTAAACGAATGAAGCACATTTTTGTGAAGAATCACACAATTAGAAAGCACTAATTTGGAGGTGGAGAATTATTCTTGCACACACACATCTCTTGGTGGGGATGAATTTACTGGACGGCGGCAAAAATTACTGTAGCACATAGAAAAAATTTCCACTTCGTGATAGGGCAACACTGTAGATTTCAACAGATGCGAGCTTTTTTTTTTAAACACTCGAACTCCGGACAGGTGCGAAGTATTCAAATAAAACTTCCCGGGGAGGGAAAAAAATCATGGCAAGTGTCTGGTTGACACCTTTCCATTCCATGAAATTTTGCCGGTTGGGCGCCACTGTAGAGGGACGAGACTCTTTATTATGTGTTATGCCATGGATGAAAGAATGAGTTCAGTTTCAGGAACTACTTCTTATTAGCGGGTTAAGTTCCACGGCACAAACATTTAACACAAGCATATTGAAGAACAAGGCACAGAACAAATACACACGGCAAGCAAGGACAACACAAGAGACAAGAAATGAGGAATCATGGGCAAACATGGCTCTTGATAGGTGGCTCTAGTAGCGCCACCTATGAAGAAAGGAGAAGGCAGTAATTGTAACCGCTACAAACTCATATTAAATTCATTTCTAACATATTTTTTCACATTTATATATTTAAAATAATTCAGAAAACCAAAGAATCAGTTCCGAGTCATAATCATTGTCCAGATTTCGATAGTTTTTAGTTCACATTTTCGCGTTTGCGACCAAATGGTTCCGCGGATTTTTTTATTGGTCACTAACACTTTCAGTTCAATATTTCATATCACTTAGTTTTTATAGCTTTATCCATAGAATATTTTCAGGCAAATTTTGATAGATATATAACCCATATTATTTTAGATATCTAATACCTTTCTGTTTATTTTACCATGCACTTCCTTTTTCTATCAAAACCGTTAAAAATAGTAAAAAATGGATACACTACTATTTCTTTTCTTTTTTACAATGTAACCTAATTTCTGATCTGAAACATTGTAAAATTTGACATTTTTCTTCATGTTAATACTATAATTTAAGCATACATTTAAATCTTTTTGCAGATTTATTTCAGAATTATCACTTATTTCTCGAAATATGTTTTGCCAGTAATGATTTGTGTTAAAGGCAGAAGTTTCATTTTAACATTTTGGCAAGTTTAATTATATTTTGTATCAATATTGATTAAAATTTGTTTAAAAAAAATCTGCGGTCTTAATGAGGACTTTTATCAATAATTTTAGTGTTCTTCCAGAATTCCTATGGGTATTTTTTTTAAAATTACCGTTTTAGGTACGTTTAATATTTGTTCAGAATTCTTGTGAATATTTATATTTTTGTTGGAAAACTTTCTTAAAATATTTTTAAAAAATTTATTAAATATGGAAAAAATATGCAACGAAAAATTGGTATCATTGAAAATACATTTTTTGAATGTTAAGGTGATAGAAAAAATACAATAAATAATAATAAATAATAAAATACAATAAATACCTAAAATAATAAAATATACAATAAATAATAAAATACAATTAATACCTAAAATAATAAAATATACAATAAATAATAAAAAAATACAATAAATAACTAAAATATTGTTTTCTCTACAATATTTTAGGAATTATCGAGGAAAAACACCAAAATATGATTTAAATATTGAAAATATTGCATTGTTCGCAATATTTTCGACAAAACGTTTGTATCCGCTGAGAATTTTGATTTACAGGCTGTTGCGTATACAGATAATTTACGATCCTAGACAGTACTCTATATAAAATTTCTCTTTTAATAATGGTATACATATTTCAGCATGTTTTTAATTTAACATTATGCTAATAATTTATTTCAAGTTAATTTCTTATTTTAGTAACTTTGTAAAATGCATATATCTTATTTATTTACTACTTGTGGCCTTTAGCGACCAGCTGGTTCGCGGATATTTGTTATTTTTAATTTCAATTAAATCGTTTAGATATTACTTCATATCCAAGACATCGTGAAATTTCTAGACATTAAAGGCGTTTTATCTTAATTGCCTTACATATGATTTGTCCACTCAATACATGAAATTCTCTAATGGAGTCTCATGCAGTCTCATGACAACATGGCGCTATTGAAAATGAAAATGTATGTTTCATCTATCTTATAAATTTCGTGGTACTGTAAATTCACTTTTTTACTTTGTCGTATACGACACAGAGAGAAAATATTAAAATCGACAAAAAAAATTCGAAGGCGAGATTTTGACGAATCTCTGTGTTTTAGATTTCTCTGAGTTCGAAAAACATATTTTTAGAAAATGTCTGTCTATGGCAAAGATAACTCAAAAATACTAAGCTATATGAATGAAATTTGGTATACAACGTTTACAGCAAATTTGTAAATTTCTATCAAATTTCGAGCGAACTCCATTCTGAGGAAATCTGTCTGTCTGGAGGCCCGAATGTAAGTTAACATGATAACTACAAAATGAAGATAAATCTATAGATAAAATTCGGTACACAGACTTCACACCTATAGCGTAGATGTTCAGAATTTTCAGTAGCGTAGATGTTCAGTAAATATCATAATCTAAATCTGTTAATAGACATTTGGCAGACGATTCCTTTTCTGACATTTTATAAATGCTATCATTTTTATTTTGTTAAAATATTATTAAAAAGTAAAAGCAAACGATTTTTTCTTTGATAAACATATTTTATTTATATTATTCCGTTTATTTTTTGTATGATAGCTGGTGATCAATTGTAAACTTTTTGGAATATGGCAATGCTTGCAATATATGTTATTAAGTTGAAAGAATAAACACGCCGATGGAATTCTAAAATGCTTGGAGTATTATGTTAGTTTTAAGAATTTAAGATGCTCTGCAAGCTATAATTTGAAGCTTAAGAAAACGGGTAGGTTTCTAGAAAGCATGCAAAAGTAAACGTCCCTCAAATTTTGAGCTAAATCCAACAAAGGATTGACCGTCTTTCGGTCTGCACTTACAGAAATAAGCGCGATAGTTTGAAAGTGCAACGATTTAAATATATCAAATTTGGTATGATATTTTGTGCCTACAAGTGTAGTCTTGTATCAAATTTTTGTTTCAATCGGTTGGGTAAAATGCATCTAAAAGAGAAACGCGATTTCCGAATACTATTAACTTTAAGCCAGGGATTAATCGCTAAAAATCACACGATAAATTCAGTAAAAGCTAAATTGTCCCCAAAGGTTAATATTTCGTAACTACTGTACGACATATCATTCTGAGATAACTTCTTTATTAATTAGTAAGGAAGAAAGTTTTCGGGAGAAATTAAATAAAATCTAACTTCTTTAACTCTCAGCAATGGAATCAAGCGATCAGATAGTTGATGAAACAACGGGAACTCTTTGAATCTGATAATAATGTAATCTATTGTTGCAAATTAGATAAAAAAGCATATTTAAAAAAATTTCCAAAAATTCAGTAAAAATATACATGGTTATTAAACTGGCATCATTGAAAAGAAAATTTCTTAAGTTTTGAAGCGGTATATAAAATTAATTTTTCTGCATATTATTTTCAGAAATTACCCAGAAAAAGTCAAATATCAGCTTAATTTGTAATTGATTAAAATTTCAAAGACAAAAAATCGTCCCGAAGGGCGCATTTTCTATCCTCCAGTGTATATATGAGTCAAATTTGGTAGCTGTCTTGTAGAGCGCTAACACACACACACACACACACACACACACACACACACACACACACACACACACACACACACACACACACACACACACGTTTATTGTTAGTAAAGAAGACTCATTCACAGAGCGGCGTCGGGGTTTTATAGTCACTCTTATTTAAAGAGACAATCGATGTTTATAAACACTATAGTATTTAAATAAATATGATAACCTGTCGAAGAATATTAACATTTTCTCAACTATAATTGGTTAAGTTCCTAATATTTAATTATTTATAGTTTCCTATCAAATGCATTAATTTCGAAACTAGGTTAATAAAATGATTTTAATCAGCCTGCTTACGTCTTCCTCCAGCCCAGTGACCCTAGGCAGTTGGTTACATAATCTGTCTAATCTAAAATTTTGTGTTTTCAGGTTCATTTCTGAATACAGTGAACACAGATAGGAGAGCTGAAAAAAAAAAAAAAAAAAAAAGCTTTAAACCCCTATCTGCCAACAATAGGAGGAGTTCTGATTTATTGACATGTTCAACCAGATTAGCTAATGAACACAAATAGCATTTAAACAACGGGTTCGCTGAACTAAAGAAAAATTTCTTAGAAGAAGCGGTCTGAACCGGCTGAACTGATGACGATATACCCATTCTAGTACAAAGGGGCCTTTCTTAAGGGCAGTAGATCCAAATGCGGATGCAGTGAGTGATTGCTGACCCTATGATGCAGTCGTGTAGCTAAAACTTGGGATTCCGGAGATACTTCCTGCAAAATTCGTACCCACGTCGAGCCTCCGCCGGATAGCGGGTCAGGTCAACACCTCGGGAAGGTGTGAGCCCGATCGCCCTAGGCGGTTAAAAATGTGCGGTCAAGGTAGTTCGTTTGCTTTCGAGGAGCAGAGGAAAACTTTTTTTACTCAGCAACAGATTCTCCTCTTCCCACAATGAGGTCTTGTGACGAGAAATCAATCACTTTTATTCTAATGTCTTTTCTTTATTTATATATATATTATCTCTGTTGTTTTTATCTCCAATCAGAGTTTAGAGGCGTTACCTCGTAATACAGTTTCGATTGTTTGTCTTTTTCTCGAATGTCGACGAGCTGTTGATGCTGTCCATAAAAGATGGCTCTCCTGGGAAATGGCAGATGTTAGATTAGAAGATCTTGTTTACTTTTTGGGAACCTTGATCGTTTTTGCAACTTCTTCCTGTTCGTGTAATTGCAGTTCGTCAAATGATATAAAAACTGATCAATGATGTAATAGAGATGTTTTTTTTTGTTTGTTTACAAATTAATTTGAAATGAAACAAAGTTGAGGATTTTGTTTTGATTATAAGATTGACCTGGACATAAAATCATGATAATTCTGAAAAGGCCAGATCTAATATGTCAAATTCGCGTCCCACTATGAATAGTTTTGAGACATAGCCAGTATAGCATGTCAAACTCAAGATTTTGCGCTAACTTGATTTTTGAAATTTTCAGTTGCTCATAATTATTTATTACATTGAAAAGGAGTAAATTTGAATTCGTCAATACTTCGAGTACCTTTTTTAGTTTTAAAATTTCTATGAAGAGAAGATTTTAATATTGTGTAGAATTCCAGTTTATTTCGAGAGATTCGAGTTCATTATCATTTATTTTTTGTGTGAATGTTTTGTAGTACCACATATTTTGTATTTTGTTTTATCTATTTGTCTTCATAAATAATATTATTTAATGATATTCTTTTAATAATATTTTTTATTAAAAAATATCATTTCCATCCATCAAACTAGAAGGGAGCCTTTTTGATTCTAAAAACAGGGATGTAGGTGATATAATACAATGATTCGAAATCAAGTCTAAAAACTATAAAATCGTGCTTTTCTTTCTGAATTATTTTCATTTCTTAAATATATCCTTAATGATCGAAAATAAGTAATTTTTTTTAAAAATTCATTCGAGGACTTAAAATGTATACAATCAAAATAAAGCATTAAAATGTTTTTTTGGAAATTTTGAACACAATATTCGAGAAAAGTACTTCTTTTTAATTTTAGGTTTTATTATAAGATTTTTACATTTATAATGATATTTAGTATTTGCTAAATCACATTGCCCTTTTTTTGTTGAAATTTTTTTTTTAAATAATGAGTGGCGAGGGCTTGTCTGAAGAAAGTTCTTATATTTGCATGGAAGAAGTTTTTTCCGGATAAGGTTGTCGAATGCGACTACGAGGAATTTGAGCAAGTGCCTGTAGAACCTTCATCGACGATTTTGTCTCTGATCATGATTATGGAGCAAGAGGTGGATAGATACCCCATCGGTGAGCTGGTGGAAGAACATAGATAGATCGATGGAAGAGTTTATGGAGCTGCATTCTGTTTCACAACAAAAAACTGCGGAAGAGACTTGGTCAGGAGTGCAACAATAGACCCAATAGTGCACCAATTCTTGAAATGATATAAGCGAAACGCTGAAATGTCGATTATTGCATTGTATGTTGAGAAGCATTATCCTCATAAGATAATAATTATGCAAGATATAAATGGAATTAACGATAATGCTATATCTCATTTACGCCAGATTTTGAAGCGTAGCCAAAAACAAGTGTTTTTAAACCATTTTTTTGTAGAAAAAGCATGCATTTTAAATATTAAATTACATTAATATAAATTTGTTTGAAGATTTTTTTTCGGATTCGAACACATAGTCTTATTTTACATAGATTCATATGAAAAAAAAATTGTTTCTCTTAACGCCTTACTAGTAAGATTCAAGAATGAATTATGATCGTTTTATGAGATTCCACTGTATATCACAATTATAATCGGTTAAAGTTAAAATGGACGTAGAAACCGAAATTTTTCCTTTTCTAATAGAATGTTTTGAAGTTTTCATGGCAATTTTAATATATCGTGTAATTCTATAAAAAATTGTCGTCGAAATTCATTGGTAACTTATTGATTTTTTTGGTAAAAAGATAAAAAAAAAATTTATTAAAAGTATAAAACTTTAAATTGTTCCATGAGCATTAAAATAGAATATAAATCTATTTTTTTAGACTTTTAGATAGATATTTTAATTCTTCATAATATTTTGCATGTTTAATTTCATTAAAAATACAATTTTTGCTACAAAATTTGAATCACTTAACATTTTTCGAGAATTTTTTAAAAACACTACAATAATTGCTCGAGGTCTTCAATAAAAAAAATTCTAATATTCATAAATGATTGTGCAAAATTATATAATTATACATTTATTGTGCAAAACACTACTTTTGAAAAATTATATCATTATATATTTATGCAGCATCATAGAAAAGTTTCAGAGTTCAAATTATTTGTGAATTAAAACTCCTGCACTTGAAGAAAAACGAAACTGTGTTATACGGCAACTGCATAAATGTAAATAAGTGGGAGTGGCATCCAAAAATCAATAAAAGAGAACTCTAATAGTGAGCAAACGAATAAAGATATCAAAATAATTCTTTTTGAAAACGATTACTCGCAATCTGACTATTCATAAAAAAAATATTAGTCGATTTTTTCACATGTTTATTGTATCTCTAAGACTTTATTTATCCCACATAATTTCAGTTACAGATTTTAAGCATTATGTTTAGCGTCAGATTTAATTTTTTTCTTCTCAGTCTTCAAAAAGAGAACTAGAAATTAAAATGCTTGTAATTTTCTAAAAAATAGTTTGACGTTTGATGGGTTTTAAATTCTTGAGCATTATAAGGAAAGGCGAAGACAGCAACTTGAGAAAAAGATGCAATTGAATACACTGTCTCCATTTACAAAAGTGATATAGGAATAGAAGTCATTAAAACATTTTAATTTAAATACTTAAACTAATTTTTTGCCCCTGCATTGATTTTTACTTTCTAATATAGGAAGTATACAAATAGAAAACATTGTGAAAAATATGAACAACTCGAAATTTTGTTTCCTCCATGTTTCCGATGTCTCTAAGCCTGAATAATAATTTGGTTGTCTGTCCATGAAAAAGATGAACCAAATTCGCTTTCCTCAAGATGGATAAAATCTGATATGTGGTCTTTACAATAATATTTTGGATTTCTATCAAATTGGAAACGAAATTTGTTCGCTGAAAGTTTGTCTGGCTGGCTTTCCGGGAATAAATGAACACGATAATTATAAAATATAAAGAGCTCGATGAATAAATTTGGTACACCATTTTTTTAAGGTTTTAAACTATAGATTTGTATCAAATTTTGAACTAAATCTCTCAACAGTTTGGCCATCTGTCGGTCTTTATATTTGCATGCATGTAAACGCAATAAATAAAAATCGCAAAGATTCAGCTGATACTAATTTGGTATGTAATCTTTTAATTAAAATTCTTGTTCTATGCCGAATTTCAATTTCAATCGGTCAGTAAAGAGCGTCAGATATACAGGGTGGGCAAAAAGTCTGTAAAGCCTTTAAAAATTTATAAAACCCAGAAAACTAAGCAAAATAAAAAAAAAAAAACGGTTTACAGGTTTAGCAGTGATAAGTCGAGGGATTTTTTTTTAAGATAAGAAAAAAATAATAAAAAAAAACATCCGATCGGTGACGTTTCGTACATAAGTGAAAGAAAAAATGCGCATATAACAAAAATTATGTTGCCAAATCATTTACTATAGCAATATTTTTTTCACATGTCCACTATCACTGGTGATAACACATTGCAGGTGTGTTACAAATCCAGTAACGGTAGAGTGCAGCATGTTTACGCAACAGCTCTCGGAGGATTGCATTTTTCAATTCCGGCATATTGGATGTACGGGATCGATACATCCGAGATTTGAAATTTACCCATAGCCAAAAGTCTCCTAGTGTCAGATCTGGAAATCGAGGAGGCCATGGAAACTTGCAACATCTGCTAATGATTCTCTTGACCCGAACGTTTGTATCAGGAATTCCTTGACTGGAACAGCAGTGTGACATGCTGCTCTATCTTGCATAAACGTAACAGTAGAAGGCGTATCTTTTCCACGCAAACTTATAATAACCTTTTCGAGAAGAACCGTTAAATAACGTTGAGGATATACTGCCACCGTTTTCCACCCATTTACTGGACACTGTGTTTCAAAGAAGATGGGATCTATGATGAAGGAACCTGTGGAGCCGCAACAAGTCTGACTTTGAGGGAATGCAGTGGTTTCTCAATTTACATTCGCGGATTTGATGTCCGCCCATGATGTGTCGCCCAGAAGCGACAGTTATATGTACTAACGTCGACATGGATGAGCTTCATCTGTCCACAAGATGTTAAAGACCCAGGAGGGCTCTTGTTCAATTTTGAAGTGAGCTTATCTCGCAAATGCTTCACTCTCTACGGTATACGACGGTAAAAGTTCATGGCAAAACTGTTATTCTGGATCAAAAGAGTAAGTATTTATAATCGTCTATCTCATTTGCATATTTCCAATTAATTAAGTCGTTCGTACCAGAGCCATCTGTCGGCTGTTTTTTATTTTTTTTCTTATCTTAAAAAAAAAAATCGTTACCTATCAATTCTAAACCTGCAAACCGTTTTTGTTATTATTATTTTGGTTATTTTTTCGGGTTTCATGAATTGTTATAGTTTTTATGGACTTTTTACCCACCTTATACATACTCGGCCTTCCCCACTGTATTATGAAGCACAAAACGCTCATATCTAAATAATAATAATAATAATAAATTTAAGCATTCATGGCATTTACAGTCATCTTCGAGATCGATCCATTATTTTTGTGTGGGAGGAAGGATAATACTTTTGCGAGGCACTAATCACAAAAACTTCAGGTAAACTACTCTTGCTGGTATAGAAAGCATTCCCGGACTAAGTAGTGTAATCAATCATATTTTGATGATTTTTCGCCTTCCATAGATTAAGATCACGGTCGAAATTCCATCTGTGAACTCAAAAATGGAACGAGCTAGGTAAACTAAATTTCATACATAATCTTCAGATTAAAACTGTAGATTCATATAGAATTTGGAGAAATTCTAATAATAGAAAGCATATTCGTCCGTGTGTTCGTGAACATGACATTAAAAAAAGAACAAGTTACATAAATTGTGATTTTTACTCTAAAATTAAAGAACCGCACATCATGTTGTTACAGAATTTCAGAAATAGATAAGATTTTTCTTTATGCCTGGTTCTCTCCACTGAACTATTAAACTAAACACAAAATGCTCCTTATTATGTCAGTATGCATGAAAATTATTAAATAAAATCCTTTCTTTGTATGTTTTATGCACTTTCATTTAACTGCAATGCTTAATTTTGTAAAAATGGAATTTTATGATTGATTATACAGTCACTCAATAGCGGAATTAGCCCTTTTGCGATGCTAGGCAGTGCATATTAAGAGGCTCTTCTTTCAAAATTGAACAATATAGTCATACAGTTCAAGAGATTTTCAATTTAATCAACATACTAATAATTTAATTTAGTATAATTTTGAAAAATATTTATAATTTTTATTAATTATGTAGATTAGTGTGCTGTTACTCGTTAACTAGATATTAGTTAATTATTTCTTTATTTAAAAATAAAAGCATACAGTTATTATGATAAATAAAAAGGAAATAATCAATTTCAAGGATATATAGCATTAAAATGTATCATTTTGTTGGGTTTCTAAAGTGAAAAATAGCAGAGCTAACTATAAATAAGAAATTATACATTGTTTAATAATTCAGTGCAAACATATATACAATTCCTGATATTTTACAATTTGAATTTTAAAATATTAGGAATATTTTACATAATTACATTAATTTTATATATATATATATATATATATATATATGAATTATTCATATAATAATATTATATATGAATTTTAATTTATAATAAAATATAGGAAAATATAATTTAACAATATAATATAATATAGGCCGGGTTCCTGGCATAGGGGTAGCGCGTCTTCCCCGTCATTTGGGCGTACCGGGTTCGAGTCCCGGTTTGGGCATGGTTGTTCTTCCGTTGTTCTATCTGTGAGATGTGTGAATGTGCCCTCCTGTAAAAAGGGGTTGAGCAAGCGAGTGAGTGATGCGTGAATAGCAAAGTCGTACTCTTGGCCCTAGTTGGCGCTACTATAGAAACAAGAGACTCTCCCCCACAGGCTTAAATCGCTGTCTTCGTAACAGCGGGCTTGTCCATGGCAAGTGCCATAAGAAACAGTAACATAATATAATATAGGAATAATTCCTATAATTTTGGAATATTCCCGAATTCACTTCTTTAATAACTTAGCAAATGACAATCTTGAATCGGTCTGCAAACGGTCTCTTCTCAGCCCAGTGGCACTAGGTAGCAGCCTAATCTGACTAATTGGAAACTCGCTACTATTCCATAATGTGCTAGAACTCTGAAAATTCTTACATTTTTTTTATATGATATCAAATTTGAGGAAAATATCTTACTTTAATATATATGGCAATACCTCGATTTTTTAAATTTCGATAAATGTTGATTTTCTTCCATGAAAAATTTGTCTCCGGTTTTCGTCAATAGGCCCATGTGAATTCGCTGCTAAATTTCGTTCTTTTGCTCAGAGTAGCGTTGTTTCTTTTTGTGTGGAGTGCTCTCTTGATCATTTCAATTTCGGGAAGGGGTTTCCCTCGGTATTGTAGAGAAGGGAGGGAAAGAGCGTGTAGATGATCTAAGCGGAATTCTTGAGAAAGTAGAATAGAGACAAAAACGTTGAACGCTAATGCCATTTTTTTAGAGTTAAATATGATTAAAAAACGAAAAAATATCATGCTGCTGTAAAATTATACCAAGTGTCATTATCATTTCCTAATGCACAGATGAGCCCTGAAGGGTAAAAGTGTCAAATTAACTCCGGGCATCATTTAACTTCGATAGTCCACTGATTTTCTTTCCAAGACCAGCAGAAGTAGTCTCACCAAAAAAGTAATAAGACTCGAGCACCAGCATACTTTAAACGAAGATGAACGTCACGAATACTCAGAATTTTATTTTCAGAGTTCTACGTAAGAGTTCGTTTGTAATAGATGGTATAGAGAAGAAAGACAAGTATCATTTTGAATGCTTTTACTTGATCACCTGAAATCAAAATGGGGCACAAAACTGCAATCGTAATAACAAGAACGCATGCCAAATTCCATGTATCTGAGTTGTAGTGTTAAAGAGTTTACATGCTTGAGAATGTTCAGGTGACTAACCTGTGAGGAATTTAAAAGTTGGTTTAAATTCTTCGAGGTTTATCAAGGTTAAAACAGTAGATACTAAAGCTATGTACCAAATTTTATTTATCAAAGTAGTTGATTTTTTTTTTAAAGTTAGAGCTTTTAGCGAAGTTTTTTTAAGTTAGCGTTTAACATGCGAAAGTATCGGTGATCAATAACTTCATGGACTTGCTTCAAAATTGGATCCATATCTACTCTTTAAAAGACAAATTTCTGCAACAAATTATATTTATCTAGCTCTACATTTCGTAGTTATCGTGTGCCTTTATACTTAGATTTCCTACTCATCTACAAGGGGTGTTCAAAGGAAAAGGTACGAAACGGCACTGTGGGTATAAATGAAGACTTTATTCAAAGTATACACCATAGGCCTGAGCACAACGATCCCATTGAATAACGAGCCGAAGGATTCCTTCCTCCCAGAATTGCTGTGGTCGTGACGAGATCCTGTCCTTCAAAACGTCTTCAGTTCGCCGTCCGAGTTGAAGCGCTTCCCTTTCAAATGTTTTTTTCAGGAGACCTAACACTTGAAGATCGCAGGGAGACATGTCTGGGCTGTAGAGTGGATGGTCGAGCTGATTCCACTTGAACTTGGCCAGTTCCGCCTGTGTGACTATGGAGACGTGTGGACGCGCGTTATCATGAAGCAGAATCACATATTCCATGAGTAGCCTCGGTTTTTTGTTCTTGATAGACCTGGTAGTCTTCTGAATGTCTCTCAGTACATATCGGAGTTAATGGCTCTTCTGTGCTCGAGGAATTCAACAAGTAATATCAATTGGACGGCGAACTCAAGGAGGCTGTGAAGGACTGGGTCTCGTCATGGCCATAGGAATTGCAAGGAATCCTTCGGCTTGTTAATCAATGGGATCATTGTGCTTAGGCCTATCTGTATGAATAAAGTTTTCATTTTTACCCACAGTGTCGTTTCGTACCTTTTCATTTGAACACCACTTGTATTTTTTTCAAGATTATCTACAAAGGCTATCTTGATAAAGACCATATGCCAAGTTTCGTTTGCCTAAGTATTTTTGTAGTTATTTTGTTATTATATTGATAGATAATATTTGAAAGATGCAATTTCCGACTGAGGAAGTATGAAACCTGATTTATCAGGTCTCAATATCGAATATATCGCCGATTATAAACGTTCTCTTTGCATATTTCATATACGAGTAAGTAAAAATAGTATCTGCACCTCTTTCTTCTCATTTTACCGCCTTCCATATGCCAAAAAAGAATCTTCAGTAAGTTATCTTCAGTAAAATGGCCATTTTAAATGTTAATTTATTTGAATTAATCATTTATGATTAATTTTATATTAATTTCCTATTGTTTTTATTACCAAGCATAATATTTTGTATAAATTTTGTTTCCAATATTATTTTGGACTATCTAGAGTGATTTAATGGGACTTACATTGATTGAATGGAAATAATTGTCTCAATTTTCATCGATTTCAGATTTTTTTAAAAATATTTTCTGTCCATAATATTTATATTAATGAGTTATAAACTGATCGAAAAATAAAGAATAAGTGAAATAAAATTTTGTTTTAAAACTTATTTATGTTAAACTTATTTCTTATTAAGACGAGTTTCATTCATATAGATGAATCATATTATTTTTGTTTAATATAGACATCAATTGGGAAGAACGATTCATCTCCAAGATTGCATTGATATGTCCCTGTTTTAAAGGAAAAGGATACATAAAAAAGGTTAAAAAAATCGTTTGAATTTCGGGAAAGGTATCATAATAATGCTTGCAAATGCATTTTAAAAATGCTAAATAATTTGTTTGAAAAGAAAAGAAAAGAAAAGTTTGCGCAAGAAAATAGAGTGGTGTCAAACATCTAGAACAATACCAATTTTGTTGTGTTTAAACAGAAAGTTTAAAGAATGTCCTAATTTTTTCCTCTTAGTTTTTTTTTCACTTTATTCGTTCTAGTAGTTGAATTTTAAAAACGTTATCGCATGGTTCATGGAGAACAGTTTGTTTGTCAGAAACTTCGTTTCTTCCACCTAAAAATACCAATCGTGAATGATAAACTGATCGAATCAAGTCTAGAAGAGTAATCATATTATTTCTTTGCCTGATTTTTCTGCTTCAACGATTTTATTAAAGCTTATTTTCCTGCATTTTTTTATCCTCTTAATAATTCTTCTAGAAGCAATTTATCAATAAAACTTACTTATATAGATATTATTACTAAAAAAAATTAAACTATCAGATGCATTTGTTATTGAATATATTTCTAACATGTTAAGATTTTAAAGGATTTTTTTTTTCTCGCAGATGTGAGCTCTATAGCTGTAATATGCAATTGGCGGTAATATTTTGGTCAAAAGATATCTATCGTTGTCACCAAAGATGATTAAAGTTTTCGTATTCGGGTGTCTTCTTTTGAGTCTGATATCATGGTATATTACAGGAACCTGAAAAAACTGTTATATCTTGGATATAATATACCATAAATCACTATTCCCATTCCATGGGACACTTTCTTGTCTCAAATAGCCGAACTATTTCAAGCTATATTTATTAGTATTTTGCAAAAACCTGTTATTATCAATCGTTCAGGTCCTATTCTGAAGGAAGCTTTAAAATTGTTTTGAAGTTGTAAAATTTTCGAAGAATAATATTTTTTTAATCACAAATTCCAAGATCTGAATTTTTCCATCCTATACCCCAATTTGTACAGTATAATTTGATGGGCAAAGCTAAATATTTTTGGTGACTTCGAGCTTAACCTGTTGTTGTTGTTTCTTATGGCACTTGCTATGGACAAGCCCGCTGTTACGAAGACAGCGATTTAAGTCGGTAGGGGAGCGTCTCTTTGTTTAGTAGCGCCAACCAGGGCCAAGAGTACGACTTTGCTACTCACGCATCGCTCATTTGCTTGCACAACACCTTTCTACGGGAGGGCACATTCACACATCTCACAGATAGAGCAACGGAAGAACAACCATACCCAAACCGGGACTCGAACCCAGGGCCCCCAGATCACGGGGAAGACGCGTTACCCCTATGCCAGGACGCCGGCAGCTTAACCTGTAAATATCATCATATGTTAGAACTGAAAACTGTAATATTTTGTACCACGGAAATATAACCTGTACCTTTTATCACTGATCCAAGATATGCAGATTGATCCGAGGTGTTAATTATCATGTTTTTTTTACATTTTATTTTACTTGAATAGAGGCAGATGCTCTCATTTGCATTTGCGCTAACTCATTAACTAGTGCTATATGCTATGGAACGTTGGAATAGTTGTCGCATTGTAAACTTTATCCTTATCGACAAGATTCTCTGAATGACAAAGTACAACGGTTGGTAATCAATCAATATCAATATGAGAATTATATTTTACATTGTTAATAATGGAACGAAGCTACCGCGAAAAAATACCGATGATCCTAATTATTGTCCTTTTGAAATGAATGACTAATAAAGCATTTAAAAAGAGAGTAATGCGGAAAGATAATAATAATTCATTTTTCCGTTTCATATCACCATTCATTGCATTTTTATTACTGCGTTCAAAATTATGCACGTTACTTATTGATACATTCTCATATAAAATTAGTAACTAGATTTTCAGGTGTTGAGGGAGAAACAGAAATTTTAAGGATTCTTATAAAAGGTTTAACACTAAATTTACAGCAAAGATTGGGTTTTTGAAAACTTTTAAGAAATCCGGGAAAGAGAAATTCAAATATGATGTTAGGCGAAAGAGTAGAAAAGCATTTTCAAGGAATAAAAGATAATCTGTTCAAAAGATAATCTAAACGAAGTAGTTAAGATGAACTATAGGGCGATGAAAAAAACAAAATGCTTAATAGAGTTGCAGTGCGAATAATAAAATTCGACCATTTTAGTAGAACGAAGACGAAGCAGCTGGAAAAGAATATATATATATATAGTAACCAATCTAAAGTAAGAAATAGTTTGAAAACGAAACTAAAATGAAAACGAAAGCGAAACAGTTTCGAAATCGCAACAAAAATTATTTCCTATTCAAACTAAAACCAAAAATGGAACAGGTAAAAACTTCATAGTATTTAGAGAGCGCAAATGCAGCTACTTCTAAAACACAGATGAACTGATACAAAAGTATAAAAATCAAGTTAAAAGGAAACACAAATAAACCAAATAAAAAAATATAAAAAAGGAATCCGGTGCCTGCCTGAGGGTGACCCTTGAAAAAGTCTTCAGGCCGGATTCTTTTTTTATATTTTTTTATTTGGTTTATTTGTTTTTTCTTTTAACTTGATTTTTATACTTTTGTATATATATATATATATATATATATATATATATATATATATATATATATA
>JAPMOR010060071.1:144066-164546 GCA_026543865.1 Argiope aurantia
TTTAAGAATGACTATTAAGAATAACTATTATTTAAGAATGACTATTATTTAAAATACTATTTATTTAAATAAAAATTGGGGGTGTTTCAGGATTAGTTTTTTTGAAACCGGTACATAATATCGAAAATTAAGGAAGATACTCTCGACTAACCTGAGGAAAAGGTCTCTAATCACATAGTTACAGATGCAGTTAATTCTATTTATTCTCTTTCTAATGGAGGAGGAAATGTTTTAAGTGCTTCTGAAATTCTGGCGAAAATTAATGCATCGATTTTGGGGTTTTCTTATTTAGACCAAATAGGGGAAAATCGAATCACTCATCAAGAAATGAATTGCTATTTTCTTTTTAAATTCACAAAACGCATTTTAATGGAACACTCTGTTACGCTTTTATGCTTGACAAGTCTTTAAAATACTGTAGCGTTTGTTATGTTTTGTAAATATAAATAAATAGAATTCTTTTTTTTTTACGTTTAAACTCGTTTTTAAATCTAAATGAATTCTATTTTATGTAATGACCATCTTGATTACAATTGTAGAAATGTTTTGTTTGAAATTTTTTATTCAAATGTTAAATTTCTATGGCTTTAGATTTTTTTTTTCATCTAAAATAATCTACTCATTATATTACACAGAATCTATGGAGAAGTTTATTTTATTCAAGAAATAAAATTCGCATAGTTTTTCTTTGAATAGTCATATGTAATGTAACTAAATAGTGACTAGTTTTATGAATTACTTATTTTTATCAAGAGTTGTTCACATGTTTTATCAAGAGTTGTTCACATGTTTTATCAAGAGATCACAGGATGTTGTTTATCCTATGTGAATTTATTTTCATTTGATTGTATATAAACCAGGCGTGACTACCATTACTAGCAAAGTAAAGAAAAGTGCCCCGATGTTCAACAAGAATGCAGATTGCTTTGTTTTGCTTAACTGATTGCCTTTCTTCTTCTACTTAAGAGATGCAACTTGGCTCTTCTTGGTCGATCTATTTTGAAATTATATGATTTTTATGATTGGAAGGGAAAATATTTTCCAATAACTTGGATTCTTCTTTCCCAAAATTAAAAAACGGAAAAAATTCTTACAATTTTTGTAAGTTTTGCAAATATTCAAAACTTTACTAAAGTCATTAATATGAACTATGTAGATTAACAAAATTACAATTTTTCAGTGCAATTAAATTATGGATTTATTTTTTCAGTATGAAATCAAACCGTTAAAAAAGATATGTACTTTAATTTTTTTAAAGATTTTTAATATAAAAATTATATGATTAAATTTTTTGATTTTTATTATTCACGAATTTAAGGTATGAAATTTGCAGCTTTTTTTTTTTAAAAAAAAGTAATGTTAGTTAATTGCTGAAATATTTAATTCCAAGTTGTATAGAAATATTTAATTTCATACAAATGAAACAGATTTTTTTTTTGGATTTAAGAAAAATTGGCGATAAAAAAAGTTAATTTTCATATATTCAAATTATTTTGAAATCAAACAAATTTAAACAAATAAGACTACAAAAGTTCTTTTTAAAAGCATTTTCTTTTAAGATCAATTTGTTTAAAAAAAAACTTTGAATACCAAAAAAATAAAAAAAAAAATAAAAATAAATGTTATTAATGATTAAACATTTTTTTTTAAATATTAAAGAAGAAATAAAAAATATCTTGTCGAAATCATCTTTTTAAAAACATTTCACAAATGTTCTTTTTAATTAAACTCTGTGCATTTTTCAAATATATTCTAAAAATAAAGAAAGTTAAATCGCGAATAATAGTATGGTTTAAGTTAATCGTAAAATCTAACCTATATGACCTTCTTTATTTTCAGGGATGCGACAAGATGTCATCATTATGGTAATAACAATAGAAAACGACATTGAAGAATCTTGTTCTGAAATGAAAGTTAATAGATTTTAAATTATCCCAGTCGAGTATCAACTAATGGAGATTACGTGTGAATGATTCCCCATTTCTGATATGGCGTTTGTACAAATTAAGGAATTCTTATATAAAGAGTATTTAGTAAATATTGAAAATGAAAGCCCATCTTTTATTCTAATCATTAAAATGACATTTTCATATAAAATGTGTTTTTTTTCCTGAACTCTGAGATAATGAATATCTAAGTAATTAGATTTTATTAAATACCAGTCAATTTAGGCTAAGTTTTAATAGCTGAAAATGAAATAAGGGAGTATCAAGAACAAGAGAATTTTTTGTGATATTAAAACCAACGGGAGTGGTCCTCCCCTCCCCCCCCAAACTTTCTAGCATTCTCTCCACTAAAAGTGTTATAAAAAATGTTTTGAATAGCAATGACACACAATAGTTATGCAATATTAACCTTTGACTTGATTTTTGCATTTTTACACAATGTAATTTGTGGTTTTTGACGAATTTTTTGGCGATTAATCCCTGACATGAGGTTAACACTATCTGAAAATCGAATTTATGTTTATTACATTTTTATTCGCCAATTGAAACAAAAGTTCGATATAGAATTACTCTCGTAGTCACAAAATCACATACCAAATTTGATATATTTAAGTCATTGTGTTTTTGCGTTATCGTGTTTACATGCTTATGAAAATATAGACCAGCAGAATGGTCGAGCCCTCGTTGGATTTGGTTAAAAATTTGATAGAGGTTTATGTTTTATAGATGTTAAATACAGATACAGATGTTAAATCTGTGTACTAAATTTTATCTAACTCTCTTCGTTTTGTATTTATTGTGTTAACTTACCCTTGAGCCGGCTTCCTAGCATAGGGATAGCTCGTCTTCCCCGCGATCTGGGCGTCCCGGGTTCGAGTCTCGGTTCGGGCATGGTTGTTCTTCATCTCTGTTCTATCTGTGAGGTGTGTGAATGTGCCTCCTGTAAAAAGGGGTTGTGCGAGTGAATGTGACGCATGAGTAGCTAAGACGCATTCCTGGCTCTAGATGGCGCTATTGAAAAACAAGAGACGCTCTCTAGGCTTAAAATCGCTGAGTTCGCCAGAGGGCTTGTCTATGACAAGCGCCATAAGAAACAACAACAAGTTATATTTGAAAAATCGGACAGACAGACTTCCTGTGAACGGTATTTGCTCAAAATGTGAAAAAAAAAATCTGCCAATTTGGTGTGAAGATCGTATTCCAAATTTATCTGTCTACCTCAAAGCGGTTTTGAGTTATCTTTGTCACCGTCTGCTAGACAGAAGAACATTTTTTTTAAAAAAAATATGTTTTTCAAACGTTTAATATATGGAAATTTATCAAAATTTTGAATGCGAATTTTTTTTGACAATTACTGTACTTTCTCTATATTTCGTATATGAGAAAGTAGAAAAAGAGAAAGCTCTTGGTTTCGGAACCCTCACACATCTTGCACGCATACTCCTTAATCCGCCCTTGCTTATGAATAGTATACAGTTTTTCAAATGAGGTCCAAAATTATTTTCCAGTAGGGATAAGAGCCCATTTTTCTTCAGTAATCCTGAAATTGACATTTGGTGTGACACAAGCGGGTCATACAGAACCAATTATATATTTAATTCTTCCACTCATTAGAACAAAGTTTATTCCATTGGTTAAGATACTGTTTTTACAAACTACGACATTTTTGAACCGTATTTAAAGGACCGAATCTAACAAGCCAACAGGGGATGTATTAAATGCATTTTATGGGATTCACTGAGGCGTTAAGAATTGCATGTACAGCTCTAATTCTTTAGCGTAAAGCAGTAAAATGGGAAACTCTGCTTTTATAGGGCTACATTGCCATCGTAAACCTCGGGTGAGTTTTGAACTGTGACGAAAAAATAATTTGCATTATAAACCCTAAGTGAGATGTTTGTCTATTTATTTTATGCCTTTGTCATTTTAGTCAATTTTATTAAAAGAATGTCTAAATGAATGACCAAAGAAAGCAATTGCTTTTTAAAAAATGCTAACATTTGCAAAACCACGGTTGAATGGTTTGATAGAAAAATTAAATTAGCTTGAAATTCATGATAAAAATAAAAGCATTATTGTATACCAAATTAAATTTAAAAAGATAAAATTCGAGAAAAGATTGCACAGAAATGAAATGAGTATCATTAAATATTTAATTTTTTTTTCAGTTCTATGGCGATGTAAGATATAGCTATATATTTTTGTTTGAAAATATATTTTCTGAAGATATAGCTGAAAAACACTAAAAATTTGCATGTTTAGTTAAAAAAAAAGAAAAAAATTAACTTTTGAACTTTGAAAAACAGATTGTGTCTTTTTTCTTGTTTCGAGGAACATGTATGCCAAATTTTATCAAGATCTTGTATAAAAAAACGTGCAAGGAAATGTTAATATTTATGTGTATATATAAAGTCTGAAATAAAAGAATGAAAACATACTCCGTTGAATAAATACCGATACTCTTTTCCGATGAATTTTAATATTCGCCGTTATGGCGACTGCGTAAATGCTGACATTCATAGGAGAATGTCGACATTTACCAGATATCGATCTTTTATTGTGACATATAGATTTACACAAGATTTAAGAATATTGTCATATTTTATCTTGTCATTATCCGTCATGACAAAATTTAAGAATATTGTCCTTTTCCCATTTATATGAATAATTCAAATATAAATCTGTTTATATATTTCATTTAACACTATTACATTTTAAACATTTTGTCTTCTATTTTCTTTCAAATGATCTCAAAATCTATTTCAGTAATTAAAATTTTCTGGGGCACAGATAAATTCACAGAAAGGAAAAATTTTCTTAGTTTTTTTTTCTTAATTGAAGTTATTAATGGAACCCCCATATTTTTTTAAAGATTAAAGTTCTTTAATTTGCAACTGAAAATAGTAATGAAAAACTACATTTAAAAAAATGTTGCAATACCAGAGCAAAGTAAATTTTAACCACACGTGTTTGTTTATCATTGCAAAACTCACGAAACCAGAAACAAAATTGATCATTCAATTTTTAACCAAATTTTCTCATTGGAAGTCTTGCTTACTATCATCGCTTCAATAATCGGACATAAATAGGTAGTTGGAAACAACTCGTAATTTTAGAGATTTCGAATACAACATCGCAAACTGTGCTAAGTGCGTGTAAAGTGCCGTGCACAACTGAAATAACTTCACATTTGGCACTATGCTAGTCATGACACAGTAGTTAATTCTGCTAAAACATTGAATTTTTCCTCTTATGTTTAGATAAAACGTTCACATTTCGAAACATGTATTTCAGAATCAGTTCCTGATTGTATTGACGCATACAATTTACTTTTTAAAATTTCATTTTAAAGAAATGTTTTATCAAGAGATGTAGTTTTGAAATCGAAAACAAGCGTGAGTGTTCTTCATGAAATATTATCGCATAGTGCCTCTAATAAAAATGATATCGCCCCCCTACAAAAAATTGTGGATCTTAAGTAAAATCGCGAATGCCATGCATGGCATTGGCGAACTATATTTACGAAATATTAATGTTTGGCGTGAATTCAGCCTTTTTATTGAATTGGTGATTTTGGTTATTAATCTCCAGCATGGGGTCCAAAGTATCTCAAAATCAAATCTATATTTTAAACGCATTTTTTCTAACAACTGAAATCAAATTTGACATAAAACTACAATTACAGTAGCATTATTACATGCCAAATTTCATTTATTTAAGTTACTGCATTTTTGAATTATTATGTTTAAATCCATGCAAAAGTACAAAGCAACAAACTATCAACTCTCCGGCAGATATTGTTTAAAATCTGGTAAGAATCTACATTTTAAATGCTAATTCTGAGTATCAAATTTTATTTATCCAGCTCTTTACATTTTTTTATTTATCGTGTTCGCTTGTGCCTGAACAGCCGGATGGATAGACTTTCACCCGATGAATTTCATTAAAAATTTAAAGAATTATACAAATGTGGTGAATTATACAATGTTCATCCCTATATTTCAAAGCTTTTTTAAGTTATCGTGTTCATAGACAAAGGACGAAAAGAGAGGCGTAATTCCAAAAACTGCTTTCAGGATTCAATGAGGTCTGAAACGATGAGGTAATTCGTTAAAAAATCTAGATTTCGAATTTTTAAGGATTGCAAAACTTTCTCTTTGCATAATTCGTATGCAAGAAAATAATAAATATTTTAGGATGCAGCTATTTAAACAAAACATGAGCAAGATTTCTAATGTTGCATTATTCTAAAATTTTTGCTTCCAGATTTCCAGATTTTGCTTCCAGACTAAATTTACAACTAAAGAAAAGAGAGAAATTTGAAATGCAAACAATAAAAAAAGATACAAATAATTAAAAAAAAAGTCGTAACGATTCGAATATTTTATGCTCTAATAAACTCTTTTTTTTTCCATTTTTTGAAAAAGAAAAAAAGTGCATTATTGTTTTTTGCTTATATTAATGAATATTTCCCGAATAATCGTTTGAAAGAAAGAATTTTCACCAAGAAATGATTTCCTTATTTTTTTTCTAATTCCTTTTTTTTTCTTCCTTGACCATTTATGAAATCAAATCTTTGTAATCTATATCTATATCTATATCTATACTTATAATAAAGCTCAATGTGTGTGTGTGTGTGTGTGTGTGTGTTGGCGCTCTACAGACCAGACCATTCAACCTACAGCTACCAAATTTGGCACGTGTATACCTTGGAGGCCGGGAATGTGCACCTGGGGGTTATTTTTTCGAATTTTTAACTAGAATTTTATTTATTTAAAAATTAAGCGAAATTTTGACGTATTTCTGCTATAACTGCCGAAAATATTACCGCACAAAAACGATTTTTACATGAAGTTAAAGATCAAAAATTTATCTTTTAAATGATACTACTGTTTTAATCTTAAAATTAAATTTCTATTTTTAATGAATTTTTAAATAAATATTTTAACTATGTTTTTCAATAATTTTTTTCGTCAAAAATAAAAATGAGGATTAAGCACGTTTCGCATTCAGGAGAAAAAAATAGCTTTTTTCAAAGTGTTGCCATCACATTGATTAAAGCTCTAACTGAAAATAAATTAAATCTTTTTGGAAATGAAATCTGCAAAAATATAATTTTCGTCACGTGTCTGTAGGAAATGAAACAAATATGAAATATTATTTTTCTAAAAAATAAATTCAAGAAAAATTATTTTATGATTTTTTACACTCTCTATATTATTAATCCAATAAATCAGTTTTATTTTAAGGCAAGTTTTGTTTAATATGAACAGGATATCCATTCAAATCAGGGCCACACAGCTAATTTGTAAACATTTAGTAATACACAGATCTGTTGCGACATAAATCATAAATATTTTATTTAAAAGTAGCAAACGATTATTTTAATAATTATAAATTT
Source organism: Argiope aurantia (assembly GCA_026543865.1). Taxonomy (NCBI): domain Eukaryota; kingdom Metazoa; phylum Arthropoda; class Arachnida; order Araneae; family Araneidae; genus Argiope; species Argiope aurantia. The sequence goes on from JAPMOR010060071.1 coordinate 151,414, forward strand.
TATTTTGTAAATAGTTGTGAAATTCAGATTGGCAACAGTGATATTTTTGGAACTTTTAATTTGTTGTTTAAAAACGATGCTAGAATTTTGAATGAAAATAATTTGATGTAAATTTGATAATATTATCTATAATGTAATAAGATTTAGTTTCATAATAAGTTTGTCTGCATTCTATTTTTGTTGACGCACGAACACAACAGATATACTAAAATGGTTTGAATAGAAAATGATTATATTTTATGTAACTTAATTCAATAAATGCTCTAATAAATAACGAATTTTTGATTTCACATAAAGCTTCTGCTGCTGAAATCACGAATAACAAAATGTTCTTGAAACACTAATATTTTAAATAAAAAGAATTAATTTCCAATCAACTAAATCAATCACTTAAACTGACTTATTTATGAAAATTTGAATATCACTATTCAATAAAAAAAAAGGATAATTTTAGATTTTCCATCGATCGTTTCAAAAAAAATACGCCAATCAGCGCGCAGGTTTCTCAAGATTAATTGGCCTAAGATTATGAAAATGTTGAGTTTTTCTAAATATTTAACACTCAAAACTTCATAAATAAGTCTTAGTTGATTGTGAAAAATAGAAACATTCATTCATTTATTTAAAATTTGGTGTGTCCAGAATATTTTTCAGAATATGATACCTTACTGCATTAAATTTAGATTTCATAATTTTTGAAATATATTTATAGGCTGGAACAAAATATTATTATTGATTTCATTTCAATCCTTTTGAAAGCAAAACTAAAAACTGAATTTTTGTTGAATTATTCTTTGAGATATTACATAAATTATCAAAAATATTTTGTAGTTCACATAAGACTTAAATACCGAGATATTCTGTTTGCAATACTCATATTCAATAATAATATTCAATATTCAATAATAAATAAATAGCAATAAAGATGATAAATAAAATAAAACGCTTGGTTTTATTAAAAAATATCTTTATATTAATTTCAATTTCATCATTTTCACTTTAAATTAAAGTTGACGTTTTACCGGAAATGACAACAAATTAACAAAATATATAGAGTAAATTGAACGAAACGATCTAAACAACAGTATAAGTTTGGTATGACTATCAAAATTTGAAGATTAAAAATGTTTTGTTTGAGAATCTATTAAGAGACCAGTTACTTAAAATGTTTAATTGAAAATTGTAGCGAGCGGTAATATTGGCGAACCTGCTGGTCGCCAAAGGCGGCTAGTATAAAATAAATGAATCATAATAAGGAAAAAATGTCGAAAACTATTGAGCAGCATTAAATTATCTTATTTTATAATCCATTTATTTAAATGTTTTGTAAAGAATTTTTAACAAAAAAAAGGTGACCTTTTTATAAATAAGAACTGGACTATTATTAGAGTCTATAAGTTTGAATGATTCAATAATATAAGTAAATGAATGTTTTGCATGTTACACTAGTTTTAAATTGACTATATGGTAGATTAAATTGATGAAACAGTTTTGATTCTAATGGATCAATACAACAAATGTATACCGAATAATCTTTTCTGGACCAGTTACTGCAGTTCTGTAAACAACGAATGCGGAATTACGGGAGATGTTCCGAATAAAAGTAGATAATTTTTTATGCATATGAATGGATAGTTAAATTGAAATTCGGAAAGATTGATTACAAAAGAGTATCCCAACTTTGAAAGGCTATATTAATGAAACAAAACGTTTCTTTCAAAAACCAACATGAGTTATCCCCCCTTTTGCGCTTTATGCTTCACTTAACAATGCAGGGTGATTATATATATATATACACCTTGCTGTTCATCAGAAATAACAATAGAAAATTTCAATTTAACACAGTTATAAGTATTCACTATAAGCACCACCAAAAATATGAACGATATCAAGTCGACACGATAACTCATCCCTTACTCTTTCAGCATTTCTGATGTCATGCGTGTCATAAATTTATCAACACCTGCTGTTTGATGTAGCACCAGAAAAAATATCAAGTATTGCCATACACGCATATCTATATGTTTTTAAAACTTCGCATTGGGCATGCGGAAAAAATTGTGGAATGAGTTACCGTATTGCTTTGATATCCTTCCTTTTTCTGGGGTAGCTCACATTAAACACTTATAACTGAATTGAATTTAAACTTTTAACTGTTACTTTTGATATCCGATGGCAACAAGACTGTACTTTTTTTTTTCAAAAGATCTACAAAGTTGGAATATTTATTTATAATCTACTTGTATAGTAAATTATGCATATAAGCATTTTGGTACACCTGCTGCTGATTTTTTGGATCAAAATATGGTATAAAAAATATACGGAATAATAGCATAAAACAAAAGGTATCACTTTATTGCATTTTCTTCAAAGCAATCTTCTCCAACCGCAACACATTTCTGATAATATTTCTATTTCCAATCATCAAAAATGCCTTATAGTTCGTAGCGAATTTTCTTTCATTATATTAATGGACTCAAAATAGTGAGACAATTTCAACCATGGAAATAAGAAGAAAAAAAATCCCATGGTGACATATCATGTAAACACCGAATTGGTGGATCTGTATTTCATAATGATTTTTTTTTTGTTAAGGACTCGATAATAATGGTACAGAAAATTATCTTGTTGCAAGATCCATGAGATATTTTCCCACAACTTTTCTTGTTATCGACTTTTTCCATAAAATAAGTTGCTCAATAATACCACTTACTATCAATTGACGATCACTAAATGCCATTTCTTTGATCTGATCGATATATAGATGATTAGATGAAGTGGAATGGTCTTCCAGAAAGTGATTCACCTATGACAGATTCTCTACCTTCTTTAAAAATTTTATTCCACTCAAACACTCTTGTTTTTGATAAGCAGTTGTTTTTAAAGGCATATAATGCAACATTTGAAATATTTTGTCATAAGAATTGCTTTCCGCGAACAAATTTTGTTGTTTATTCTTTAATCAATTACAGTCGATATTGGAAAGCCAACAAAGTTAAAATTCGTGTCTCATCAAAAAAAAAAAAAAAAAAAAAATGTTTGAGAAGATAAAATTAAATTAACTCATGAACTGTATAATAAAAAAGCCTTTAAAAGTTTGTAGAAAATATTTAGTATAGATATATTTTAAATGAAGCATTCCTGATACTTTTTGATCACAGTAGTATATCAATAATTTTGGTTTTAAGACCACATAGCATGTTTCATTTATCTTGCCTGCTTAGTTTTTCAGTTATTGTGTAATACACACGAATATTTCTAATTAGTAAAAGTAGGTAGCTGCAAGAATGGTACCACAGGTACCTAGGAAAGCAAATTTTGTAAACTATAAAATATTAGAAATATAATTTTTTTCGCGCCAAATTATTAAAATAGTCATTACATAAATTAAAATAAAATTAATTTTTCATTTATAAAATTTTGGAATATTGATAACTTATTTATCTGGTTATGCTATATTCTACCTGATAGATCCTTCAAAACCATTTTTAGTATTATATCCGAAATTTATTATATTTTATAAAGTTTATATCTAGCCACATTTGGCGTAGAACAGCTTAATATATATATTTTTTATATATTTGCCCACCGTTCACTTTAAAAATATTTAGTAAAACCAATCTTCGAGCCAGAACCATTGTACTAATTCTGTGCATTTGTTGGTGATACATAAGAAGTTGATGATACATAATACATACATTGAAGACATAAATACGTTATCAATGATCTTGTGTTCTCAATCACCATCCATTTTCGAGAAAAATCTCGAAAACACTACTTCATAGAGCATTCTATATGAGAAAAAAAAATCTTGACAAAGAGTTCCGCAGCCATTAAATAAAATAAAATTGCTATTTAAAAAAAAATTCTTTTACCTCATATGAAAATTTATGATCCCTAGACAAGAGTTTTCTGCTTTCTCTGTTTCCACATTCGAGAGACATTGCAGAGTACACTTCCTCAAACCCAATTTCAACAACTAAGCTGATTACGACAAATTTCATCTTTAGTCAGTTTCAATAAACAATGATTTCAATGAAAATCAAAGGAATGCTTTTATACTAATTTTAAACTGATTGACGGTTGAGTAAATTGGAAAAACTTTTGATGCATGATCAAGACAATTAACATATACCGAGTTATTTCTTCTGGATCAATTTCTACAGTTTTGTAAAATCAAATGCTGAATTTAAGATTGCTAGTATAGCTACCCAATATGAATGTTTTATTATTATTACGCAATTATAATTTTAAAAAGTATTTTATTTCTTTTTGATAAAATGAATTTTATCAAAATTTGTCCACATGACTTTATTAATTGAATGTTATTACTACCATTAATACCGCAGCCTAATGCAGCTAATAATAATAATATTAATTTAGTCATGCCATTTAGCTCTGATGTACTGCATCTTATCACTACAAAGTGCAATAAAAATGACATTACCAAGATATACTAAAAATTATGCTAAAATAATACTAAAAATTGTAATTAAATAGTACTAACAATTGCACTAAAATAATGCTAAAAATTATTATATTTGTTATTATTTTAAATTATACTTGCATAACAGTGATAAAGTATTCAGATTGGTTGACTCTACTATAAAATGGTGAATTGTTAAGATGCTGTGAAAATTGGCAAAATCGGACCAGTTGTTGAGGTTAAGAGTTCTTGCAACATTTTATTTTGAAACATCTCACGAAATGGGGGAGAAAGGGATACATTACTACTGATGACATATCTAGGAATCTTGAGCTTTCATATGAAACTAATATTTTTGAAATTGGTCCACCGGTAGGAAGGCGAACCCTGTCGTGAGTTTTCTAAATAGAGAATGAACAGAAAACATCTTTTTTTTTTTTTTTTTGATTTCTCTTAAACAACTGGATGAAGACAGGCGACATATTGATGGCATATCTAGAAGTCAGGGAGCTTTCATATGAAATAAGAATTGGCGAAGTTGAACCAGTTGTTGGGAATAGACGATTGTTTCATTAATTTTTCTATCTATTTTAAATTTATATATCTTAGAAATTGTTTGTAAGTAAGGAATTCATTGACTGCTATTATCGTTAATCTTTCAAGAATTCTATTATTTTTCATTGATATACATATTGAAGGATAAATAAATAAAAATATTTCTATTTTATCAAAATTATTAAAGTAAAAAGTTAAATTTAAATAAAACAAAGCATTTAATATGTTGGTTAAATTAAAAACCTTGGAGATGTGAAACATATTTATTAGTTTTTTAAAAAAGGGATATCATGACATGTACCGCCTGGAGCTTCAAAATTTTTAAATTTGACACTGAAATCAACACGGATAGAATTACAGATAGCATAATGTCCAACAGATTTATACCAGAATTATATTATTCTGGTATAGACTAATACTAAAATTCATTCTTCTAGCTTATTGTACTTCCGAATTATCGCTTTTATGCAGATATGAAAAATATTTTATGTAAATTGATCTCGTAGTAGCTTCTTCAGAAAAATATTTTAAGCTTCAAATTTTGATAGTCATATAATTCAATCATACTGTTATGGAGGCCTTAAGACGTGCTGCGTTCTCTATTTAATTTCCAGTCAGCGTCCGTAAAATTTCTACTTTAAATTAAAGTGAAAATGATTAAATTTCAATTAATATAAAAAAACATTTTTACTGATTAGAGCTGATATTCAGTATATATTAAACTATGTATGCCTTAATTAAAATTGAAATAATTATATAACTATTTTTAAATGTCAAAAAAAACTTTTTTCACATTCATTTTTTTAGAAAATATCACATTTTACATTTATTCAGTTTCATGTAAACAAGTGTTGAACATTACACATTCCCAGGTTTTTAGTTTACATTAAGAGTTTTGTAAAATTTAATTTAATTTTTCAATTTGAGTTTTTATCAACTTCGTAGCAACGGGCAGCTAAAAGCTAATTTGCCTGCTCGTGCAGGTTAAATTTTATTTTCATTTTGTGCAAAATAAACTGTTAGAAAATATGATTAAAATACTTTAAAAAAATTAAGAATAGAGATTTAACTTATAGGTTAACATTAGCATCAATGAAAAAATTATTTTTTGAACTTTAAGATGATGTAAAAATTAGTTTTGATCTGCGAAATTTTTGGAACTTATCTCGGAAATAATCAAAAATTTCATTCAATTTTTAATTACTTAAAATTGTAACTAAAATTTCAAAAAAGTCTCTCCCGGTTATCCATTACCACTGTTATGACTCAATGCAAACTCTCCTTTCGTTTTAAATATATTTATTTTCATAACACGACACAGAGATAATAAGGCTATTTACAGTAGAGAAAGTTATTCTGCATAGAATACATACATAATATTGATGAAAACTTATATAAATACTATTAAAAAGCGTAAGTTAACGTAATCACATCAAAAGAACACTTTTTATTCCAATTTTTCAGTAACCTAAACTAAAAAGAAGTTGCCAGATTCCAAGTTGGAATAAGTTAAGAGTAGAATTAAAGAAACAGGAAATACAAAACTTAATGGTGAGTGGCAATATCCTCCCGCCTTTTGTATTGCGGGCATAATTTGCTTAAAGCAATACAAAACAAAATATAAATTAGATACAATACAAGTAAATACTACAGAAATCGTAATTAATAATTATTAGTGAATAAACTAAAATACTAAACACATTATATAAAATGTACTGAAATTAAAGTTGAAATTCAGTCTATAAGTCCAATCTTTTCGGAGGGACAATTTGACTACCAAGTCGTGTTTTCTTCAGAGTTTCTTCTTGTTCTTTAGAAAAAATTTCAGATTGAAAAGATTGGTCATTTGAAGTAGAACACTGTTTAGCACTATAAGAGGTATCGGGAGCACTTTCAACTGTTGCAGGTACATCCTCGAAAATCCCAGAAGAGCTCAATTCTAAGGGATAAATTCTCTGAATAGGTCGGATAATTTCTCCATTAGACACACGCAATTTGACGACTCGTTCGATGTTGTCCTTTCCTTGAAACATTTCGATGACGCGTCCCAAAGGCCGGTTTAACCGTTTAACTTTGCCCGAGCCCACGAGAACAATATATCCTACTGATAAGTCACATCGCTTGGGAGCTAACTGTGGATTCTGAATAAGCTCTGATAAATATTCTTTTTGGAACCGTTGACGTAATTGATAGCGCAGATTTTGAAGATAACGTATACGCTTACGTAAATGCTTGGCGTCTACAATGCCCAAGTCCAAAATTTCAGTGCCTTTTATGTCTGGGATGAAGTCTGATGTTTGATAGCCTCCAATTCATTAGGATCATCATATATGTAAGTAAGTGGGCGTCCATTGACTATGCTCTCACACTCACATAGCAAAGTCAGCATTTCTTCGTAAGATACAGAAGCACGACCAAGAACTTTCCTTAAAAGTTGTTTGATGGTACGTATCATTCTCTCCCACCAACCTCTATACCATGGTGCAGTAGGAGGATTGAAGTGCCATTTGATCTTCTTTCACTAGACGATTTGTAACTGAACGTAATCTACATTCAGCCACATCATGCATATTGTGCACTGGTGGGTGACCAGACAACCAAGGTAACGCTACCTCATATCGTAGATCTTTTAATTTTACAGTTTCCTTGATATGGAGAAGAGTTTCTTCTGGCAGAATTGACTTATTTTTCCTTTCAATGGGATCTTTAATTCCCAAAACTTCTAAATCCCAAATCTTTGGAAGCTCGATATTTTGCAGAACTAGTGTAACCATGTTAACCAATTGTTTTTTCTTCCCTAATCCTAAAATGGTCCAACCCAATAAAGTCTCTATGGCTGATATTCCAGACGTAAGTATCTCTATTCTTCCGATCAATATTCTTCCAAGCACATCTGCTCCCGGAAGAACTCTTATGGGTGGCGTATCTTGTCCAACATCAGTCAGTTTAATCCCTCGAGAAGCAAGTTCGGCAATTAAATTTCTATCACTTATCCTTGGTAAAGTTGAGCAAATTTTCGGTTGATCAAGAAGAGACATTGAAGTCGAATGTTTACGATCCAAGCTTTCAACCGTTACTGTGAATCTCCCCTACTCCATAGAAGGAGAAATTCCGCTTCCAAACAATCCTTGAGAAAGCACTTCCGTTCCGGAAGGAGAAAGATTCAACTCTGCAACTAAACTCTTTTCAATATAAGAACGATGGGATCCATCCTCCATCAATGCGCGAAACAGACTTCTTTGTTTTTATGTCGTAGTCTGACAGTGATAGTTTTTAGATAAATTTTAAGTTCTGAGGGAAGATTTGTTAACAAAGTTTCAGTGGAATGTTGCTCCTCATCTACTTCTCTACTCTTCGAGGAAATGGTATCCTATCGTAAATCTGGACATAATAAAGCATAATGCCTTCGTCCACAAATCAAACATTTAACGGAACTATGGCACCTTTTTGCCATATGACCAGGCTTAAGGCAAACGAGGCAGCATCTCTTGCGCATAACTTGTCTCTTTCTGTCCTCATAAGCCAAGTTAGAGATTTTCTGGCAGTCTTGACTTGCATGAGCACTCTCACAGAAAATACACTGATTTCTTCCAAAGGATGTATTCGCAATTAGAGTAGCAGAAGTGGGTTCATCTCTTAGTGGTGGTTTATGAGATTCTTTCCGTTTCATACCATCGCCAAATGAAGTTTCTGCTAGAAAACGATGTTCTTCGCCTTCTACTTCATGACGTAAAAAAGTCATAAGATTTTCTAGGACTTTATCCTTCGAGACAACAGGATGATCTTCTTTGTCTTCTCTATTCAGCCTATATCTATCCCATGCTTGTAAGATTTCTGTTGGGAGACACAATTTAACAACTGGATACAGCATTACTGCATAATTAGACATTGTCACACCTAATGTCTCTAATGCACATAAATATGAACCAAGTTTATCGTACAAATCATTTAACTTGATATTCGATTTACTGTTGACTAATGCTAATAAATCTCGAATGTAAACTTCAATCAATAAATCCTTCCTCCCAAATCGGGACTTCAAATCCTCTATAACTTTCGCATAATTGTCCTTAGACGGTGGGTAACTTTCCATAATGTCACGAGCCTTTGTTTTTGGTTTTAACGAAGATAATGAATATTGAAACTTACCTTCTTCTCTTATATTCTCATCTTCATCAATACGACAAAATTGTCCCCAAAACGCAACCCAGGTTCTAGGTATTAGATCATAATGTTTCATACGTAATTTTGGCAATTTTAAATTGTCATGTGAGTATTTACTGGAAACTACAGAGCTACTTTCATCTTGTGTATATTGTTTTTCACAAACAATTTTTATTTCGGTAAATCTGTCTCTGTATGATTCCGTCATATCATATTCTTCATCAGTAAAAATAATATATTCTTTAATTTCCTCATCAACTTTAAATAAACGCTCAGCTTTCTCGACAACTTTGTTATATTGAACGTGAATGTCCTTTACTTTATCAATCTTATGATGAATATCATCGAACGTGTTTGCCGATACAGTAAAAAGACGTTTTAAATTCGTTCTTTCATTTCTTAATTTATTTTCAACTTGCAATTGTTCAGCCTTTAATTTAGCCTCAATCTCTGCTTGTTCTGTCTTTTGAGTCATTTTACTTATTTTAAATGTAAATGAATCTGAACATATATACTCGACACAAATATCTTCAGTTTGAAAATAGTTCACTTACAATAATAAACAATGAAATAAAATATGAACTACTTTGAATAAACAACTCAGAATAAGTGAGAAAAAGATCCATGAATTAATTACATTCCAGTTCAGTAATCGGAAGTAATATCCAATTCGTATATAAATTTACTTCTATCTAACAACGTAATGCAGAGTACTATTTGTCCTGTCGCGGACGCCAATTTTGTTATGACTCAATGCAAACTCTCCTTTCGTTTTAAATATATTTATTTTCACAACACGACACAGAGATAATGAGGCTATTTACAGTAGAGAAAGTTATGCTGCATAGAATACGTACATAATATTGATGAAAACTTATATAAATACTATTAAAAAGCGTAAGTTAACTTAATCACATCAAAAGAACAATTTTTATTCCAATTTTTCCGTAATCTAAACTAAAAAGAAGTTGCCAGATTCCAAGTTGGAATAAGCTAAGAGTAGAATTAAAGAAACAGGAAATACAAAACTTAATGGTGAGTGGCAACAACCACCAAAGAAAATATGGGCCAAATTTGGCAGCCGTACCTCATATGGTCTGGTATGTAGTGCGCCAAATCATACACACGCATTCATTGAATAATCAGCCTTTAAGAAACTCCGGGCACTGATTAGAGTTTTTTTCTTCAAGATGGTGGATGGAAAGGCTCAAACTCAAGTGTTTATATTATAATGGATATACTCAAATTTACGTAAATCAGTCAGTTTTTGTGATTGATTTAGCCGATTGGATTTATTTTAAATAAAAATATTTGGCATATCTTTTTATGTAAAACATTAGTGTCTCAAGAATATTTTGTTAAATATAAGAAGGACTGAGAATCTATGTAAAAATTTAAAATTCGTAATTTATCATAGAATTTGTTGATTCGTGTAACAAATTTAAACAATTGTGTTAGCAGATGCATAAGTTTACATGTTAGTTGTCGGAATCTAATTAGAGTGAATATCCTTTATATATCAAACTATGTATGCCTTAAATAAAATTGATTTATTAAATGAATAATATCGATCTTAAAGATAGTAGAAACTTTTTTCTTGCATTTACTTTTTTGAAAATTTTATTTTATTTCATTCAGACATGTGCTGAAAATTACACTTTTATATGTTTAATGTTTTTTTAATGTTATGGCAACACATTGTTAAAAGCTAATTCCCCTCCCCCCGTTAATGTGCAACGTGCTTATGCAGCTTAAATTTTATTTTTATTTTGAGTGAAATAAATTGTTAAGAAATATGATTAAATTATTTTTTTTAAATCCATTGAAAATAGAAATTTAATTTGGTGTTTAAATTTTGTGCTGTAATATTTTGGGAAATTTTAGCGGATAAACGTCAAAATCTCGCTTAATTTTTAATTAATTAAAATTCTAATTAAAAATTCAAAAAAATCTGCGAGGTGCACATCCCAAGGCCTCCAAAATATACACGGGCCAAATTTGGTAGCTATATGTCGAAAATTCTGACCTGTAGAACGCCAACACACACACACACACACACACACACACACACACACACACACACACACACTGAGCTTTATTATAAGTATAGATATAGATATATATCTGAACATTGAACAATCAAGCCATATATGACATTTTATCTCCCTCGCTCATTGTATTTTGAAGTTATACACATGCACATACACATGTAAACATTTCTGTCAACAGATTTCGCTTGAAATTTCAACAAATTTTTTTATTTAGTCAGCGTCCAGGTTGAAGTTCAACAATTCTTACTACTTTATGACCTACCTTTCCATAAGCTGTCAACATCATCTTTAATTAAAGTTATTTGCAAACCTTTCCCTTTCAAATAAAAAAATAAACGGTAATCTTTCCATTATAAACGAATCACTTGTCAAGAAAGAGAAAGCTAATATAAACCTCACTCCAAATTTTCCTTCACTGAATTAATTAAATCAGCTTTCTCTGTGAATTGAGTAATCGTTTTCATTTTAGGAGATGGTAAAACCCCGAAATCCTTAAATGTCCAAGAGGCATGCACATTTCATTCGTCGTTTTGCGCGCCCGCTGCCTGACGTCATAAGACAAGCTGACCAATGAAAAAGGTTCTGCTCTTCCGTGCCTCCCAGTTAAACATCGGAACATGCTTCCGAAACTGTCACAGAAATTCAACAGACCTCGAAAACAGCGGGGATAGAAATAGTTTTCGCGGTCGAACTCTGCGAGAGGGTTTGGAGTTTGAATTCAGATCCCTACAGAGAGAGAAACTCAATGAATGCCTCCGAAACAGTAGCGAGTTGAAGCCTCTTCTCCTCCAAACTGTGTGTTTAAAATTTAAAAAAAAAAATTATTTCGAGAGTACAAGAGTCGACATTTAATTTGTTAACCTGCAATTTTGGTAAGTGAATAATTTTTAAAAAAAGTTTTTAAAGCTAAGAATTTTTATTACTATTATGCTTTATGAAATTATGCTTTTTTGATTTCTAATTAGAAATGTAGAGTGTATAAACAGTAGAATTTAAAATTATTGTAAAGTATTAAAAAGTAGCACTGAAAATGTGAATATTCTATTTATATATTAAACAACAAAGAATATATATATATATATATATATATATATATAAAAGAATTTTACAGCAGTTGAATAACATATCAATTTAACCATAAATTGTTTTAGTTGTTCTTTGGTGATTAGAAGTAATTATTTGTTTGGATCTATTTATTTTTAATGTCTTCTTTATAAATTATTATGACATAATTTAAATCAATTTATTACGTATATTTACTTTTTCACATATTTTATTGAAAAAAATTCACGCATTTAGAGAAATTATCGTTTGCCTTTTATTTTAAGCTATTGCAATGCCAGACTTTTTAAAAAAAATTTAAAATAAAAAAGCCTTTTTTCTCATTACTAGGCATTTTAATTCTAAACGGTAATTTTTTAAAAAACACTCATTTACCAGATGTATTTCATTCTAAAACCGCAAAAGATTTTGGCGCTCCCCTTGCAATTTTATTCAACAAAATGTAATCATTAAACATTTCAACGTAAAATATTTCATTTTAAAACCGAATAACATAGACGTTTATTAAATATTTTATTAATATTTTCAATGTGAAAAAATTGATTTTTTTTCTCTCTCGGTATATTTGGTTAGTTTCATAAGCGTTTTTGGTTAGTTTCATAAATTTTTAATTTATTTTTTCTAAAATGTTTTTTTAAGAATTAGGAGAAAATAGCTTAAAGAGATAACTGACAAAATGAGAATAAATAACTGCCAAAATTAAGGAAATAAAAGAACATTAATTTTAAAATATATGGAATCATTTCAAAATGATAAAATTGATTATCATGTACTATTTTAGGAATACCGAAAAGTCTTTCACGTTTAAATAATCATTTTGCAAAGGGGAAAAAAAGATATTAAACCAAATGCAGTAATTGATAATTCTGTTTTTC
>JAPMOR010060071.1:181789-205653 GCA_026543865.1 Argiope aurantia
CAAAAAATTGATTTAAAATCTTGCAGACAACTTAAACAACATATTATCCAGTTCCTAAACTAAGAAATGATTCATGCCGGCGTCCTGGCATAGAGATAACGCGTCTTCCCCGTCATCAGGACGTCTTGGGCTCGAGTCCCTGTTCGGGCGTGGTTGTTCTTCTGTGTTCTATGAGTGAGGTGTGTGAATGTCCCCCCCCCCCCTCTATAAAAGGGATTCTGCAAGAGAGTTTGACGCATGAAGTAGCTAAGTCGCATAGTGTTGGCACTACTGACAAAACAAGAGACGCTCGCTCGGTTTAAATCGCTGACAGATAACAGTCAGCGGGCTTGTAAAATGCCATAAGTCACAACAACAAAAATAATTCAGCATTTAAAAAACTAGTTTTCCCCTAATTAATAGCTTGAAATTTTCAATTCCCCAATGTTAATAATTTATTTAACTGATTATAATGTATCTCATTTTACAGGTCCTGTGAAATAATAATTTTCATTTTTACATTTGTTTGAATGGTTTAATTTCTTCCTAATGTATCATAATAAATATATGGCATTTATGACAGAAAAGAAATCGCTAGTTAATAGTGATGGATAACAATTGATTTTAACATTTCACTTCAAGAATTCACTTTTAACACTTCAAGAATTTTATTATATTTGATATTTATCTGAATAATATATGATATATAGCAAAGAATTAAATAGATAAAAAAAAAACTTGCCTATTTACGAAGGCAGAAAAATAGAAAGAAAAAAAAACTAATATGAAATGAATTATTAACATATTGATTAGGCTAAAAATTTACTGAAATGTAAAACTGAATTGATTAGTTATTAAAAGTGGTGCCTCATGTTACGCAAAATTTCTAAACCGCAATTTCTAATCCGCCGCATAGAAAAAAGAAAGAAAGAAAAGAAAAAGAAAGAAAAAAAAAGAAAGAAAGAAAAAAAAAAGAAAAGAAAAGAAAAGAAAAAGAACACATACACGCACGTCTCGCTGTCATTTTGAGCAATTTTACAAATATTAACAAGTTCAAGCTTATGAAAAGTCAGAAGCGATTCTATCTTTCAAGAATAGAACACGGGTAGCAATAGAACAAGTTCAGTAGGAGAGATTTGACCTCAACCTTCTCTGAACTAAATATTGAGGTAATTTCACCTCGACAAGGTCAACTCAGTTTACTTTTATAAAATGCAGCTCACGTTTTTCTGCCAGGGGTGATTCTGCCCTACAAACTCGTATCGGTGCGACCTTTGGGATGTTAGGCTATTCAGCGTAATCAGGAATTCAGATGGGACCTTTATTTCCCCTAATTAATTCTGAAAATTTGTGACAAAATTTTGAAATTTATTTCCGGCAGAAAATGCCAGTGAGTGTAAACTGGTTTCCGAATACAAGATTTTTTTAAAAAAAGAATTTAATTATTATTACATTTATTCACATTTTTTTAAATCGTGCTTTTTATTAGCGAACTAAAAGTTTATTTTATCTCTTTCCTTAATTAAAATTTAGAGGACAAATTTAAATCATAAACCCACAAGAGTTCGGTAATAATTCTGATTAGAATTTATTATCTACTTTTCGCAGCTTTATAAAATAACAGAATGCATTGTCCATTCTGAGATATGGAAATCCTTCTTACTTTTCAGCATAAGCCAGGAAGCGTTGATTTCATTAAAATAAGTTAAAAGAGAAAGAAGGAGATGATTACATTTTACTAAGCAATACAGTAAAATCCAATTAATAGCGGAATCAGGTGAGTTAATAATTTGGGATAAACCTCAAGAGTGAACTAGTTATATCTCTACTAATAATAAAGGTTAATGTGTGTGACTGTTTCTGTGCATGTTTTAGCGCTCTAATTAAACCTTTTGTCTACAGCTACCTAATTTGGCACATATATATTTTGAAGGATGGGAATGTGCACCTCGAAGCAATTATTTAAATAAAATTTTAATTAATTAAAAATTAAACTGAATTTTGAATTTCTTTCGTGATAGTTTCCGAGGATATTATTACACAAAAATGATTTCTACATCTTTTCCTAAAATGATATTTTATAAAAAAAATTCAAAAGACATATTTTTAATTCATATGAATTTAGTAGTCGCTCTAACTCTCTTCTCTTTGTAGTTATTATGCTATATTCGAAAAGCCGGACTGACAGACTTACTTTGAATTAATTTCGTTCAAAATTTGATAAAAATCTACAGATTTGATCGTGCCCACAAAAATAAAAATAATAAATTATCACTAAACAAAACAAACTTGACAACACAACACAATAAATTAACTTAACAAAATTTGATCAAAAATTATTGTGCCCACAGTCAGACCGACAGACTGCCGAATAAATTGTGTTTTTGGAATTCAGGAAGATCTGAAATGCAGAGATTCCTTAAAACCTCGAATTCAAATTTTATGTACCTCGTACATGAGGAAGTAACAATCTACAGAATATCTGTATTAAACATAGTGCTAATTTTACATAGTGGGCTAATTGCTAATTTAATTTTTTAAGAAGTTTAATATTAGTTGCAATCTAGGTGTTGAGTATTAATTATGTTTACATCTGGACTCGTTGTTGTTTCTTATGGCATTTGCCATGGACAAGCCCTCTGTTCGAAGACAGCCGATTTAAGCTTGATGGGGAGCGCCTCTTGTTTCTATAGTAGCGCCATCTAGGTTCAAGAGTACTACTTACCTACACACGTCACAACCCTTTTTACGGGGCAGACTTCATTCACGCCTTTCTTTCACTCATCCACAGATCGTAATTTAGACCTGAATCAGAGAACGATCACCCCTGATCTAGTACCCCCAGTGGTATTACTCTCGACATGGAGGACTTTGTGATCACGACAGATTTATATGCGCGTCAAGCACGCAGGGAATCATCGGGTGACGAGGTTCGAACTCGCAACCTAAGATATGCGAATCCAACGCTCTACCAACCAGGCTATCCCGGCCTAATATATTTAGATTTTCTGATAATTATTGCACTTGTATAATTTTTTTTGTGAATGAATACATGATTATTTGTACTTTTTAATGAGAAATTCATATTGTTTTTCTTTCGTTTACAGGGACCTATTAATTTTGTAACTGAGGCACCCACTTGACTTTTAAGAACAACCAAAATGGAATATGTGGCACAGGCTTTCCGAGCACCATTCGAATTTTACCATTGGATGATGTCTAAAAGCGGTAAGTAAAATATCTACCCTTATTTAATTACTTAAAAAGTACTTTAAAAATATGAAATTTTAAAGCGCTCATATTATGAAACAAATACAATTATCTTCTGGAATCAAATTAACATTATTTAAAGAAAATCTTTGTCCATCTTTTTCAAAATATCACTTTGCCTCAAGTTCTATTATACATTGTAAAAAGAAAAATAATAAATACATTTTGTTATTCAAAATCATTTACAAAGTGATTACCAAAGCAATTAGTTGCTAATTATGTTTTTTTTTGTTTTTGTTTCCAGATTTAGAATTGTTTAATATTATTTTAGTTAGAAATTCTAAATTACGTGCCAGTTGCAAAATTTGAATAACTGGTTAGATTTCCCAAAATTAATATTTTTTTTACAGTTACCATGGCTGCAAATTTGTGTTTAAAAATACATTTTATTTCCAAAATCGTTTCATATCCCCACCGCTGCTACTATGAATGGAAATTGTGTTAAATTGCATTCTATCAATCAAACTTCTTTGCTTTACCAATTTTGCTTGTCCAAAATGAAAATTCACTCTTTAAATACCTGGAAAGACTGTAACGCAGAAAGCCCATTTAAGTTTGTTTCCATGAGATCTTCCAGTATATGGGCTAGATGGGTCCTTCCAAAAAAGATGACCAAAGGCCATCGTTTCATTCATTTACTATATAGCACAGTTGTAAAAAAAAATATAGACCACTTCTTTCTCACAAGGAAAAAGGACCATTGATACATTTTAGGACATCTTTTCTCCCCCCTTTTTTATGTACTTCTGTTGCTGACCACATACCCTTCCACATTCCACTGTGGGTCACGGTCGGAAAGAACCGGATTACTTGTGATTACGCTCTTGATGATTAGGCGGTTCTTTTTTATGTACCATTAACTAGCTTATGTTGTACCATTATGTAATTTGTATGTACCATTATGTAGCTTATTCCATTTTTTTCTATCATTTATTCACTTTTATTGTAGCATAGTCAATAAATGAAATCGGTGTATAAAATAAGAGAATTAGAAGGTTTATGTTTTAAGCATATAAAAAAATTAATTGACGAATCGTGAATTACTGTATTCTTAATTTTAATGAATTGCCGTTTTCTTCTCCATTTCCTTTGAGGCATTCTTCATTTATATTTTAGTTTTCCTCATTTTGAAATTCTTTGTAGAAAGTTTTTTAAACTAAAATTTTTCTTAATTTTGTGATTTTTTTTTCAGAATGCGCAGGTTTTTTTGTAGAATTTTTTAATAACTTTTTATTACAATTTTGTATTAAAAATAAAGCATATACGAAATAATTAATTAAATATTACAACAATGGATATCACATAATTATTTTTTTTATAAAATTAGAGAAATTCTTAATAAAGATAATATATGAAGGCATATTCAATCATTCAGTGGTCATAATGATTACGACAAGGATAAGAGACAGGGTTTTATGACCGAAATACAAATGATTCTTGACAAGCAAAACAAAATAAAAGCAGTTAATTCAATAATAAAGAAAAATCTAATATTGCAATTTGTATATTTTGAATTTATTTGTAAAATACATGTAGATTTAATTGTAAATTCAAAATGAATAATAGAATTTGCATACAATTTTCTCTGAATATGCATGAATATGAAAGTAGTCATAAAATGCTTAAATTAAACTTAAGAATGCACGAACTTGTGTTCAGAAATTAATATATGCACAAGAATGTTTTCTCCGTTTTTCTCTCACAAAATAATATGAACTATAAAATTCCATCGTATCGTAAATTATATTTCTTCTTATAGGATGCTTCTTTTAAAAATATTCTGCGCTGTAAATCTTTTAAAACGGTACGCACTACATCTACATTTATCTCCTTAAAATTAGAGGAATTCAAAATAAATCTATAGTTGAAGCAGATTTCTGTAAGAAAAAAAACACAGCAATTCTTAAAATTATTAAACTATTTCCTATATATTAAGAAGGAAATAGGCAATTGAAAAAATTAGAGTGAATTACTTTCTTTAAAATTGAGACTTTGTTCGCCAACCAAATGATTTTTCAACCAATAAAATTTCGCCAACCAATAAAATTTCATTTACATGTAACTACTTTCTTTCAGATTCTTTAAAGCATAGTTTAGTTACCGGTAGAATAAATTCGGAAATTGTATACGAAAGAAAAGAAAAGGTTATTTGAGTTTTCTCCTGATAATTAAAGAAAGGAAAATTCAAACTAAAAGAAATTGCTTTGCTGTTTAGCGACAATTAGTTTCATTTAATATGTATCTAAAAACAGATATCATCCCCAGCAAAGATTTTTACTTTCTCGCATATGAAATATAGAGAAAGCATTGTAATCGTCAAAAAACTAAACTCGAGATTTTGACTAATTTCCATGTTTCGGACTTCCCCAGCAAGAAAAAAAAAAGGGCATTATATCTGTCTGTCTGTCAATCAGTACGATAACTCAAAAATATTTGAAGCTAGACATATGAAATTTATTGCATGGGTTTAAGATCAAATGTATTTCTATCAAATTCTGTCTGGTTGATCAAGTGATCGATAACTATGAAACATAAAGCTAGTTAACATAAAAGTTAGACAGATAAAAGGTTTAAAATGTAGATTTTTTTATCAAATTTAGAACCAAGTCAGTCAAAGAATTGACTGTCTATCGGTCTATGCTTTCGCATGCATTTAAACGCAATAGCTAATTGACTTAAATAACGTAATAATTTAAATCAATGAAATTAGGTATGCGATCTTATGATTATGACCTTAGTTCTGTGTAAAATTTGGGTTTCAACTGGTTCAGAAAAAAGCGTCAAAAATGCATATTCGTTAGATAGATTCAATACAAATATTAGATTCATGGCAAAGATCTATATTTCATAAATGTTCGTCGATGCCACGGTCGCGGTTTTGTCCCAAGTTCACAACCTTATATAGGAAGGGGGGGGGGGATAAGATCTTTTTCGGGAAGATTATTTGTGCCAATTTATATAGAGATTTAGAATACATTTGTGAATTCGTAAACATCATCATTAAAAATGGTGTTCAACTCTTTATTTTATTTTTTTATTTATCCGAAGAGTAGGAATAAAAAACCTCGAAAAGGGAAAACAACTGCAGACGATTTTCATTGAGTCCGCGAGGGCGATTGTTTCGTTCTGTGACCGGTTGACCGGTTTCAGGCAATTTGGGAAGCAAACTCTTCCTGACCTACAGGCGGCATGGTTCACTAACTTTTCTCAGCCGTCCACTTCTTCCTTCTGGTGACCTTACCTTTCATTTTAATGGTCATAACAATATTCTTCTTTAAACGAACAACAATAAGTTGTTGAGGCCAGATAATCGGCCAATTTACAGAAGTATAACGTGTATGCTTATTATCATGATCTTGAAGTTTATTAGGCCACATAGTGATAACAAACAATTGGAAGCTGTCGTTCATTCTTTCCGGTTTTTTTTAATGCATGTATACGATGGCCAGTCAAATGAGACACGCAAGCACGGTATTTCGAATTTTGTGGTTTAAAACTGTGCCGCTTTTTCTAAAAAAGGTATTCTTAAAATTGCTCGTAAATGTAAGATGAAAAATAAACATATTAAAAGAAACAACTTGAATGCCATTTTTCGCCGTTGTTATTGTTGTTATTTTTTCTCAAATGACTGTTGCGATGAAAGACGATATCGTCTTAATAGAAGTTAGTTAAAAATAGGGATATATTTTTTTGTGTTGTTGCTTAGCTCTTTCTTTTTAAAGAATGGGAACAAACTAAAATATTTTTTTGTGTGGCAGATACTGCCACACTTTTCAAAAAGCATATACTCTCAAAACTGACTCATCAATTTAAAGTTGACGAATCGAAAATTATAGGCTTCAAAAATTTTCAGAGCATTTTATTTTTTTCGTATCTATATTCAAAATAACTAAGAACATCATTTTGATACAAAACATTTCGAAGTTTGCAGATTAAAATTGTGCTACTTTTTCTGCACAAACCACTGCTTATTGTGCAAAAACATCAGTAAAAGTATAAGCTTCAAAAATTTTCATAGCATTTTATTTTTTTATATCTATATTCAAGAACATCATTTTGATTCAAAACATTTTTTGTTAAAATTTGTTGAATAACTACTTTTAATTGAATTAATTTCTTTTTATTAATATTCGAAGCTTAGTTTTCTTATTTTCGAATACTAGAGAAATTTGAAAAAGTTTCAGATTATTTTCGGTTTAAGAATTTCTGCCTAAGTAGCTTTGTACTCGACTGAGGCACTGAAAAAGTTGTCTCCAGGCTAGTTAGAAATTGTTCGATCGCACTATAAAAGTTACTATTTATTTATTGCATATAATTAATTGTACTTTATTTAGTTTCAGAATGTATTAATGTAATTAAAAATAAGGGAAAAAAGAAAGGAAAGATTAAAATGTTTAAAACGCCGCAATGGGCTTTTATTAAGATAATTGAATAAAATTTATTGAAGCGTGCTTAGAAACCATAAAAAAATCGATAAATGTTCAAAAAGTTAAATATGATGTATAAATTTTATTTTGGAGTCCACTGTTCATCTTGTAGTAGGCACAAAACAATTTTTACAAATCTTTAAAATTTAAAAAAATTAAATCTTTAGTGGTATTAATTTTTATTTCTGCACAATTTTTTTAATGCTTCAATAAATTCTTGAAAACTAATTTGCTAAACTGCTTTTTAATTTTATAATAAAATTCAAATACATTTTTTGTTACTTCAAATCTATTGCACACATGCTTTAGAAGAAGTTAAAGTTATGATGAAAACAATTGCTTGCTGTGGACAGACATTTCAAAGCAGAACCTTCACTTTTACTTTCATTAATATATTTTTTAGGCTTTCTTATTGACTTGTTATTCTCTCTGCAAATTGTGTTGTGTAAAAGTCGGTTTATGCATAAAGCAACGTCTTTTGCAATCAAGCCAGATGAATACAAGACTGGTGAATAAAACCTAAAACATTATCAAGCTACGATATTTAGAGAAGATATTGGAATCCTTTTTTAATATTTTTTTATAACTAAAGGAATTAAAACACACACACACACACACACACACACACCATAAAGAACAAAGAGCAAAAAAATGTCGGAATTAATCTATGATATGTGATCAATTTTTTCACGTCAAAAGAACGCCAGATTCTAACAACGCATGCGCAGTAGGCATGTTGTTGTTCCGTAGCGTCAATTTCTTGCCATTAATCGAACAGCATTTTTCAGCTTTTCTACGCATGCGCTGCCTACTGGCCATCTTGCAACTGGCCGAGTGTAAATCCGGCATTAGTTGAGAAATCACAAAGATAATAGCATAAAATGTTACCAATGTGAAATAATAATAAATTTTTAAAAACCTAATATTTATTTTTATTTTGTCGCGCGAGTTCTATTAAAATATCATCTACGATTAGTCAAATTCCTGCTGTTTCTTAGCTCGTGACAATATTATTTGTATGAATATAATAAGTGATAAGGATCGTTAAGTCATGCGGATGCATTATAATGGTTCCTATTTTTCAAAGAGTGCTCTTAATACATGCAAAGAATAACAAATCAACAGCAAAATTGATTATGCGGCTCATTATATGAAATAATCTTGTCCATAAAGAGATTTATTTGAATTGATTAGTTGATACAGCATATACTAAAAAATAAAACAATTCTACATTTCTAAAGGCAACCTCAGACTGGAAACAAAGATGATATCGGAAATTGATTAGCAGATTTTGCTAATTACAGACCACTGACATGAAAAAAGAAGAACGCTTCTGAGGTTGTCAAGTCATAATTCTCATAATTATTTGGTTATTAAAATTCAAGACAGGTTCTAGCGACTGGAACTTGACATTAAGAGTTAGCGTTGGAATGACCTATTAATTATGCAGGGAATTCCGATTCTATGTAACAAAAGATAGGCTTCTCTTTATTCCGATAGGGAATATCCCATTTTTTGCTTCAGTTGCATCCTTGGTTGGGTTGAGTTGTCAGTTTTGTTACTTCGTTCCTATACTTACAAACTGCAAAACAAGGATACTAACACGGATAGAATCGCTGAAAGCTAAAGAAATTTAAAGTGCTTGGTATAATTTTTACGGACAAAGTAGAAATATGAAGTCATATAAATAGATTGAATTTGATATTAATCTTTGATTTGAGAATCATGTCATTTTTATCTACTCGTATACAGTATGATAGGTAAAATACTTTTAAGCCCTTTAAATTCAAAATGGCGTCTCGTATAGTGAGGAAAATAATGAGTATTTATAGTAAAGTGACTATGCTGAATTTATTGAGATGTTACAGCGCTCCTAGCTGCGAAATAAGAAAGTTACAAAAAATAAAGGTGATCGACCAAAAACTCTAATTAAAGAAATGTATACTATAATATAATAAAATTGCAGGAAAAATTTTATAGAGTTATTTGTAAAATTGGTGGAGATATTTGCGATTAAAATCATAAAATTTCCGGGACTTGTAAAAGGGTTTGTATGAAATAGAAAAATGGATTCACCGATATTATCATTCAGTTTTTCCAAGTTAAGCAATGGAGAAGTAAAATTTAAGCGAGGAAGAAAATGAATAATAATAATAATAATAAACCTAAAAAATGCACTTGATGAGTGGAGGAGGATGCCGGAGAATGCATTTTTCACTTTAAGACGAGCCCTTTTTCAAGTCTCGGAAAGTTTTTCTAACTGGACTTTTTTGGCTGATCTCCTTTATATTTTGATTTATTTTTGCAACTCCCTTATTTCTCCGTTAGGAATGCTGTAACCTATCTCAATAAATTCAACATAGTCCCGTCACTGTAAGTACACGTTAATTATCTGTCACTATGAGACGCCATTTTGAAATTAAAGGGCTTAAAAGACTTTTACCTTCACTCTGTATAATGACAGTGAAGATATTAACATGAATTTAATCACTAAGAATGGTCTCCTCGAAACTTTCTAGCATTTTTCTAATAAAGATATTATGCCCTTCCTTTCTCGCATTAATCTGTGGACCTTGAGCAAGTTCTTGAATGATTAGTGTTCAGAGTTTTATTTTCAGAATCCTGCGCATGAGATTTTATGCCTTCTTAATATAGTGAAGAAAAATGAAATTGAATTTTGATCATCCGATTAGAATCAAAATTGAACATAAACTGTCAAACATTCGCATTATTGAACTATCTTATTATTTTAATAGCCTTTTTATTTTCCTCAGTCGTTGTGTTTCTGAGTTATCGTGTTTCTATGCATGCGAATGCTTGACAGGCGATCCACCCTTTGACGAATTTGATTTAAGACGTGATGTGGATCTGTATTTTAGAAAATAAGACTAGCTCTTTGCGCTTTGAATTAATAGTGTTCCTATGAACTTGGACATATTGATAGACAAGCTTCCTGTGTATGAATTTCATTCAAAATTTCATAGAAATCTACAAATATGGTGCTAAAACCCACGCACCAAATTATATTTGTCCAGCAGGTATCATTCTTGAATTATCTTATTTACATGCAGACATAATTTCAAAAATACGTCTTATGGATTCAGGGAGACTTATCATAATCTCGAGTTGAAATGTTTTGACTATTAAAATATTTCTTTTGCATACTTTATATGTATGAAAATCAAAGTAATATTTATTAATATATTGTGAAATAAATTATGAAACTTGAAGTTTAAATCTTAGTGTTTGGGTTACTAGCTTAAAAACATAAAATTACATTTGAATGAAATTTTACGAAGCTTCGATCCTAGTTAAGAAATTTGAATGGAAGGAATTCGTTCTTCGAAAATTCGTCATTTATGCATTAATGCATTAGCCAATAGGCATTGAGCATGTTTTATATATCTAATTAGAATTGAGCATGAAGATCCTCGGAATTGATCTCTATTTTCATTTTATTTACGTTTATATGTGATATTTTTTTTAAAAAAAAGTAATTTATTTCATAAAATGCTTCTTTTTTCGTATAAAACACTAGTTGCCAAAGTATGGATTTTCTTTCAAATCTCGAGATAGGATTTTAAGAATTGCAATTCTTTCTTCCATTCCACATTAAAGTTACTCGTTAAAAGTAGTTTTCTTTATATTTATTGAATTTCTAACCTTTATAAAAATGTATCTGAGTTTCAATTATACAAGGTAAGTTTTTTTTTAATGAGGATATTCTATTAAATACAGAAGGCAGTCACTTATCATCATATGACCGCGATTCGAAATTCCGAGGTTTTTCGAGGTTTTTTCATGTAGCCTTAAAACAGGACACTAATATAACCAATAAAAGGCGTTGAAGTCTAAGCTGGAATATTAATCAGTACGTTGGGTACCTTGCGCGTTGATCAATATTCACTTCAGTTTGATTGATGCTTTTTAATACGGAAGTCCTTCATTATGACAAGGTCGTTAGTGTTGGATTACCTTAGAATTCTCTTCAAGAAACTGATTCCCGTTTCTAGTACCTAAGGTCATCTATAAGGTACTAATTATATTTTTAAGAATTTAATTGAAGTTAAAATTTAAACCTTAATAATAAATAGTACTAATTAAAAAATTAAAATAATTTAATTATATATTAAATATTTTTATATTAATAAGTACTCCGAAGCCTTAACAAGGTTAAAAAGAATATAATTGTCTCGATTTTTTGGAGAGGTTTCCTTGCATAAATTATGTAAAAGTATTTAATTTATCGATTTGTTTTCCTAGTATTTCAAAGGTTTCCATTCAAAATTAATTTAGTTTTTCCGTTTAATATTATATGAGTATTTAAAAAAAATTATTATCTGCTAGAAGATGTATATAACCTCACAATAGAGGAAATTATAAACAGTGTTATATAAGCGGTTATAAGTGATTAAAGTTATGTTTTTCTAAAGAAGGCTTCTCTTTTAAATTGAAACAATCTTCTCTCAACCGATGAAGGGAATTCAAAATTTAAATAAATATTTTTATAGAAAAGTTTTTATTTTAAATAAGCATAATTAACTAAATTATAAATAGTATTTTAATTCTCAGTTATCTTCCATTGAAAGGTTGCTTATATTTTACTTTTATTTTTCAAATATTTGATTACTCAACCTTGAGTTTAGATCAACCTGGTTTCATTTTAGTTCTAGTAATATGAATTATTTTCAACTATATTCTTGATTTCAGAAGTGATTTATTTTTTATTTGCGTGACTTTAACTAATTTTAAGATAAAAAAAAATGCTTGAATGTTTTTCTGTGTTCCACGAAAAAATAATTTCATTAACATGTTTACTCATGGAAAGAGAATTTATGACTCTCGTGTAGTATTCGAGGTCAAATTTTTGCGTGAGAGTTGCGGTCCTACAACCTGTCGAAAATTCAAGAAGCGTCTTCTTCTTCCATTCATAATTTCGAAATGACTTCAATTTGTAATATTCTAGCTGAAAAAGGAAGATCTTTTTCCGGATTTTGAAGATCTTTATTATTTTATAAATAAACTTATACAAGACAGCCTCTCTTTTACACTATTTAATATAGTTTCCACTATTTATAATTAATTAGAACTGCTATTTAATAAAATACTTTGGGAAAAAGAGAGAAAAAAAAAGTACGACGCTGCAAGATTTTGGGGCAGCTGAATGTGGATATATTTCTACCTCTTAAACTAAACATTCTCTTAATTTCTAATCTGGAATTTGTATCAGATTGGAAATTAAAAGAATAGTTCTTGAATCAGAATTCTAATTCCAGAACTCTTCAGAAAATTTAACCAATTCCAATCAAGTGTGACCATTAGTAATTATTTAAATTTATATCTATTGTAATAAATTGAATTGAAATTCTGTAGTATATCCAATAATAAAAATTACATTTTGTTTGGAAAAATTAAAAAAAAAATAGTTTATTGGTTAATCAAGAAAGATTTATTGCAATAAAATTACTGTAATTCGTTACCATCTGTAAAATTATTTAAAAAAATTTTAAGCTTTATAAATATTATCTGAAATTAGAAGCTTATAAGTTTACTAAAATGGCTATGAAATTTCACTGAACAGAGCTACTACAGATGATGCCTTTTAAAATAAGGAACGTGAAGAATCAATCATCATTTTCATTTCTTCTAATCATTACACAATAGAAAAAGCACTTCATTATGAATTATCTTGCAAATTTGTTGCACTTTTGTCGCTGATGAAGCAACAACAGCAAAAAGCAGTAGAACAGAATATTACGAAGAATAAATTAAACCAGCAAACAAGTAGGCAAAGAGGACTACAATCAAAATGAAGAATTTCAAAATAACACTAAGCGATTTCAAAAAAATTTGTGCAAACGATTTTTTTATTAAAATCATAAAACAATGGGAACTTTGTGCCGGGTTTACAAGACAGCCAGTAGGCAGCGCATGTGCAGACAGGGACTGATTTATGTTTGCCATAATTTCATAAGAGAGATTCCGGTATTCCATGCGTGGCTATAAATTGCAGTTTTGGCGTCCCTGATTTTTTTTTCACTGCATATCGTATTAAAATGATAGATATTTACTCAAAGAAACATGGTAAAAAAAAAAAGGTCAACAACGTATCTAAATTTGGAAAGCTATAAAAAAGAAATGATAAATAAAATGAAAACACTCACACACAACCTCGCATTAGAAAGAACAAAGAGCAAAAATGTCTGAATTAATCTATAATAAGTTATGCTATTTTTTTCACGCCAAAAAATTGCCAAATTCTGCAAACACATGTAAGGGGGAAAAAATACAATACAGTGGCATGTTGTTGTCCCGTCGGTACAATTACTTGCCATCCATCGATTTTTTTCAGCCTTTCTACGCATGCGCAGCCTACTGGCCGAGTGTAAACCCGGCAATATAATGTATGCAAAAGAAGAAAAATCAATCCATCAATGAAAAGTCTCTATTAAAATTTTATTTAGGTTTGTTTTTTTAATTATCTTATTTAAAGACTTTATGTAATATTTTTAATATTTCTATTTTTTTAAAATTCTTATACACGCTAGCAATGATGTCAATCTAGCCGAAGGATTTCTAATGGAACTATTCCTTTAATTAATTGTCATATTTTAGAAGAAATCCTACGTGTTCCAATTAGTAAATACAATCCAGAAAACTGATTTTTATTAATATTTTTTAATAAAACTGATTTTAAGATTTTTTTTGTCTTAAATATAACTAAACCATTTTCTACTGTTACTTTACAGATCCTAGGACAATCGACTGGCCTTTATGTGGTAGTCCGTTTCCAATCCTATCCATAATTTTTTCCTATGTCTATTTTGTGAAAGTTTTGGGTCCTCAATGGATGAAAAATAGAGAACCTTTCAAAATCGAAGGAATCATTGTACTCTACAACATTCTCATGGTCATATTTTCAGCAGGTTTCTTCATTTACGTAAGTATGAAGTAATACAAAAATGTAATTGTTATTCTTCACATGAAAGCATTCTAAACAATGTGGAAATATTAATTTTATAATTTAATTTATAATTTATTTCGAATATTAAATGCAAATCTGACGCAGATTTTTTTTTTTTTTTGTAAATTTTTTTAGATGATATCTGATTTTACTTACAAGAATTATTCTTAAACATAACTATATATTCAGTCTTGGAATAAAAGCAATTAAAATTAAGGGGAAAATAGGAACATATAGATAGCTATTCGTTATAAATAATGTAATTAGATAGCATTTAAATATATATTTTTAATGTTTCAGAAGAAAATTATTTTAAAAAGCAAATGACAAAGCTTGCTTGTTGTATATGTAAAAATAAAAAAAAAATTCTGGAATATTTCTCCAAAGGAGTTTGCACTAAATGCTTACTACATTTATTTTTTGAAGGAAGATTACTTTTATATTCTACAACATATTTATTTCTACTATCAATCGATTAAGCCATCATTAAAAGATAATTTATTTTTATTTTTATTCTATTTCCAATGGCAACTCAATTTGATTGTACGTTGAATGACAGGAATTTTAGATTTCTAAATTTGAAGTAAAAAAAGATATTATTAAAATTAAATAAACTTTAATTGTTATAAATTTTAAAGTATAAAACATCGAATATGTATGTTAATCTTTTGAAATAAATAGATAACTTTTAAAATGCACTAATATAATATTTAGAACTTTTTCATTAATAAAGGTACATTGTGTTTACTGGCAATCTGACGTGTCGTAGACTATTAAAGATGTTCTAAAATTATGTATGCACTTTGAAAAACTATTAAATAAAAATTAATAACAAGTATGAAAATTTAACAATTTACCTTAATGATATAGTAAATTGCCGAGCAAATTAATGTGCTAATTTATCTGAGTTAGTAATCAAATAATAAGACTTATCTATATGGATTTCCGGCAAGTATATGTTATCGTTATTTATCTAATTGCCAAATAAGTAAATTTGTAAAAAATGATAAATTTTATGAATTAACGCACTTGCATTGACAAGTATAATTGGTCATGTTTCTATTTGTGCCATTATATTTCCTTATTTAGTGTTTATAAAAATGAAAAGCTAGCTTAAATAGAGTTGTGGATGCCGTGCAATCATGAATGCATTAAAAATAAATAAATAGAAAAATAAACAAATAAAACATTAGCATTTTCATAGAAAAACATTAACAAAAACAAATAAAACATTAACATTTCCATCGAATAACCAAGTAAACAATTAACCTACAATAAATCATAAACACGTTGATTAAAATAAAAAAAGATTGAAACGTGAAACAAAATTGTGAAGTTTATTAAAAGAAGCATGCCTCTTAAGGTCTTATCTAAATCTGCCATTGCAGACAGAGAATAGAATGACTCGGCTACCACAAATTATAATGTCTGGTTCTGTGAACAAAGCATGTTAGCTTCCATTATTAACCGCATAAAAGTCGATTCCTCAAACAGAGACATGATCATCTGTCTCTGACGATTTTCTGATGATAAATCAGACCCACGCTTAAAATGCCTGCTCTCCAATATTGAGCCAACTTATTCATAAATCCTATCTTTTCTAAGCATCCGGAAAATTGAATGACAATCACTATAACAGCCCTGAGGTGTTAATTATAGGTTAGCCATCACCGGCCAATGTGCACCCCTCAAGTCATTAAAGTGAAGGTAAACTTGATACTATAATATACTTTTGCCAAATAGGGAAGCGAGAACCAACAACCATCCTGCAAGCTTCTCATCCATATATTTGGGTGTGCCCCGGTTGTGCTCATTGAAAATACCTTAAATCAAAACCAGTTGAAATCAACATGTTAAGAAAAAAAACATGTGGAAAAAAAAAAAAAAACATAATTAAAAGTGGGAGCGATCAAATACAAATTATATGCTTAACCCCTTCTAGGGCCGTGGGAAGTATGCTTCCCACCAAATTTATCAATCTTTGTATGAAATTATGTAGATTGGCATAAGTTCTGATAAATTTTTTTAGAAAAACAAAAACTTAGATGCTGCAGTTCTTTATCTCACACAAAATAATGTGTCTTGATTTGTTACTTAATTATTAATTAACCAAATTAATTAATCAAATTAAATTTATCTAATAAGCTAAATAAATCCCTTTTCTTATTCTAATTTCAGGCCTACAAATATTTAAACATAATATGACTAGGAAAAAATGGCCCTTTAAAGGGTTAACGAAGTTTGTAATCTTGTCGATCAACATTTTCAGAATTACTTGAGTGATAATATTAATTAGAAACGGAATAATATTTTTGTTCACCAAATTTAGCTATTGAATTTTGATGCCTATTATTCACTCTTTATGTAATATTTATTTAAAAAAATGTGTCTACTTTGAGAGCAATCTAATATTGACGTACTATCAATTATTAATATATTTTCTTTTACCTTCTGTGCATAATTTGAAATGCAATATTTTTAGGGAGGAAGCTATTCATACATTCCTCCTTGGGGAAAATTTAGTTGGATATGTGAGCCTATCAACTATAGCACAGATCCTGAAATTATAGACGTAAGTATGACGTATGCATGACGTAAGTATGACGTATGACATAGCATTTGAACATATATTTGCTTGAGGTAATTTATCAAATAGATTATTTTTAAATATTTTCAATAATAGATTAAACACATTTTTTTTGTCTTTTCATTTATGGAAAAACTTCCATGCATAAGCTAAGCTTATATTTTTAATATTAGCTAATATTAATAGCTAATATAAAAGCTAATATTTTTTAATTATGATAATGTTTAAGGGTAGCTAACTGTCTTCTAACTGTGAAATGCTTGCTTAAAATTCAGGACACAAGGCAGGTTGTTGGCTTAAAGACATCAAATTTTTTTGGGGTGCTCAATATGAAAGGGCTTTTTAAAATTTTAATTAGATTTTTTTAAATTTGAAATCAATTTATCAAAATATTTGGAATACATTATTGCATAAAAGTTTTTATACCACATTAAAATAACAAAAATTAATTTTTCAGTTATATCAATTTTATTTTTATATAATTTTTTTCCCTAATTTTGTTTAATTTTTCAAAATATTTTAAAGCATGCTTTATAATTTTCATTGCTTTAATAACTGCTTTCATATGCATATGTTCTGCTGCGATATGAAATATATTTTTCTGTGTTTCTTATCATTGCTATAGTTAAGAATTAAAAATTTAAAATACTATAAAAATAGACGAACCAGTCCTAAAACATTATCATGCTACTATATTCCGGCCTAGAAGTTCAAATCCCATCTTTTTTTTTTCTCTCAAATGTATACAATAAATTTCAATAGAGTTTTCCTTTCATCGTACAAATGATCTGAGAAATTATCTATTACCCAGTAGATAATTTTACTCCTTTAAGTGTGAATAGATATAATTCTTAATGATAAAAGGCAGGATTAGAAGACCCATTGATGGATGAAACACAAAACAGATCTTAGGAAATGATTTCAATAGAAAAAAATATATTTATTGTTTTTTTCGCTCTGAAATTCTTATTTTAGGAGCATATTTGAAAGGATTTCTATCCTCTATTCTTCGCAACGAGAAAGTAGAAAAATTGAAACCACTTTCTTAATGAAATTTAAGAATTCATTCTTTAGCAACTTATCATATTTAATTTTATTAAAAGTTAAACACAACAAGGAAATTCTGATTGTAAAATGAAACACGAAACTTAGGAAACCATTTTAGTTTCATTAAAATATGAATGCAACGAAAGCTAAAAGAACAAAGGAATGTCCTTATTATTCTAGTTCGTATAAAATTCGAGCATTATTTCTAAATCATAAAACAAACAGAATATGACTAATTGCATGCATTGTTCCCAGTTTTGTGTTTTCCGTGCACTGATCGCATTCCGAAACATATCAGCATTGTTGTTATTTGGACCAACAGCATTTAATAACGAAATGAAAACTAAATGAATTACTCCAAATAGGCTGGAAAAATTTATTTTATTATTGTTAAGCAAAATTTATGTAAAAGAAAATTGGATTTCCCTTGACATACATTTGAAATGAGTATGTTTTCATGAACAAATATTATTATTAACAATTTAAAAAACAGTTAGTTGTCTTTGAAATTGAGATATGCATTAACTGCTTCAGAAATTTAAGTTCTGTATATGCCATTGCCATGCATATTTGAGGTGATCAGTTTTTCAGATTAAAACTGGTACGGATTGATTACATTTCGGTAACTAATTACTCAAGATATTGTCTATTTTGGATCAGAGTAAGTCAGATACTATAGTGTATAGGTTATGAAGATGGGTGAAAATTATAATAAATTAAATAACAAAAAAGAAATCCATTAAATATGACGAAAAATTATTCTTTAATACATTTTAAACAGTCGTTTTTCAAGTGCCATAGATTTATTATAATCTTTGAGGTGTCATGGGTTAACTGTAATACTAACCAAACATATTATATACAATTTAGTAATGCCTATCAACTTTGAGGAATTATATTTTATCTCACCAAATGAAAATATTATTCTGAATTATATTTGTGCAAAAACATAGAGCATTCGTATTGGTTGCTATGCACGGAAATTGGTTAAATTAAGGGGCGAAATTGGTTCAGTCGTTGAGGTTGGGGTCTCTCTCTCTCTGTATATATATATATATATAATGAAATCAGTACAGTAGTCGGGGATGGAGGACTCATGGATTTTTTTTGCGCATAATGAAGAACGTACTATATAGTACAGTTTTTGAAATTCTTCTAAAACAAAAAGAGGAATGGTGAATGACAGGTGACGATTAATGATGTGTCTAAGGGTCATGAGGTTCCATATAAAATAAAAATTGATGAAATCGGTACAATGTTTGGAGCTGAGTGACTTTTTCCATAGACATGGGTTTTTTCCCTTTTAGATAATGTAAAGTAGTTCTTTTGAAAAGCATGATGGATAATGGGCTGCCTTTGATGATGTGTCTAGGGATGATGAAGTTTTCAAAGGAAAGAAAAATTGGCATGATCGGGCTAGTGGCTGGTGCTGAACGGCCAACTCTTTGGTTGTCAT
The DNA here is from genome assembly GCA_026543865.1 of Argiope aurantia. Taxonomy (NCBI): domain Eukaryota; kingdom Metazoa; phylum Arthropoda; class Arachnida; order Araneae; family Araneidae; genus Argiope; species Argiope aurantia. The sequence goes on from JAPMOR010060071.1 coordinate 201,520, forward strand.
TTTTTAAAAATATATAAATAATTATAATTGTATTATAAATAATAATACAGAATAATTTACATTTTAAAGAAATTATCACTTTAAACAAGGCCTTTTATTTCTCCATTATTCCTTAATTTTTTTTCACTTGTAACCACTTTTAAATTAAGTCAAATAGGTTCAAGCAATAGTTTTAGTGCGTAAACAAATATTTTTAAATAAAAAAAAAGGCAAGCCTTCACTGCATTTCTAAAAGTAACTTCCAGCCGAAATTTCATGGCTATTTAACAAAAAATCGCAATTAAATTTCCGGACTTCCGAGTCATTACCAATTTATTAGCAAATGATTCTACTAATCTGAGGAAATTCCACGCCTTCCTGCTGAGCTAACCGTGAACTTTCGGAATAGTAATTAGGAAAGCTGTAGAATGTACTCGAAAAAGCCGTTACACATTTTTTAACTCGCACGATGGCAAGACAATGAATCAGAAAAGAAATGAGCTATCATTTAAATAAATGTCGAGATTCCCTGAACTTCAATCCGGGAAGTTCTAAAATAGAGGAATGAATGGAGAAGTCTCACCTCTAGGGCAAGAAGCTAAAAGTCAAATTGTTCAGGCTGATCATTTTATACTGACATCAATGATATGATACTATATTATTATTATTATGATTCTTATATACATTATTATTGTAATAATATGATACTTATTATTCCAAATACAATTTTGAACTGAATAGCATGATTATCTAAATATAAAATAAAATCTTTGTCTACTTATTATATAAGACAAAAGAGAGACAATTTTTAAAATGCAGTAAGTGAATTAAATATTTATTTAATTAAAGAAATCTTTTTTTTTCATTCTAAACAGAAACTTTTATTAATTTTTCAAGAATTAATGAAAAATTGATTATATGCAGACGATTTCGATATATGGTATTTTTAGATACACAATAGCTCTTCAACGTTGATATTTTAAACATCTCTGCTTTTATTTTTTGTATTTTTCGATTTCGTTATTTTTTAAAAAAATATTTTGGCAATATTTTTTATTGGTTTACGAGTATTCTAGAGTTTATTTAATATAATTGAAAAAAATATTGCCGTCAAAAAATCTTATTTTTGCACTCTGAGTAGTAACAATTTTGTAATATTTCAATTGTAGAGAATACAGAACTTTGAATTCGGAAAAATTTGGAGAAAGATGACAAAAAAAAAAAAAAAAAAAAAAAAACCTTGAAAATATATAAAACAAATTTTAAAAAATTTGCTACGTACAGAAATCTTTAGCTTTTGTTCAATTTCAAAGAACTTTTGCATATGTAACCCCTTCGAAACAAAACAAAAAAAAACTTTCTGTGGATTTTTCAAAGCTTAAGAGTAAATTAAGAGCGTAGTGATTAAAATACCATTTCAACAAAATTTTGAACTTTGAAATCTTTTTAAATGCACAGATTGGTTATAATGTAGTTCAGAAACTACAAAACATACTGTAAAATTATTATTCCCAAATCTGAACAAAGAAAATTTTGCTTTCGATTTTAATTTATGATTCTTTTCACAAGAATATTTTAATAATTCAGAGTGAAAAAACAGCATCTGAAGACACAAAATGGCATTAAAACGTGCTATGCAAATGTGAAAATGAATGTAATTTTGAAAAGAATGAACATAGAAACAAAAATTAAACGTTTTTATAATGAAAACTGTTTGAAAAAATTAATAATATTGAATTTTAAAAATAATCTACATTTTGTTTGCCCAAAATAGATTTTCAATATTGACGATTACCACGTAATCATGCTATTATATAGGGATTTACAAATAGACTATGGATATATCATGATTGTTGCCAAATGAGAAATTCGGAATTGCCTCGAAGAAAAGTTTTAAAATACATCCTTCTGTGTGAATTCCACGGAAAATATAAACTAATTAGGAACTTGTAAAACAGCAAACACTCACAACGTTTTCAGTAAAAAGTTTTCCTCCACCCATTAGCATGTCTCAAATTTGTATTAGTCATTGATGTCTACGAGGAAAATGGCGTTCATTGCACCGAAAAATGTATTCAAAGGATGCACTGTAGTGGAAGAAGCATTAATTGTAATATAAGACGATTTTTTTAAACATTTTTTTTAATTGCACTGAACACTGCTTGAAATATCTTCCGCTCCCCTTCTCTAACTTCGATGTAAATGGACTGCTCCAAGATGGATAGTGCAATGATATATTTATGCGGATTAACTCTTTTAATTTCCTTTTTTTTAAATACTTTGTACCGATCTAACAAATGTAGGAAGAATAGGAATGATAATATTTTTTTTTCTAGAAGTTCATTATTAAACTCATGCACAGAAAAACACATTCTTTTTTAATTTTTATACTAATTTAATAATTGGTTCATGTACGAAGAAGACGACTGAGGATATCGAATTGCTAGAGATCGAATTTTGAATTTAATACATAGGAAAACAAATTTAAATATGCCTGACATGGACCAGCGAAGGTAATCTTTAAATGTTGAAATTCACATTCAAATATAAAAAGGACTCATGTTTACAAATTAAATTCAGACATTTTTCTTGAGAAGGATAGCCTGCTAGCGGCTATAGAGAGAAACAGGTAGTCAACCCCTAGCCGTAGGCAATGTAGGGTTAGGATTTGTCTAAATTGCTTTCTGTGTTAAATGCTTTGTATCTAATGGTTTGTGGCTGTAATTCATTAGATCTTAAATATAATTTTATTTCAGCTAGCCAACGTCTGCCAGTCTTAAATAACCCAGTCTCAAATTGGGGCCTCGCGTTGGGCGCCTATGTTATGATATTATCTTTTTATAAAATATGAGTCTAAGAAAGGATTATTTACCAATTAACAGTGACAAAATTACTCGTGTCTTATAACCTTGCTCGCGTATAAAAGAATTGTTCTTTACGAATATTCGTGATTTCCATCAACTAGGGTGTATAAGACTGAAAACCACCGGAACTTCTACCACCGTAAATGTTTGACACTGGAAACTCGCAAGTCAAAGCCTCACCACATGGTGCTTCAAACGATGTAACGTTGAATAGCGTATCCAACGTTATAATAATCCAATAATAATCCCTCTCCCCTTTTGTCTTGCGGCCTTCGGCAAGTTGCCTAGTTTGCTTAGTAGGAAATTTACCACTACTCAAATATTCTATAATGTTATTCATAAAACAATTACAAACAACCGGAGCATGAATATATACAATTTAAGAACAATTTGAATTTCACTCTTTAAGGATGCCGAATAATTCTGCTGAAAGGACTTCTTCCCTTTTTGTCAAAAAGATTTTCTTATTAATCTAGCGTAATGTAAACTAAACTGTGTCGCACACAAATCCACAGAAAGACAAAACGAAAGTACTACGGATTAGTGTCGCTTCTGTGCACACAGAGAATAAATATACCGTTTGCATACTAATTTCAAATAAAAAAGAATTTTATGATATTGTTTATTGTAAATCGGTTGTTTACTATTAGGGGAAATAGACTGTTGTGTCCTGCTCCATTTTACAAACGTCCCATTTACCACTTGATTGAGCATTAACTATCTTCTTTTAAAAAATAGCCCTTGAAATTTTGTTATGGTTTAAAAATAGAATTATAGAAATTTTTGCAAAATATTGAGCAATTTCAAGATTAAGTTTTGTAAATCCTTTCTTCTTTGAGAGCAAAAACCAAAATTAAAATGCCATTCTTACTTTACTTATTTATTTATTTTTGCAGATGATCTCAATTGGTTGGTGGTTTTTACTATTGAAGATAGTTGAATTTGCTGATACGGTAAGCCCAATTCATGATATTTGATTTGCATATGTGTAACAATTAAGAATACTGATGTTTAAAGATACATTTTTGAAAGAATCATAACTTTCAAGTTATGAATGCGAGATTTAACCGGAGCACCACAGATATTCTTGGTGTACCAACCGGTCGCCAAAGTAGGAAAGGTATCAATATCCACAAAAAGAAAGATTTTTTTTTCGAAAATATAGTATTTGAAACATTTATTATTATTTTAATTTCTATAACAATATGAGGGATTTTAAGATATTAAAGCATTTTTAAGTGATTTTTTTTTTGCATTTTTAATTGCTTACTTTCTCGTTCTTTACAGATTT
>JAPMOR010060072.1:0-10399 GCA_026543865.1 Argiope aurantia
TTTGCTTGCGTCCAGCTAATGGAAAAATACCCAAAGACTTTTATCAAAATATTATTTACTCATACAAACAAAATAAACTTTTATTTGTTTCTGATATAATGTAAACAAAAAAATAGAGGGAGCAATAAGAAAATGTATACAACAGAAAAGGGCGAATGAATTTGAAATTCTCCTTTGAATGAAACTTGGTATAATATTCATATCAAACTAAAAAAAGTATAAAATATATTTTGCGATAAATTTTCAATAAGAAAAGTGGTCTTTACATTCCAAAATTCACACTTAAAAATAGGGAATGGTTAGAAGTTAATAAGACCTTAATTAAAAAAAGTATATTTATTTATAAATGAATAATCAAACAAAAGATAATATTATATACTGATTATGATAAATTTAAAAGTGAAAACTGAAAGACAAACTGGTATAACAAAATAAAATTACTAATTAATAGCTTTAAAATTAATTATATCTTAATTATGTATAGTAACTAAATACATATTTTAACTACATAAATAAATTGCATAGTACTGTTAAAAACAAGCCTTAAAGTATAAGTATTATTAATAAAATAAAAGATCAAACAGAAGGTTAAATGGTAGTGCAACCTCAAATCTCTACTTCAAGCATTTTTTAAAACAATTGCAAGTTGTAGCCTCCTCACATCCAGGACAAATGAGGTTAGTAGGTTTATTTTTTCCTCTATATTTAACAATTTTTCATTTTTGTAGTTCTATTTTTTGTTAAATTTTGGATAAACTTTTATTTTTGTGTCAATTTGCCATATCTAGATATATTCGAACATTTTCTGTGATAATTTTAGTCACCAGTATTGACATGATTTCCATTTTAAATACTTTTGTATTACTTGTTTCATATCTAGTTGCCACATTATATCTGATTTTTTTTGTGAGTTATTTATCTTTTCTATCATCTGTAGGCAGCCATTTACCAAACTGACACTATATGATACTTTTTGTACTTAATGGTGAACATTTAGAAAGTTTTATGCATTTGGCTAGAATATTTTCACCTTGGCAAAAACTCTGTTACCTGATTTTCTTATTTTATACAACTTGAAAAGAGCATATTTATCAAATCTTTCACAGCATAAAAATTTGACACACATGCAAAATACCTATTCATAAACTGCTTTTTTTAAAAATGAGACAGAAATATTATATAAAAAAACAATGAATGCCTTTATCAATGCAGATCCTTCATAATGTTTCTTAACACTAAATTCTGCATATGTTAAATAGATCAATCTACAATTTCTTCACCTACTCCAATCATGTTTAAGAAAAAGGTCTGTAACACAAAGATTTCCTAAAAAATTTAATTATAATTGACTGCTGTGAAGAGTTTTAGAAAAATAAATGAAAATATTTAAATAAGACGGAAAGAATGATTAAGCATTCAAAATAAAAATAAAAAAGTGTCATATGTTTCTTTTTATCAAACAAACACCTATATGTTTAGTGCATATATTATTTGTAAAAAATAATTTGCTTTAATTTCAAAAAAATTATTAAATTAAAATCATAAACAGTTCTAGGCTGTGACAATCATGAAAATTCTGCCTCTTTAAATAAGGCAGCATGCTCTCTACACAGCATTATTAAGGAGATAAACAATTCTATGAATTAATTTCTTAATATATATATATATATATATATATACATGTTACAATCCTATGTATTCACAGATTCTATTCCGTTAAATATATCTATAAGTTTTACATTCTCAATAAGTTACCTTCTCTGATCAATTTCGTGAGCCTTTTATAAATAATGAGTCATCAATTCTTTATCTGTTAAATTTAAAATAGTAAATATTCCTTTTTTTCGATGTTATAAAATGCTCAGCGAGTATCTGAGCACTTGTATTATAAGGTTTGAATGTCGAATACATAAAGATTTCCAATTTGTTTACATATCATATAGAAGGCTATTTTACTTTTCATTATTCATAGGATAGCTCCAAAACGGTTATCGATTAGAGAACGAACGTTCACGGAAGATCGAATCATCCAAGTAAACCGGCTTTTTACTCTTTTTGCTTGCCCGAAATAGCCTCGGTTAAAAAAAAAAATGAAAAGATGAAAAAAAAAGGATGAGAAAATTTCTCTTAAACACAATCATTTTTTAGATAAGGAACTTCAAGAAGTCTTAACGAGAATCTTTTTATGTTGATTTTCATCACCAGATGTCACCAGCCTCGACCACAGTTATTTGCTTATATTTCTTGCTTCTAAAATGTAGTAAGTAGACTCTGCTACTATAGAAATAACATTATCTTAAACGCATGCGCTCTGGCATTATTTTCAATACTTATCCTGTTCATAAATACTGAAGGACATGGCAGAATACATGTTATCAAAACTGTTTTTTTTTTTTTTTTTTTTTTTTTTTGGTTCCGGAACCGCGCACCCGTTTAGAAATTCGGAACTGAAATGGAAGTATTGTTTTAAAATTACTTTAATAATAAAATGTTTAATTAAAAAAATTAATACTTGTTAATAGTTTAATGAAATATCATTAATAATAATATAATTTTCATAATATTAAGCATATATATTATTAATTAACCCCATTTGTTAATTTTTAAATGAAATTAATAAAAATAATATTAATTAAAATTAAAAAAATAATTAATATTTTATTTTTTTAATATTTTTTATTATGAATATATGTTAATTAATAAAATTTTCCTTATTTCGACGAAGACATAGGACACTTTAAAATTGTATCGTAATGCTTTCGAATATAACTTTTCTATAACTTTTTAAAATTTGTTTTTATTTTTTGGAGAAATTAATTCATTTTAGCGTTCAATGATGAAATTGTATTTCAAATTTTTATTTATTTCAATTTAGTTTAAACAAATTTCTAACCAATTGTAATCTATTTAATCAAAATTTCTAACCTAATCTATCTTTGACTGTCATATTCATCATCAGGATTTTCCTTCAATTATTGGAAATCAAGTTTCATCGATAAAATTTTATTTTCATTGACTTGCCTGCCAATTTAACTGAATTTAACTAAAATTTAAGCAAAATATAGAACTTATTTTAATATATCTTTAAGATGTGAGCGTTAAACGCACAAGCATAGTCGGTAGAACACGGAGCTCCACGTTAAACGTTCAACTTCGAACTTCGCTAGTTCCGGCGATTCTACTTTTTACTCGTGTCGAGAATATGATTAATTTTTTCGAGAATTTAAGTTGAGGATAATCTTTTCAAAAAATTTGTCGCCAAATATAATACATTGTATTCAATTTTACTCTTATTTCCAAACTCAGAATATTGTTAGAAAAACATAAAGAAATTCCTTTATTAACTTATTAAATCTAACACATTTAACAAGTGTCCTATAGCAAAAAAGTGTAAGTATTTTTTTCGTTACATCATAATAAAGAAATATTTAAAAAAAAGAATGTATAATATCTGCAAATAAAGTTTTGTAATAATCTATACTACCAACAACAAACGTTATCCATTAATAATTCTTTGACCATGCCATTTCCTATATTTCTTTCTATACCGATAAAAATTTCGTACTAATTTCTAAACTGGTTTTTCGCTTGTTGGTATATTTTAAACCTGTATGCTAAAAACATACTATTATTTAAAAAATATTGACTCAGTATTTTTCTTAAATCAAATAATATTAATTTCATTTCATCGAGTCTTTCAATTGTGTTTAATCACCACTTTAATAAAAGAAATACATTTGATGTTCGGAATTTTCTATTTAGGAGGAAAAAACAACAACAAAAAAAAACAATAATTTTGAAACTTGTTTTTCTTTCACTCAAATATATCTCAAAGATATCAGTTTTCCAATTTTTTTGACATTTCGATTGTACTTTTTACTTTTGCATATACAAAGTATAGATGAAATATTGTAATCGTCAAAAAAATTCGAACTCAAGATTTTGTCGGACCTCCACATTTCAAACATCCAAGACTTCGCAAAACACATTTTTAAAAAATTTCTGCCTGTTTGTCTGTGATAAAGATAACTCAAAAACGCTTTCAGCAAGACATATGAAATTTGATACATGTTCTTTAAATCAAATTTGAAGATTTCTGTGATATTTTGTGTAAACTCCTTTCAGAGGAAGTCTGTCTGTTCAAATGTTGAATTTAATACGATAACTACAAAATGGTGGGAGTTAGATGGATACAATTCAATACACATTCAATAACATCTATAATACAAATGCCAGAAACTTTTTGAACCAAACCTAATTATGGGTTGACCATCTGTCGGTCTGTACTTTCAGAAGCATGCAAACACAATAACTTAAATATATCAAACTCAAACTTGGCATGGGATCTTGTGACTACAAATGGAGTTTTGTGTCAAATTTTTGTTTGAACAGGATGGGAAAAACGCGTCTAAAAACCAAATATTTTAACTGCATGCCAGGCATTAATTGATAAAAAGCTCGACAAAGATCCGCGGTCGATTCTCTGAAAATGCTAAATCTACACAATGCTAAATCTATTCATCAGTCTGTATAATGACACAAGAGAAAAAGAGATAGGAATTTTCCCCTTCAGTGATTTTGCTATTAGATTTTGACAGGGATTTCTTTTACCACGAGTCTATTTAGGAAAGGGAATCTTAGGTAAGAATGTTGTAAGCTTTAAGAATTTTTATCCCTTTTCTTGGAGCATGAGAAAATTCTGAAGACAGCTGTTTTATAGAGTGGGTATTAAAAATCTTTAAATAAAAAATGGGAATTGGATCAGGAAATAAGAGAAAATTTTAGAATAATAAGTTAATATGAGATAGATTAAAATAAAAATTTGGAAATTAATTAGGATTTAAAATAGGTTTTAAAAAATCTTCACACACACACACACTGCAATTTATTGGAAAAATAATCCACTGATTACATTCAAAAATGTAATTTCAGAAAAATGCAAACACTTGAAATATTTTGAAAAATCAATTGATCCCTTACTGCATAACTGATTCAAATGATCTTGATAATTAACCACAAGTTCGTAAAAGTTAGTTTTAGATTTTCATACCGTTGTTGTAAAACAGGAAATGATATTACAGTTTTTTTTTTTTTTTTTTCGCGCCTCATCGCATCATAATTTTGTGTTTCTCTGAAGTGAAGACATATTTCATCTTTTGTACCTGTACATTTCCGATCAAACTCATTAAATTTGTGAAATAGTTGACAGAAAATAAACCAAAAAGCGGAAACAAATGCAAACTTTTTTTTTTCAATTTTTGGAGTTGGGAATATTATAGGGAGAAAATAACAACCCCCGAAAAATTCAACCTCGAATTTTTGATGTGTAAAAAAGATCTGAAAAGTGGAAATTCACACTGCAGATCTTTTGTTACAAAAATCCCTTTTATTTTCTCTTATACAATATAAACGAAGAAATTACTCTGATTTTGCAAATGTGTCCTATTTTGAAGTTACACGAATATCATTAAGGAACGGATCATGTAATTTTGTATTACGGCCAGATAAAACGTATTCTTAGCAAGTTAAAGTGAAAATTGCAGATACGATTTAGTCTCCCGTCTTGGACCATCAAATAATGAAAGAAGCAAACTAGCGTTTTTCCTTGCCAACAATGAGTTAAATAATGATCTTCATTTTAAAAAAAAAGATACAATACTCTTCCAAAAATAGCTATTTTTGATTAGAAAAAAAAAAAGTGACTCGATCAGTGATTTATGCGACTCGATTTTTACTGTTCATTATGGAGAGAAAGTTACAGCCGAAGCATGAATTCATATTTTAAGAATGCGAAGTCACGTTGCCACTGTATGCAATTAAATATTAAGATTGTTGATTTTTGGCATCTCTAAATCCAATAACCTAAGTTCAGATAATACAGGAAAGAAAGAAAGATAATACAGGAACCTCAAAAATTATTCTTATTGAAATTTTTTGACTCATTATATTTTTGAACATTTCTCCATTAAAACCATACTTCTGATATTTTTAGTTAATTTAAGAGTAAATTTACTGGTATGTATATTTCAGTGTAAATTGAACTTAATTCTATTTCTTTGTTAATTATTTTATTTCAATACACTTTACATCTAATTCAAAACATCGCAATTCGAAAAATATTAAAACTGATTTCACATATTTACTGCTAATCGTTTTTTGCAGCCAGCTGGTTTAAAGGAATACTAGTTAGTTTAGTTTAATCATTTAGCTGAAACTTTTTGCCAGTAATTCCATTCAATTGTCAAACATTAAAGCTCTGCTATTTTAATTGCTTTGCATTTGTCATCGTATACATAAACGTTTGTAATGGAAATTAGTAGCATATGTAAAATAATAAATTATCGTTGCGTTTCTTGATTGCACAATAATTCATTTTGATAGTGAAGATTGTGGTCTGGGTGAAATGACTTGAAGACACATGTTGTCTTTTCTGGGGTTTATTGGTAACATCAACAACAAAAGGCACATGAAAACGCCAAAGTGTAGAAGGCCAAGAGAAACTACACATAAAACTCTCTAGAGGGAGCCGAGCCGAGAGCGGAGATAACACTCCCCCTAGTACAGGAGTCCAGTTCGCTTCTATTAGAAAAAATATACTAAACAACAACAGTGAGACAGAGAGATCACGTGGTTAACTGAATTCTTAACAGCATACATCTTCAACTTTACTTTTTTTATTCGTCATGTGAACTACACAGATATTAAACAGAATTCTTCGTCTTGAGCTTTCAATAATGGAAGAAAATTTAATAATAGAAACGGTTTGAATTTCAAAGCAACAAAGTAATCTATTGTTGAAATTTAGACAAAAAAAGTTTTATTCAGCAAATATTCCCATGATAATAAATTTGGTATCATTATAAACACAATATTTACATTTAAAAAATAATTTTTGTACTGTAATATTTTTCGAAGTAATTGCGGAAAAATGCCAGAATTTCACTTGTTTTTTAGTTCATTAAATTCTAATTAAAATTAATTTTTTTTCTTCTGTGGAGCAAAGTTTCACCTTTTCAGTACCAAATTTGGTAGCCGTATATGTGCGCACGTACACGCAAGTGTCTTTATAATTTTTATAATGATATAATTGAAAATGATTATAAAATAATTTTTTAATAATTCAACGCAAAATTTCTTGTTTAATAATTTATTTTATTGCTTTTCAACTTATTCCATTCATATATCTTGTCAGTTTTTAACAATCGAGTTTGTTGTCATGCTTGACTTATTTGTTGACATACTTGCTTCCAAACTACCAAATTACGTTTTCATCAAGATGTGCTTCAAGTTTTAAAACGTCTTTAATTGAATTTAGAAAAATATTATTAGCTCAATCAAAAAGAATAATCTATTTTGGCAGGCTGAAACTAACTCGGCAATTTTGGCGATTTTTCTCTATTTCTGGAAGTCTGTAGTTGCTTTGTATTCCCCCCCCCCCTTAAAGATCTGATCAAGGTCATGTGTCAGTGGAACCTTGAGATAAGATTTATGATTTGAAGAAATGGTATTGAAGAGGAGATTGCAGCTGAATTTCTCATTCATAAATTTTAGAGATGCCAAACTGAGTTAAGAATATATATAAGTGTGTGTGTGTGTGTGTGTGTTATCTACACAAAAAAAAAAAAAAAAAACACTAGATTTAAGTTACGAAATGTGTGTGTTTTTAAAGAATAGGAGTGTATATATATATATATATATATATATAATATATTTTATTTCATATTTTTTTATTTGGTTTATTTGTTTTTCCTATTAACTTGATTTTTATACTTTTGTATCATTTCATCTGTGTTTTAGAAGTAGCTGCATTTGCGCTCTCTAAATACTATGAAGTTTTTACCAAAACGATTTCCGAAACTGTTTTGTTTTCGTTTTCATTTTAGTTTCGTTTTCAAATTTTTTATTACTTTAGATTGGTTAATTGTTCTTGCATTTGGTTGGAATTAAGCTGCAAGTGCGCTTTTCCACGAACTACAAATTTTAAAATGTTTTTTAAGGGTTTTACAAAAGGTTTTTTTAATATATTGACTATAAAAATTTAAGAATTTAGATTAATTTCCTGAATTTACTTTTTCGAGAATTCCGTGTTTTTTGGCGTTTGGGAGATATATTTTCATTTTAATAAATAAATAAAACTATGAAAGAAGTTAATAACGAATTTGTCATAGCGCATGGCCCGTCGCGCGCTCTACCAAGGGGTACTGTGGATAGCTTTCTGTCAGGAGCATTCACGGAGAAAAAATTACTGACATAATCGTTTTGTTTAAAAATCTTAAAAATACAAAAAAATATAAAATTTGTGGAAACGGGAAGTGTAAGACATGTCCATTAGCAGATAAGGAACAGATCAATAATAAAAACTCAAAATTACAAATATTCTGTAAAAACAAAAACTTGATTTATCTTTTTAATTGTTCAGAATGTAATTTAAAATATATTGGCCAAACTAGCACCGAGCTTAATTTAAGAATTAACAATCACAGATCCGATATTAAAAACTTCATAAAAAATAAGACTACGGATTTCGAACTGGAGCATTTTCAAAACCATAACTTTAACAATATTAATATCTACATTCTAGAAGACAATGTTAACGAATTAAGCAAAAGATTGGATCTGGAAAACATTTATATTTGCAACCTGAAAACTTTATTACCCTATGGTCTCAATAGTAAATTAAATGGGGAAGGCTATGCAGATTTAAACAATAATTGCATCTATAATAAATTTAACATATTTAAAAATTTTCTAAATAAAGATAACTATTCTGAAAGATTTAAAAGAGGTAAAGAAAAAGGAGGCAATTTTCAAATTATATTTGAGGAATTTCAAAATTACTGTTATCTGGAACACAATAGTGAAAACATTCACAAAATTAGGAAATACATTTTTGGTCTTAGAAATAATAAAATTAAATGGTTATCTATATCTATATCTATACTTATAATAAAGCTCAATGTGTGTGTGTGTGTGTGTGTTGGCGCTCTACAGACCAGACCATTCAACCTACAGCTACCAAATTTGGCACGTGTATACCTTGGAGGCCGGGAATGTACACCTGGGGGTTATTTTTTCGAATTTTTAACTAGAATTTTATTTATTTAAAAATTAAGCGAAATTTTGACGTGTTTCTGCTATAACTGCCGAAAATATTACCGCACAAAAAAGATTTTTACATGTAGTTAAAGATAAAAAATTTATCTTTTAAATGATACTACTGTTTTAATCTTAAAATTAAATTTCTATTTTTAATGAATTTTTAAATAAATATTTTAACTATGTTTTTCAATAAATTTTTTCGTCAAAAATAAAAATGAGGATTAAGCACGTTTCGCATTCATGAGAAAAAAATAGCTTTTTTTAAAGTGTTGCCATCACATTCATTAAAGCTCTAACTGAAAATAAATTAAATCTTTTTGGAAATGAAATCTGCAAAATTATAATTTTCGGCAAGTGTCTGTAGGAAAGGAAACATATATGAAATATTATTTTTTCTAAAAATTAAATTCAAGAAAAATTATTTTATGATCTTTTACACTCTCTATACAGGGTGTTTATTCAGTCCCGGATCCATTTTGATATTTAATGACTCATAAAATAATGAAGATGTAAACAAACTTATGGCATTTATTGATGGAATAACTCATATATTTTCCTTTTCAGGTTTGAATATTTTTACTTTTGTAAATATCGTCTGCGCGTGTTTTTAATTTCAGATAATTTCATTTTCCAGTCTAAATATCTGTACTTTTCTAAATATCGTCTGCTTATGAATTGCATTTTTCTCTCTTTTGTTTTTGGCAACAATTGAAATGTTATGTTTACTTTTGTTGTGTTTGTTCTATGTAGTACTTTTCTATGTGATGTTTTATTCGATCGGATATTAAGGAGAATACATACACCACAAGAGAAATCACAGATTTTATGGTGGTCATAGAGTTTATTTCCAATCAACTAAATCACTGACTTTTAAGAGTTAATTTCCAATCACTTAAACTGACTGATTTAGGAAAATTTGAATATCACTGTTCAATAAAAAAAAGGATAATTTTAGACTTTCCATCTATCGCTTCAAAGAAAATACGCCAATCATCGCGCAGGTTTCTCAAGATTAATTGGCCTAAGATTATGAAAATGGTGATTTTTCTAAATTTTTTACATTTAAAACTTCATAAATAAGTCTTAGTTGATCGTGGAAAATAGAAACATTCAATCATTTATTTAAAATTTGGTGTGTCCAGTATATTTATCAGAATATGATACCTTACTGCATTAAATTTAGACTTCATAATTTTTGAAATATATTTATAAGCAGGAACAAAATATTATTATTGATTTCATTTCAATCCTTTTGAAAGCAAAACTAAAAACTGAATTTTATACTGAATCTCAGAAATTT
>JAPMOR010060072.1:10799-34930 GCA_026543865.1 Argiope aurantia
AAAAAAATTTGTAATTATAATTACTATGGCAAAAATTTAGATAAAATAAATATTACAGATTGTTACTGTAACAAAGAAAAATATAAAGTTTTTATAGATGCTGAAAAAGGTCATATTATTACAGGTAATTTAAAAATTATTGAGTCCAACTCTTTAAGAGATTTAATGGGAAGAGGAACAAAATTTAGATTAAGAGAAAAAATAAACCATGAAAAAATCTTGATTTCTATTGGTAATGATTTGGATATTTTTATTGCTAAATTATGTAGAAAATACCATTGGCCTGCTGAAGGTGTCAGAGAATGGAAAGTGAATATTTTAAAGGAAATAAAAATAAAAATGAATATTGATTTTGACAGATCTAAAGAACGTGGGATTTATTTTAGTAAAACATTGAAAAACGAAATAAAAAATTTAAAAGAAAAATTTGTTATTACAGTAATAGATAAATCAGCAAATAATTTCTGTTTAATTTGTAAATATTATTATAAAGAACTTTTAATTAAGGAATATAACTCTAACGCAACTTATATGTTAAAGAACACCGGGAAAAAGGAATTAGATAAAAGAATGCTAGCTTTTGCAAAAAAAACCAAAACTAAGACTTGCTCTCTTAACCCTTAATGACCTAGAGTTTCAATTTTGATACCAATCTTTTAAATCGAATGTTCACATTACTATTAGTTTTTTTATAGGTTGGCTATACGTATTTTACTGTTGTATAATATTCTTTCCAACGAAATTTTAAAAAAAATCAAATGTCATTATTGTTTTATTTCATTCAAGCAAACACAGTAATATTAAAAATAAATCACTTTCGTTAATCAGGCTACTAAGGGTTAACTATCCTTATTTATTCCCAACAGTTAAATTTCATAAAAATCCATTAAAATTCAGATTCGTGACCTGTAACACTGGCAGTTATAACTACTTTACGGGTAAACATTTCTTTAAATACTTAAAAATTATCCTGGACAAAATAAAAGATGAAGACCACTTTATTATTTCTAGTAACAAAGAAATTCTGGATTTTCTTAAAGATAACAACATTAATAAACTTAATACTTTTGATTTCGAAAATTTATACACTAATCTACCTCATGAAAAATTAATAAAAGTCTGCACTTTTATCTATGACGATTATTTAAATGAAAATATCATGCCTAAAAATAACTGGCTTGAGTTAGGTAATTTTAATATTACTGAAAATTACGTTTTTAATGGTATTAATTTTTATAAACAAGTTAAGGGCATTCCAATGGGAACAGCTTTCTCAAGTGCTTTGGCTAATATTTTTCTACATTACTATGAGAAAAAAGTAATTAAATATAATTTAATAAACGGGTGGAGATATATTGATGACCTGCTTTTGATTAACTTCGACAATTCTAATATTGTAACTAATTGCTATCCAAAAGATTTAATTCTAACAGAATCGAATAAAAATCAACTTGAGGCTACCTTTCTGGATTTAAAAATCGAAATTGATAATGATAAAACAATAGTTGGTATATACGATAAAAGGGATGAATTCAACTTCAAAATAACAAAACTATGTAACTACCATTCCAATCTAAACTCTAAAATTTTCAAAAATCTAATTTTCTCACAAGTTAACAGGATCAAAAGGGTTTGCAATAATAAAAATTCCTATATTGAAGCATCAAACAACCTCATTAATAATTTAATTAAAAATGAATTTCCTAAAAATTACTGTAATGTCAATTTTTTAATTAAACAAGGTATGGTTTGGGATTAATCCTTTGGCTTAAATAAAAAATAGAGCTTTCCTTGCATATTATATCACTCAATAGGTGGTGCTGGGAGCTTACAATGTTTACCTAAATTACCGTTAGCTTTGTGCTTTTATATTACTGAAATTTTTATATTTTAATAAGCGGGAATCACAATCGATAGCTTAAAATTTTCCTTGTCTGTTGATGGTATGTTCTTGCCTTTTTGTTTTTTCTTTAGTGTTATTTTATGGTATTTTGGTTTTTATTGTTATTGTATTTTTACTTATTAGTGTTTTTTCTTCTAATTTGTCGTTTTGTGTTTTCCTTTCTGTTAAAATGGTATATCTCTTGGGCCTAATTTCAGGGGATTTTCGGGTCACGAAGGAATCATTATTAGACTTAATTGTCTGATTTTCCTTAACAGAAAAAATCCCTTTTTTTGAATCCCTGCCTGAGGGTGACCCTTGAAAAAGTCTTCAGGCCGGATTCTTTTATTTCATATTTTTTTATTTGGTTTATTTGTTTTTCCTATTAACTTGATTTTTATACTTTTGTATCATTTCATCTGTGTTTTAGAAGTAGCTGCATTTGCGCTCTCTAAATACTATGAAGTTTTTACCAAAACGATTTCCGAAACTGTTTTGTTTTCGTTTTCAAACTTTTTATTACTTTAGATTGGTTAATATATATATATATATAATCTAATTTAAATCTTAATTAGTTTCCTAATTTCCACCTTAATATAACCCATATCAACTTCATTCTAAAATGGTCTCTTATTTTCTGATCCAGTTCTACTTTTTATTTAATTATTATTAACACGCGCTCTAGAAAACTGCTGAACTCGGTAAGTCATCACGCTCTGAACGAAGAGATAAAAGTTCCTATTGCTTGCAACATTCTGTTAAAGATACCTAAATTTCCCTATCTAAAACCTACACATGCCAAAGAAATCCCAATCAAAATATCATAGTAAAACCATCGAAAGGAAAAGCTTGGGTCTCTCTTTTGCTCTTCTGCTTTTGTATCGCGATGTGGACTGACATATCTCGTCGCTTCTTCATTGTATATAAAATGCTTCCCGTGATGAAATAAATCGAAGTATATATATATATATATATATATATATATATATATATATTATAATTAGTAACACTATATTTAATTCGCTTTACTTGTTAATACGATTATTTAATTAGTGTTTTATCCCCATTATTTAAACTTCTATCTTGCATCAAACGCATATTTTGCATGAAGAATAAGGAAGTGAATTTATGAATTTTCGGATAGCTAAAAACTTATTTCTAGAAATAATTTTCCTAAGTTTTCCACATAAAAATTCATATTAATTCATTGTGAAAATAATGGTTATTCTTCTAATCCTTCTAATTATTGCGTTGAGTTTCCCGGCTAAAGCTCTAAAAGTATTAGTAACAATGCTTTTGATTATGACATTAAAACTCAATTTCTTTTATTATTAATATAGATGATTAATTACATGTTTCTCCTCCATTGTTTAAAACTTTCATTTTGCGTTTATTGTATGTATGTGTGCAAAAAGAAAGGGAATTTTTAAATTTTCGGATAGCTTTAGATTTACTTACCTCCCCTCCCCCCGGAGGCACCTCAGCTTACTGATAAAAGGACGCATCGCCTACGAAAGAGATTATACCGTGACCGGTGATGGCCCTTAAAACTCAGTCATAGTTTCCGCTTATTCTGTTGTGAAATTCCGGTTATTCAGATTTTTTCCATGTGCCTCAAAACTGGTCGGAATAGTCGTTTGTGATTATTGTTTCACAAAATTTTTCCTCCATTTTCCCCATTTAAGCTTTTAATTACGAATTTCCTATGTATGAAAAATGAATGATTACGAATGAAGATTTTCCTAAAATAATTATATTATTTTTAATTTTTCTTTCTTTTTTACTATCTGTCACTGGTAAAGATAATTTGGAATGAACTCAAAGAACCTTTATTGATGCTAAAAGTAAATAAATTGATTGGATAGAACACATTCACAGTCATTTTCGGCCACACATTAATATGAAATTCGAGGGCACAACATTATTACTTTTTTTTTTCCTTCCCTCACGTTTTTCCTTTGCTCTCATTATTTCTATTCAAGACATAAAGTTGATACAGATTTGTAAACACGGAATGTTTCAGTTAATTCTTCATTCACACACACATGCGATATTCTAAAATTTTGAACAATTGTGTGTTCTTGACGACTATCCAATATTATAATATTTACAACATTTAATTATCAATTAATCAATTAGTTTATTTTGATTTAATGGGCGTGAATGCGAAAATAAAATAAATTCCAAGATTCCACAATATTTAAAATCATGTATTAAACAGTAAAAACTTAAAAAAAAAGGTGTTTTAAAAATATTCTTTCATTTATGCTCCTAAAAGTAAAAAAACAGCTTTTAATCAAAAATTTAGAAATAAAATCAAATTTTAAAAGGGTGAGATGTTGAAACTTTAAAGATATTAATCTTTACTTAATATCACAGACAAAAAATTCCATGAACATTTAGCAAAAATTAAATTAAGTTATAAATGTGATTAAAATTTCAATATGCTAAGAACACTTATACTCTTAAAATTTGAGTTTGGCATCTATATTAATGATAGATAAAAGAAAATAATTTCGTATTTAATTTCTCGTATATGAAGTGTGCAGAGAAAAATTATTGTAATTGTCAAAATATCCGAACTTGAGATTTTGATGCCTCTCCGTGTTTCAGACCACCTTGAATCTGGAAAACACCATTTTGGATTTATGTCTGACTGAAATCACTATAACTCAAAAAACTCTTTGAGCCAAATGAATGAAATTTAGTATCTGGCTTCTACTCAAAATCGGTAGATTTCTATCAAATTTTGAAGAAACCCATTCAGAAAAAGTCTGCCTGTCCGGCTGCCCGAATATAACACGATGACGACAAAACAAAGAAAGCTAGATTGATAAAATTTGGCACAGATTTAAGTGCAATATATGTCAGATCCAATCCGTCAAAAGGTTAACCCTTTGTCTGCACTTTCACAGGCATCCAAATGCGATAGCTCAAAAATACAGTGATATAAAAATATGAAATTTGATATGTGATTTTATTACTACAGTTGTGGTGTACCTTATTTTGACTTTGATCGGTCCGAAGAAAGACTTTTAAAACACATATTCGGTTTTCTGGTACTTGTGTATTAACCACATTCCATTGATTAATCATCAAATATCGCACTCTAATATATTATTTCATAACTATTATTCACCAATGGCATGCGATTAATAATACACAAGAACATTTATGAGAGTATACGAGAAAGTTTCCTGGAGACCACTTCCGCTGGTTTTGGTAAATTACTAAAAGCAGATTTTTAAAAACTTCACGTTTTTATTATTCTGATAAGCGATTCAGCGAATAGATTTCAATTTTGTCTTCTTATTCGGTGGGACGTTTTAAAATCTGATTTCCAAATATTCGTCTTTGTGATTGAAAATTGGGAAATCTAAAAGACGCAATGTCCAAAGAATTTTATCTTCATCATTACGATATTTAGGATAAACAGAGTAACTGATGACAGCGTCCTTCATTAAATAACTCGTAACTTCTTAATCCTTGACTTTTTCAAATAAATGTAATTGAATGAATTCATGAATCAACATATTCCATGATTTTTAATAGCAACATCTTTTAACAATAAATATAAAATCAATTATTATTTACTTAATATAGGATTATTTAGAAAAAAATATATGGAATATTTTTTATGCTACAATTTTTATTTTAACATTCAATGGATTTTATGGTTATTTTTTTAAGAAAATCGATATAAAATTCATAAAATGGGATTTTAGTTCTTGCCGTGCCATTAGAATTAAATAAAATGAATTCAATTTTTAACAAATTAATTTAAAAAAATAAAAATCAGGATTTTTTTTTTAGCAAACCTGTTTTATAGTTTGTCGATTTCGAATTTTTTTTTTCTCAACAAGTTTGAAATCTTTTTTGTGTGCAATTATCTTAAAATTCCTAATGACAGATAGGTAAGAACAATGTCCGGTTTCTCGCCAAGCACAACAAAATCGTGCCAACCATTCAAAAAATTATCCAAAAGCCAATCAATTTGGATTCAAATTACGTTCAGAAAATGTATTCTTCAACTTTTACTGTTAGTTTCAATATCCCGAGAATACCACTTTTCGATATTCTATTCAAAATTTTAAATTTAAAAAAGTTTTAAACTTTAGCATTCAAAATGAAGATCCATATCAAATGATAAAATGTGCGAACGATTTTATCGTTTCGCGTTCTGTAAACTGGTATGCAAATAAGCGCGGTAACTCAAAAAAACTTTGCGACTTAAATAACAAATTTGTTACGTAATCTTGTTACTATGATGGTGGTCCTGAGTGAAAGTTTGGGTCCAATCGGTTCGGAAAAAAAAAAAAAAGTCCAGTATGCATACATTTATTCTACATTTCAATTATTTTCATACATTTTCATTAATTAAAAAACTAAAAACAGATTATCTGGAAAATATATTGATTTTATATTGTAATTGGGCAATTTTTGCTAAGTGCTGTAAAAAGGCAATGTAAATAAGATAAACCTTTGGATCTCTTTTGAGAACCTAAATATGTTAAGTAAAAAAAGACCTTATTTAATTAATAGGAGTAAGTCATAATTTTGTTTATTTTATTTTTATATGGAGTGAAAACAAATTTCTTTCCAACAAATAAAAATTATAAATTTTTATTTTTGTTAGGATATTTAGTACCATTTTCTACACTTTTAAGTTCTTAAAAGTTTCATGCAAAACTTTAAAACACCTATAAAAGCAAAAAAAGTAATTTAGGTTTCTTCCAATCTATCTATTTCAGAACAAAATTCAAGATCGTCTGCTATAAAAAGATTAATTTCTTTTTAACAGTTGTGAATTATCGGAAGTTTCGTTATTGGTTTGTTGACGAATAAAAAAAAATATTCTGTTATTTTTAACAGCATTGGTTTTCTAACCTTCACAGCTTGTTGCCACATGCGTTTCTCCTTCTGAGAACAATTCTATCAGAAGCCATTACGCCTCTGATTTTTGGAACGATATTGTAGCAACAGGAAAAAGGTTTGCAGTTACTTTTTTTATTGTTACGAATTTTACCGGGGTTCGTTTGGATAGTGGAAGTTATATGGTGCGGAGAACGCTCAATCAGCAGGCGGCAATAGAAAAAGAAACAACGACGTTTATTAAACGAAGACACACAGGACAGCACAAAAACGACAACTATATACAGCATAGAAGACGATTATCTTCAGCCGAGACGTGCAGCATACAACAAGAATCTACTGCAGACAGTAGCGCACAGTTTAGTTCAGCACTAGTTTGACTCCGTCGCTGCTCTGCTAATCCCTGGAAGACCAGTTCTTCACCGTCGATTCCGACTACCACTAGTCTTCTTCGACCACTCTGACTACTCCGCTCTGTCGTTTCCGACTACTTCGCTCTGTCGAGTCCGGCTACTCTTCTCTGTCGCTCTCGACTACGACTACTCCGCCTTCGCTGCTCTGGCAGCTGCAGACCCTTTTATAGGTCTCAGGAGGCGGGGCTAGACCAATGGTATCTCAACCAATCAGGACCCTGGTATCTCAACCAATCAGGAACGTTCGAGGTGTATCTCGGTTCCTACTGGACGGATCGGGAAAATTCTCGATGTTTCGGGTATAATCTATTTTGGCGCCAAAGTCGCCAAATTCGTCACTAAGTCGCCAAATGGTTGCCAAGCTCTGGGACCTCCGATGCGACACCTAGACTCTGTCCAATACCGATGACTTTAAAACAGTCTTTCTGATGATGGAACAAACTATGCTGGGAAGCCGAATTGCAGGTTTGTAACATTATATCTTGTGTAAATATTAAGGTTAGGTATAAATTTTGTTTTGTTTCAGATAGTTTTTGAATTTTCTTTCGTTTAGCTAGATTGACATTTCGTTTTGAAACTCCTCTTGAATTATTTTGGATGGTCATCGTAATTCTGCCCATGATCAGATGATGACGATGACTCACGACCTTTTAGTGTCGAAGCTAAATTTTTATCATTAGAATTAAACAGCCTGTTTTTATATTAGAGGGCGTTTTGTTGTGACATAATAATGTTTGTTAATGTTTGATAATAATGTTTTTTTATAATCCGTTAATGTTTGAAGTGTCTCTTATTAGAGACAGGTCAACAAACTTCTTTGAAATTTTCTTTACTGAGATTAAAATAGCCATTTATTATAAATTAGTTGAACATAGATATGTCAATGAAAATTTGAAATTGCTTCCCGTCCTTAAGATTGTTTATAAGTAATGGGCTTTAATATGAGATAATGTGTGAACAAACACATGTATCTATTTATTCTATGTTACGGAATAAATGAATACATATGTGCATTTTCTCAGAATCATAATTGAAAATTGCCCTACAGTAATATGCGAATTTTGTGGTGTCGGATTATTGCCAACAATACATCCCGAACAACAACAATACATCACAAATATTTTTTCTCTACTTTCGTATTATCTTGCTAACCCGCTTAAGTTGCCTCCTCTTGGACACCACTCAAGACGGTGCGCCTTTTTGATGCTTCATTTATTTATTTATTTTAAGTTTGTATAATTAAAAATAACTAGAGACTGGTAAGAAGATGTAAATTAATTTTTCAGAGAAATTCAACTTAAAATAATTATCTATATTAATTTTTCTGAGCAATAAATAAATCTTTGTATTAAGTGAATAATTATGCCCCGAATTACGGGAGCAAATGATTGATAACTCTAGCCTCGATAATCTGGTCTCATTTTTTCGATAAAAAGTCCAAAAATGACACTGTAGGAAATATATTTTAGAGACAGAATGCAATCAAGATTCTTTTACACAGATAGTATTCTCACCATAAGTTTCCAATAGATCTTTGATTTCACATTTTTTAAGAAATTCGTTGGTACAGTCCGCCAAAAGAGTATCCGTACACTGTTCATTATTCGGAAATTAATTACTGTACAGTAAAAATATAAATTCTTATCTGTATAGAAATATGTTCCTTGTTATTGCATAAAATATATTTTCATCTGAGAGATAATCTAAATACTTAGATCTACTCAGATTTAATTTCATTAAATCTCAAAAACTGATTTCGATTACATGTCTATATTCAATGGATTAAAATAACACAAATACTCAACATGTGTGATTTTGGTAATTTGTACACAATTGAAATTTTTAATTCCTAATGTTAAATGAGAGTTAAATGAGAGAATGTTAATGCTTCCAAGAATCAAGAATACTTTGACAATAATGCATATTATGCATTCAATAAACAAGAAACAAAATACTCAATAAACAAGACAAATATGCATTTTTAAAAATATGAAAATACATTTTATATTTTAAAATCATTTTTAAATTGACAAATTAAAAACATTTGAGAAGAAACTCATTAAAATTTTTATGTAAATCGAAACGCAAGATCTAAAACATTAATTTCCAAATTTTATCCATTTCTGTTAAAAAAATTTTAAGATATGTAGCGATAGCCAAAAGCTTTCAGAATGGCATGATTCCCAGATTATTAGGAGGATTTTCGTATTAAAAATCATTCAAATAGAAGCTAAGCAAAGTTTCAATATGTTTTAAATTAAGATTTTTTCTTTTTAAAAATAATACTCAAGTTAAGGGAAAATAATTGATACATGTAAGAAATTCGACTCCGATTACATATCAAACGAAATTTTGTATGAGAAAAAAAATGAGAGCCTTTTACAGTTTTAGAAATGATTTGTGAGATTGATAAAATTAATATTGAAAAAAAAGCAAACAAACACAAAAGCAAAATTCTGTACTAAATACAAAATTTATGTAGGGTAAAAAATACCAGTAAAGAAAATATTGTTGAAGATAAAACAAAAGCATCTTCTTCTGCATGGATAATGCAGTATCACAAATCATTTACTGTTCTAAATGCTGTTTTCTTTAAGGAATTGAAATAAAAACTTATAAATGTTTCAACAATTTAAAAAAAATTAATAAGCTTTCTGTTCAGAAAAGTTTATGCATAAAAATTATTCTTAAAATTTTTTAAAATATCGTGGAAACTTGAAAATGCAAAACAACAACATAATTATTTTTTGTGTTTCATTTATAAAGGAACGTTTAAAAAAATAAACATCTGGCTTTTATTTTTCAGCTGTTCCAAAAAGTTTTAATTTAATCTTGTTTTTAATAATATCATTTGCAAAACGTATTAAATTTTTTAGATTATTTTAAACTTTATGTTACAAAAATATTATTTATTTGCAATTAGATATTTAGATAAAAGCAGGCATTTCGAATTCTTAATTACTTTTGTTTAATTGATAATAATTGTAAACATTAAAAGAAAGGTATTAATTTTTGTAGAGCAGAGTTACAGTATTAACGACTGAAATAAAAATTTGAATAAAGAAAAATATTAATAAAGTGACGCATTTGCTATCTTTGCACTTATTCTGTTGTATTCTTTTAATAAAATTTTTTGGAGCCCTACTCAATACATTTAATATAAAAACTTTTCATTTAACGAAAAGGGTTAAATGTTTAACATAATACATGAGTAATGCATTATGGAAACAATAGATAATAATTTTAATACAATAAAATCCAAAAAAATCGAATTTTTAAAAATGCCTATAGTTAGAAATAAAATATAAATAAAGGTATTGATAAAAGTAAAAGAAAAAAAAAACTCAGAAACAAAAAAAAAAGTCCTTGATAAAAATAATGACTAATCTAAAGACTGGCTAACAGAATTCAAACTCAAGATCAGAATGACTGTTTCAAACCGTCTTCTGGTATTAAACAAATGTGAAGTAATTTATCTCAAGAGTTGTTCTCAGAATTACTCTCGAACCAAGGTTGCAGATGATGATGGGTCTGGGTGAAAGAGAGGAGAACGCGAAGTGATTAAAATCCTCATCTAGAATGGTTCGAAAAAAAAAATCTTTTTCATGTCACGATTTCATGGAAAAGTTACAAATCGATGAGAAAATAGGTTGTAAAAAATTAATAAATATCTTCCATTCCTGCTTGGTTCTTAAAAATCGTAAAGTTCGCCGAAAATTTAGCATTCTTCATTAATTTTTAAAACTTTTTTCGATTTCTACTTGTAGCTATTAAGTCTGAGCTTTTTAAGAAAAGCAATATTTTTTGACAAAATCGGTCAGCACATTTAACTCAAAGTTAAAAAAAAATGTGAAATTATTTCAGTATGCAATTTTTAAGTCTTAATCACTACTATGATAGTCACACACTTCGGTAAGTTAGTCAAATGAAACCAGTCGATGCACGCGCATAGCAGAAGGCTATTTGAGATTTAAAAACTAAAATTTCATTCCTTTTTTTTTACTTTCTGGTTTACGTAGCATAGAGAAAGTATAGTATAGAAAAAAATGAACTCGAGATTTTGATGAATCCCCTCGTTTTTTAACTCTCTGAGTTCGAAAAACACATTTTTGAAAAATGTCAATCAGTCTGTCTCTGACTTAAAAATGCTTTGAGCTAGAAGGACGAAATTTGATGCTAAAAATTGTAGAAATTTGTAGCATTAAATTTGTAGTTTTCTATCAAATTTTGAGTATAACCCACTCTAAATTCCTACTCGTATGTTCCAATATAATTTAACAAAACGAAGAGAGCATTAACAGTAGTAACATCTATAGTGTGGACACTTTTCAAATTTTGAGCAAACAATGGATTGACCATCTGTCGGTCTGTACTTTCAAAAGCATGGAAACTTGATAACTCAAAGCCTTAAATATATCAAATTTGGTATGGGAATTTGTGTCTACAATTTTAGATCTGTGTAAAGTTTTTGTATTAATCGGTTGGTTAAAACGCATCTAAAACACAAATTCGATTTTCTGATACTGTTACCCACATGCCAAGGATAAATCGCCAAATAATTTGCCAAGGATTAAACGATAGATAATCACTAAAAAATGCTAAGATCAATAAAAATGCTAAATTACTGCCAAAGGTTAATATCTCATAGTTATTGTTCCGCAGTGCCATGCAGGATCTCCTTTGGGATAACGCCTTTATTAGAGAATATGCAAAAAAGTTTTTGGGAAACCACTTCCGTTGGTTTTAATTGTCGGAATACATTATGAATACAAGCATCAAAATTATAATATTTTTAACTTAATTAGGGAAAAATAGCAAGACACAAAAATAACAAAAATTAAAAGAGTTTTAATAAAGCACTTTATTTATGAAAAAATTTAACACTTTATTTATTATTATAAACAGGTAGACTTTATCACTTTTTATCCTTGTTTTATTTCTCAACATTTCACAACTTCTTTTTTTGCAATATATACTGTCCATACACATTAGTGCAAAACCATTTAAGAACATTCAGAATATAAAAACGATGAACGTAAGTGTAGTGAGACACGAAAAATACTAAATTCTTTGTTAACGACAAGCAAGCTCATATCGGTAGTCAGCGATTACTTTTTTTAATTTGTCTATTCAGCATTCTTAATTGATATCCCGCAATGGTTCAAGGACATTGTCGAACAAAAATACTGTAAATATTAATTTTTTTTCATATTTTATTTTCACAAATTATTTAATAGCTATTTCACTGTTTCTTACATTCATTTTTTTTAAATAGAGAGGGTTTATTTATTTTTTAGAACGATTTCGGGACCGTTTAATTAATTTTTAAGATGTAAAAATTATTTTTTAAATGCTCGGTCTAATGGCTTTTTTTTCTGGACTATAAAGTCAGCTGTGTAATTTTCATGGCAGAAGGGCTTTTCTTAAAATTTCTAGAAATATTGATTTCCATTCCTCTTCTGCTATTTTCCAAAGTTCGTCAATCGTGGTGAGTTTGCACTTAGAAAGAGATTTTCTCAACAGAACGAAAAGCACGCTAATCCATAGGTGAAATACCGGGTGAGGAGATTTCAAAAGAATGTATTCAAAAGGTATGAATATATTACCTATATGAGTCTTCATTTTTTCAAGGAATACAGTGGTACTTTTTGAAGTATAACTTGTGGTTTGTCTTAATAAAGTTTCACTCCTTGAAAATCAATAGAATAAAGTAATGAAATATATTCTTCAAATATCAGACGTAAAATTTTCTATCGATAGAACGTTGAAGGGGTTTTAACATTTTTATTTCACTCTTATTATTTTTACTTTCTCGTATACAAAGTATAGAGAAAATATAGCAATCGCCAAAAAATTCGAACTCGAGATTTTGACGAATCTCCACGTTTTAGATCTCCTTAAATTCGAAAAACAAATTTTTTGAAAATATCCGTTTGTCTGTTTCTGATAAAAATGATTCAAAAACTCTTTGAGCTAGACGGATGAAATTTGGTAAACAGGCTTCAAACCAAATTTGTAGATTTCTATCAAATATTGAGCAAAATCCTTTCAGAGGAAGTCGGTTGTTCGAATATAATTGAGCCTGATAACTATAAAACGAAAAGATCTAGATAGATAAAATTCAGTGAGTAGCTTTAACATCTTTAGTATAGACGCCTGTCATATTTTAAGCGAAATCCAACGATTGGTTGACTGTCCATCGGTCTGTACTTTCAGAGACATGTAAATGCAGTAACTCAAAAACGCAGAGACTTAAATGTATCAAATTTGGTACGTGATTTTGAGACTTTAAATACAATTTTATGTTAAATTTTTTTCAGCCGTTTGGGAATAACATATCTGAAATCCAAATTCAATTTTGTGGGTATCTTTGACAGCATGTCAGGGATTAATAGCCAAAATACTCGTCAAGGATGCCACGGCAGATTCAGTAAAAAATTCTTCAATTCGCAATAAAGATTAATATTTCGTAACTATTGTTTGTCAATACTATGCAAGGAGTTCACTGGCATAATATCTTTATTAAAGAGTATGCGAGAAAGTTTTGG
Source organism: Argiope aurantia (assembly GCA_026543865.1). Classification (NCBI taxonomy): domain Eukaryota; kingdom Metazoa; phylum Arthropoda; class Arachnida; order Araneae; family Araneidae; genus Argiope; species Argiope aurantia. The sequence continues at coordinate 24,515 of JAPMOR010060072.1, forward strand.
GAAGACCATTCATGCTGGTTTAATTTCCCATTGTAGGAGAATGCTGCGATAATCTTTTTTCCGAAACTTACTTTGCATTGTCTTAACTAGGTATATATTTTTTTTTCTTCGTTTTCCGCAGAAAATAGTTATTTTTTCTTACTACAGATATTTACCCAAGCCTGTGCTTCTTCAAGAACCACAATGTATTTATATTTATCTCCTGTTCAATAATACCGGATTCTACAAAATATTTTAAGCTGCATGTCTCAGCAGAAGCTAGTGAACTTTATGTTCTTTTGTTTTAATTTGTAAATCTTGCTTTATTATTATTTTTTTATTGTTTCTACAGATATATTTAACAATTTTGCATTTAATATCTACTTTGGGGATTTTCTCTTTTTACTAACGATTTGACTTTTAAGAATATTAAAAAACATAACATACCTTTTTCAGATATTCGTTTATTCGTTTTGAGTCTTTTTTCCAGGTAGAGGTAATGACTGACTGTTTTTTCCTTTTCGATTAATAATATCGCTCATTTTGCGCATAGAAATTTTAATATATATTCAATACAACAATTAAATTAATATTAAAAAATAATATCAATTCAGTTCAACAACTGAATTGATATTAAAATGTTAACACCAATTCAGTTCAACAATTGAATTGATATTAAAATGTTAACACCAATTCAGTTCAACAATTAAAGTGATATTAAAATGCATTCAACGGTTTTTTTTGTTTTTTTTTATCACGAAATATTTTTCTCCAGTAAAAGTAAAAATATAGCCTCCAATCCACAACTTGTTTTCATGCGACATTTTCAAATAACTTATTTATAAGAAGCAAACAATATTTTTCATTTCAGGTAATAAACTGTTGTCAAAACATTTGCTTTTTAAAATTCTTAATCGAAATCGTTCTAAAACTGTGTAAATATTCTTCGTATTTATTAATTGATTTGGCTTTTGCACAATACCACTCCTCTCATCCAGGAATTCTGGATGACCACTCTCTCATTCTGTTCTAATTCCATAGTATCCATGATTAAAGATAAAGAATTTCGTATCTCTTCATATAATGGAATTAATGAAATAATTTAGAGTATTATGAATAACATTTATATTCCCAAAATAGTCCTTGAGAAGTTCAAAACAAAATCTAGCTAATCGAAACGAAGTTCAAAAACGATTTGAAACAACATATACTTAAAATTTATGTCTAGCCTTAATATTTACATAAGATATAAAAAAAAAATAACGTAAATCATTTTTCCTGTTGCCACAATATGCTAATTATTCTAAAATCATTTAAATTATTTTAATAATAAGAATTTCAATTAACAAATAATCGCCACTAATGATAATAAGTTATTATGTTTTTCATGATTTTTTTGGAATAAATAGATTTTTAAAACCACCTGGAGTGATTTTCTAGAAACTGTCTTTCATATTCTTTAATGAAGGTGTTACGAAATTGCTCTTTGCAGTTTTGAGTTAACATGTACACATGCATAAGAACGAACGATAGAGATTCTCTTTCAAATTTCGTCTAAATTTTGATAGAAGCTACAATTTTGTTAAGACAACAAAACGAATTTTATTCCCTTATTTATTGCTTTTTGTATTATTGTGTTCATTGACAAACAAATAGACATTCTTCCAAAAATGTTTTTTTTGGATTCGGATTGAGAAACAAGAAAATTCATCAAAATCTCGAATTAGAATTTTTGATGATGAATACTTTCTCTTGTTACATTTAATATGCGAGAAAATAAAAATTTTGAGTATTTTTTATTCATAGTACACATGATTTTTTTTTTATAATTCAAAGTATTCCACAGAAAAAAAAATCAAGTGCAATCCATAATTCAAAATCTCTTTCACAGAAAACATTCTTCTAAAATTATATTAGCCTGTTACATGCTCTTGAAATAAGAGGTTACGATCTATGTTGAGAGCTTTCCAGCTCACAGACTAGAAATTAGCACGCGAAATGCTAGCATGTCATCCGTCCTCTTTAAAGTTGCCAAAACACTGTGAAAGATTTATAACGAAATAAAAAAAAAGTGAACAAAATGAACTCTCATAAGATTACACTTTGAAACGCAATCATTTAACAGCCAGGAAGAGTTTTGTTTTATTTTTTCATACAGGAATCAACGTCGTCGAATTACTTCAGTCGGATATCCTTCGACCCATTCATTAAAAACCTGAACACACGAGCCGGCGAATGGTTGCCGGAAGAAATATTATTTAAAGTCCGAGAACGTAGTTAGCTTTTTTAGAGAAACAAAGCCAGTTCGCGGTGAGGAATTGTTGCAGTTGTTTCTAAAATTCTTGAAGTGTTTCTTTTTGCTAGTAAAGATGGAAGTTGAAAGCGTTATGGTTACCGGAGCAAACCGAGGAATCGGGTTGGAATTAGTAAAACAATTGGTGCAATTACCTAAACCTCCTAAATATGTATTTGCCACCTTCAGAGATGACAGCACTATTCAGGTTAGTTTTCTTTTCTTTTTTTTTCCAAACCGCAATTTACCTTTTGTGTTAAACCAGTTTTTCTTTTTTTATTTGATAAACTTGAGCTAAATAATTTATAAACATCTAAGGTAAATACGAAAAAAAGATGGATAATACATAAACAAACAGAAGCTCCATGGTTATTTAGTCGAGTCAAACTAACATATTCTCAAAACCACAGATGTCATTTAATTAAATATAAGAGACAAATTGAACATTATATTGTGGTGGTTTAACTCAAGTCGATATCATAAATCATTTTTAAGTAAAGCTGTAGCTATAAAAAAATGAATTCGTGATAATTAGGTTTCGATTCATTGAACCACATCAAAAGAAGTAGCCATTGATTTGTTCTAAATTTAGATAAAATATTTGTATGCTGCTTTTAATAAATAATTCATACTGAAAATTTAAATTCTTAAATAGGTTTAGTTTTTTAAAAATCGTTTTTGAAGGATTCTATTTCTGAACTTTTATCATTCATAGATATGGTTACACTATTTCAGTTAGTAATGCTGATTATGTGTCTCAATCATTCTAAATGTTTCTAATTTATATAATATGTCGGCACCTGATTTGTTGTAAAGTAATAACATTCTTGAATTAGGTGCAAAAATACTGTTACCGCAACCTACTCTTTCCATATATTTTGATAGTTTTGCAATGAATTGAAATTCAGTAAAATATGATCTCAGAAGCTAAATTTAATAGAGTAAATTTTCTGAAATTTTATCAATGATTTTTCAAAATTTTACAAAGATGAAAATGAAATTTTCAATTATACCACAACATTGTGTTGACTCATTTAACATAAGTAAACTTTCATGCCTGTTAAGAATTTCAATTTTGTCTTTAACACTCAAAATAATTCTTTAAAAAAAACCATTTCGCTTTCATAATTCAATCGCAGGTATTAGTGATTTACGACTGTTCAGATTACAACCCGCACTTGGCAGAGTAATTATCTTTTTAAAACAATCCAGAACACTCAAGTACAGATAAGAGAATATGAATCCAATTCCATGAGAAAAATGTTTTTAATATCGTTAACGCTGATTGAAAATGAAGCACTCGCCAATTTCTTACTAAAAAATTGATAACACTTAAAGAAACAGTAATCCACTAAATGAAAATATTGTGTACATTTGAATAAGTCGGTTTTGACCAGAGGATTTTGATAGTATAAAACGAATGTTAATATTAATAGTGATCACATTAAGTGACATCCACTGTGATTCAAAGATGAGTTACGATTCTTAAATGTTTTCCATTGGTTACTCTAATAGATGTGTTACATTACAGTTACAACAGATGTGTTACATTACAATTACAACAGATGTGTTACATTACAATTAAGTATGAGGAATTATATTTATAAGTGAAAAAGTTGAGGTTTTGTGAAATAATCTACTGAATATAAACAAAGTTTGTGTGTCTTTAACATGATAATATTTTTAGGCTGGCGTATTTTCTGTAAAGTGCATGACGTGTTAAATATAGAATGTAGTGTTCTACGGAGCATTGAGCTACCATATTAAGCACATGGTTGCTTCTTGGACGGTTTGTACTCACAAAGAAAGAGCTTTTCGCAATTTTAATTAAATTTTAAATTAATTAAAAATTAATCGAAATTTTAATATTTTTCTTCACAAACTTCGAAGACTTTTATCGCCTAGAAACCAACATAAATTACTATATCTTTCCGGTGAGTCCATTTTTATTTCCATGCAATAATTTTAAATTTTAATAATTTTTCAAAATTAATTTTAAACTCAGTTTGTAACAATGCTTTTTTTTTGTAAGAAAATTCAAAATTTTCTAATCTTTCGTCAAATTTTTCACTTGCGTCTTTTGCCAGTTTAAAAGTTACGCTAAAAAATGGTTTTTTTTTTCCCGGCCATTATTTTCAACGCAGATTTTTCTTTTTTCTGTTTATCAATATTACAAGTTTTTAAGCTGGCATTCTTTTTATAAACAAAATAATCGCTAAAAATAACATTAACAAAATAATCGTTTTATAAAAGCAGATATGCACAGAGCGCAACGGTTGATACCTAAAACTTCAAAGTGAAACATTAACAAAATATGCATTTCGTATTAAAGCTTCGGAATTGGTAGAATATATATATATATATATATATATATATATATATATATCCTGCCTTTATATATATATAGTTAATTCTAATTTTTAATCTAGAACAGCAAAACAGCAATTAAAAAAATTAATTATTCATTTTTATTGTCTTTAGAGGAGAATAAATCTTAGCTATATAATGGAATGGCTATTTCAACCTAGTTAAAACAAGTTTCGTTAAAAAACTCGCTTTATGTTTATTTCTTTTTACCATTAATTTGTTCACACTTGTCTTTAAGAACTTGAAATATATTTCAAATTTGCCACTTAAACTTCGGGCAATTTTTAGGACACTAATATTTATTTAACTGTACATTTTTTTAACTTCGTTATATATCCGCAGTGTAGAAATTTGTTCTTGAATCCCAAATAGACTTCTAGTTATTGATTAAAATGAGTATATTTCCCACATTTTTTTTATATTGCACAAATATAATGTACTATTTTTTTTTGTATTGTTGTTAAAAAGCTTAAAAACATCGTATAATTTGTTTTATTATTTGGGTTGTTTTATGTAAGAAATTGCCATCTTATAAAACATTACTGTTGTTTAATTTCTTAGGATCTCAAAGACATTCAAGATTCATCCAAAGGAAGTCAGGTTATCTTGGTCAAAATGGGTAAGTTTTTTAGACTTTAAGTTTCTCTCCTATAAAATTAGAATGTGTCAATTTCCACTAATCAGCGAAATTCGTTCAGAATTTCTATAGTAATAAATAAATGAATAAAAAGAAAAGTTGAAATATCCACCGGATTTTTGCAAAATTTTAAAGATATTCTAGAAATATTAATAAGTTTAAACAAATAAGAATAATTAAAATAATAGTAAATAGAGTAATCTCTTTAATCATATATTATTAAACATTTTTATTGAAATTGAACTTTTCGTGCTTGTAAAGATGGAATTTTGTAATTGATTTTTCACTTATTTCTGATATGTTAGAATTTTGAGATTTTCTACGAACAAGTATATTTTTGATGACTCTGCATTATTCTAGTATTTGTAGAATTTAATTATCAGTTAATCGGTTTATCTAATTAAATTTTGAATCTGTACAAATAGTGCCATCTGAGGTGAATGCGGAAAAATATTTTTTCTAAGGTTTTTTTTTATATTTATAGTAATTTATTAAAAACTAAAAAATAGATAATATAATATAATAATTCATTAAAATCTGAAAAGTAGATAATAATTAAAATAAAGTTATGAATTTTAATACTTTACTGAAAGTGTTTTCATAAGCGACTTTATTAAATATCATAATATGCATAAAAATTTTACAAAAAATGCTACCAATAGTCTTAAACAATATTAACATTGAGTTTGCATTCTACCAGAAAGGTTTGTATCTGTCTAATTTGTGACTAGTTGCTTTCAGTTTGCATTTAATCCAATACTGATATAAATATTATTTTAGCTCCTCAAGTTACGTTTATTAGAATCATGACTCATTTCGCGTTATAATATTGAAAAAAAACTCTTTTTCGTTTTCTTCTTTTAAAAAACAAACCTGTGAAAACATTAGAATTTCTAACTCGAAGCATCGAAACCGGATAATATTTTAGGCTTAATTTGTCAATTTTATTTTTAAAATTCGCTCTTAATTATATAGCAGCGATTACAGAAAGACAAAAACAAAGAATTATTTAGAAGCGTTGTAAACTGTGTGGGTACAAATTCAATTATTAAAACAATAAAAATATATTGCTATAAAAATGTTTTAAGCATTTTTGAAAGTTATTATAATTAGTTAAAAATTGTGCAGAAATGAAATCGATAATAATATTGATATATTGTAAATATTATACAATATGCTAGCAATTTTATGCTTCAAAATTATAGGGAAACATTGAATAACTTTTAATTAAAAATGTAATTGATATTCTAAAGAACCCTTTCTGAGTGTCTATTATCCAAATGGTAATTACATGCAAACTTTGATAGATCTAGATCCAATAGCCTGCGCTGTGAAGAGTTTTTGAAAGATTTTTCCATCATGATGTCACATTACACATATGATATGAAACAATTCACCGTCTACCTGCTATAAACATTTTCATGTCAAAACTATCAGTTTTTGGGTGGAATGTGGAATAGTAGTTTGTTTATGAAAACAATACACTTATTTTTCCCCTTACACAAGATGTAATTGAAGACCGGCATAAAGGATGAAATGCAATAATTGGTTGATCACGTGCTATTACCTTTGCTAAGAATTATGAAAATCGATCTGAAGAGAAAGAAACCGTATCAGAAACCTAAAAAATAATACGTGATTAACCAAAGCGATAAAGAGAAAGACTAAGAACAATAAAACGTCAAGAAAACAGAAATCAAATTAAAAAATTTTGATAGAAAAAGTACATTAACTTTAGAATTTTTTCGGAATCCATAGTGGCCTTTTCATCAACTCATGGCTGCAAAATCATAGGATCATGAGTTCGAAATTCGATTTTCACAGAAGATTTGTCATGTATCAGTTTGCTGTACATTAAATCTTGTCTAGAGTGAAATTTCTTTAAACCGATGTTCCGTAAACTTTTGGAGAGTGGATCGATGATTCAGGTGTCGTCCCCATCATCTAACCAGGACTCAAAGTTATGAAGTTGAGTTAAAAAATATCTTATATAGTTTCGAAATACTATGTTAATGGAACTTTAGAATTTCTCATGGAATTATTAAATGTTTCGAAATTAAATTCTTTTTTACTTTCTCGTATATGAATTATGAAGAAAGTATTATAATCATCAAAAAGAATTAGAGCTCGAGATTTTGAAGAATCTCTATGTTTTAATCCTGAGTTCGAAAACACATTTTTGGCATTATGTTTGTCTGTGAGAACAAGAATTCAAAAACGCATTGAGGCAGACAGATGAAATTTCGTATATTGAATTTATTCCAAATTTGTAGATTTTTATCAGAATTTGATCGAAATACATTAATAGGAAGTCTGTCTGTTCTGCTTCCTGATTACAAGTGAATATGATTAAAAAAAAAGCCAGAAAGATAAAATTTGTCACACGGTTTAAGAATCTAAAATAAAGATCCATGTCAAATTTAGAATCTAATTTGTCAAAGGATTGACCATTTTTTGGTTTCTTCTTTCGTATATGTATATATACAATAAATTATAAACACAATAATTTCAATCAATATACTCAGTATGGGATTTTGTGACTGTAACTGTAGTTCAAATTTTGCTTTCAGTCGGTCTGAAAAGAGTATCCAAAATGCAGATTCATTCGATAGATTCCTTTAAAAATGTCAGATTCACGCCAAAGATGTATATTTCGTGACTAATGTTCGGAAATTCTATATAAGACATTCGCCAAGACGCTTAATTTTATATGACGAGAAGTGGATAAGCTTCCAGTGGACAATAGGCGAGAATGTTTCTGAAAAGCCATTCCCGATGACTTTATATTGTAAGCTGTATGTAATTTCTATTATTTCCATGCATTTTATGTGTGCTTCATTTTAATTCATATGTATAATAAGAATATTAAAATTCATATTTATCATATGCCCCAAATCCTGTGAAATCACTCATTTGAAGGGCTTGTAACTTATTTTACATTAAGTGGAAATATGCATTTATTTTCACGCACTGACTTCACAATAAAATGTTTCTCATGTTTTTCACTACATCTTTCCTGTATACCTTTTAAGGATACTAACCGCAGAGGAAAGCAGTTCGTTACCGCTTTCCATTGCGCTACTGTTTTTCTGATAAACATTTTTCTTGCTAACACTGCTAATATTAGGTACTTCCATGTGTGATACAGCATTGTTGATAAATCATCTCAGTTTGGAATGCATAAGTGCAGGATGAGTCAAAAGTCAGAACAACTTTTGACAACAGTAGGTAGAATTGTTTTCGAAAACAGAAACATGTTATTTGTACAGAAATACGGAAATGAAGTTGGAATTTTTTTGTTGCAAAAATAGAATTTTCCTTAACTGAATTGAGAATTTAAATCATCATATGGTTCGGGAATTAGTGGAGAGATATTTAATGGGAATAATCACAAAAAATAGTCTTTCTCAACACTAGGTCATTCAGTGAAAATGAATGACTGGACGGCTGCAGATAATGATACAGGTAGCCGAGAAACACCATAATTCAGTCATTATTTTATTATAATTTCAAACACCGCTCATATAAGCATAAAATTATCTTAAAAATACTAAGACTTGGATCTCGGCCACTGCATTGGATTCCCAGGCAATTATCTGTTTTACCATTTTGATAAACCAACTCTTCTTCCATACAACATTTACGTGACATTTTGTTTCGTTTCATTCCAATATTAAATATTTTCAACATATTGTATCATTTAAACCCAATTTGTAATAAATATAATTCAATTTGTAAAAATTATTCCAGATGTCACAAAGATAGAAGACATCCAAAATGCTCGGAAGATAATGGAAGACTCGGTTGGAGAGAAAGGTCTGAATCTCCTGATCAACAACGCAGGTGCCGTGAAGTGGCAGAGTTTCCCAGACATAACGGAAGACAATATGCTATTTCACTTTTCCACTAACACCGTTGGTCCACTCATGTTAGTGAAGGTAAGGCAATCAAACAAGTAAAATAATCTACTGATGAATTAGAAGCTTCTGCAGCCTGAACAACGTGTATCATTTCAACGCAGGTTGTACAATCGAGACCTAACTGCATTGTTACGAGTCTCTATGTTCTTACGACTTACTGACAACTGTGTAATGATGGTAACTGATATCCAGAGTGTAACAAGGTTTCGGGCCTCCCTACCGTCGTCAAAATTTATTGGCAAGGCCGACTATTCATGATTGCAAAAGCTAACGAAATATTACGAGAAAAATATCTGGTGAACTTGGGGCTCATAGACAATTGCCTGATTTGCCTAGTTATTAATCCACTAAATTCTATTTTTTACACTAACCATTTCTTACAATTTTAGCTGATTCATTCTTAAGAATTATTGACAGTTGGTGCCCAGAACATAACAAGATTATCTTCCTCCCCTACATCGCCATCTTCTATCATGGGTACGCCCGGCCATTCGTGACCACTCCATACCTTTCCATTTTTAGCCCATTCATTTAGGCAGGGGATTTATGAGCCTCCCAAACCATACGAATTGTTCTGTTTCCAGTCACTACTATCACTTGCCCCAATCCTTATCTTCGTGTATCTCAGTGTATGTTTTACTGATGTGCGGTGTAAGTTTCCTCCGTTTGACATTTACAAAAGAACCACCATCTGAAGCCTCCTCTTATCATGCCATTATATATTTTACACTTAGATTTATTACATATCTAGTATTTATTATTAGAATATCTATTACTTAGAATTATCTATTCTGCAGAGAGCCTGCAGTGTCCTTCTGGAGCATAGTGATGGATAACAAGACGAGTTGGATATCCAACTGCCGACTCAAACACGTCAATTCTCATTCCTTCCTTACTGGCGATCGGTTTTGGCGCGGAGTAGCCATTTTTTGTTTGTTTGTTTGTTTCGCCAATGACCGGTTCAAGACTTGGTGCATGCATGCAACTATATCGAACAAGTCCATGTGGCATAATTATTTAGATAGCGTATTTATTATCTCTAACCAACTCTAAAACAAGTGTTGAGCAAAAATGCTATTAAATATTTTCCTCACATATCCGTTTGGCAAGAGGGATATGTGACACGAATCGGAAGTGTGTATATGCCCTAAGTGGTGCCCAGTGTCTTTTTCTCTCTCATTCATGCCCTTTAGAGACCTGCTTCAACCAAAATAAGCTTT
>JAPMOR010060072.1:35030-55070 GCA_026543865.1 Argiope aurantia
ATATATAAGCTTATTTTGGTTGAAGCAGAATGCAGGTTCGAAGACATAGAAGAGACATTTTACATTTTAAAATTAATTTTAATCCATCTCGAGAAGGCAATTTATTTACAAGCAGAGACTCGGACAAGGCACGTCCATCACATTGCGACACAAAAGCAGAAGTAAGGAAGGAACGAAACAAATGATCACTAGTATTATATAACATGGGATTTCCAGCCACGTGTCAATTGAATACTCGTGTTGATCTTGGATAAGGGCACAGAAAGGATAATCTTCACTTGACACGTGAAACTGGTAGCGCATGATTTTTACAAAGCTTCAAAAATGGAATGGGATTTGGACACAAGAGAACACTTTAGAATGAACCCGACATGGGCCAAATTAGGCAAAAATTTAGGAAATTAATTTGGATTAAATTAGATATTAAAATATCATTACACACACACACATATATATATTAATGGTTTTAATTTAAATGTATATATATATAAGTAGTTTTAAGTACTGACTTTTGTCAAACTGAAATAATAAAACTTTTAATTCCAGGTTCTCTCAGTAAAGTTGATTTTAGTGTCTCTGTCTTAAGATGATTCAAAATTAAAAATAATTTTAAAGAAAAATATAAACAAGAGCTTTTTTAATACAATCTAAAAGTTATTTAGTTTTTAGATCAACCAGTTTTTAAATTACAAAGCTACATATTATAGAATTATAAAACTACTTAAAAAAATGCAAAAATAATAATTAAAAAAATCCATAAAAAATGGAAAGGAAGGAATGCTCTTAGAATAATATAGTAAAATGTCAGCAATATGTAATTTTATTTTGATAAATTTGCATACACAACCATTAAAAATTAAAATTCTCTGAAAATACTACAAAAATAAAACAAAACAAATCTGGAGAATTTGAGGTTCTTAGGCAATTGCCTAGTTTGTTTAATTATTAATCTAGTCCAGACCTCACCCTTTTTTTCTTTGAATACTGGCATAAATACACCAATGTTTTATCTCAGTGATGGCTCTTAAGACTATTGTTTGATCAATATGCGAATAAATATGCCTACCACACCACGCTTATCCCCAGCCAATAACTAGTGAATGTGGAAACTTAAAATGAGTAAGTTATGGCATTCAACTGCATTAATTACAATATGACTGTAAAGAGTACTTTATTATTCAGCCGTCTATTGATTTCATTGATGATTTCCCTATATAGAGGCTTTCTTACAGATGTTTAGCCAATGTTTTCGGGAGTATGTTGGCACAAGAATAGTGTGGTAATGTATTTTACAGAAGTACATTACCACTATTATTTACTGTACTATCCTAATTACTCTACATCAGTATATTACTGATCCTTGAAAAACAGTACAATGCCATACAAGTGATAATGTACTCTTCCTTAATAATCACTCAATTTGTAATCAAATTATTTATTCTTTAAAGTCCATATTACCATATGATTACGTTTTATTTTCTAGCCAATTTAAATTTGATTGCTTATTACTAAACTTGATTACTTCCAGGAAATGCTACCTCTTCTGCAGAAATCCGCTACTAACAAAACTGATGGCTTAAGTGTGTCAAGATCAGCTATCCTCAACATTTCTTCCACTGCCGGTTCCATGGCGATATTATCTCCCTCAAGTCCTCTGGGGACAGAGTATTTGAAGATCATGGGATACAGAGTCAGCAAGGTTCATAAAAAATTAAATTCTCGGATCTGAAACTCTTATTGGCAGTTCTTTAAAATGTTATTTGTAAAAAAATAAAAATAATAATAATAATTAGTGTAACGTACCAGAGAAATCTCATAATAGTTAAGGAAATCAAACATGTATATAATTCCATTGACAGTTCTAAAAATTAAACATATGCATAACTCCACTGTCAGATCTAAACTCTTATTGGCAATTGTTTAAAATCTCATTTGTAAAAAAAAAAAATAGTATAACGTACTAGAGAAATCTCATAATAGTTAAGAAAATCAATCATGTGCACATTTTTGCAAAAATAAATAAATAAATAAAAATAACTCTAATTATTTTAGTCCTGAATTGATAAAGACTACACATCAAATTTAAAAAATCTAACTGGTTTTTCTTCTAAATGTAGTAACTAAGGTCACATGCATACTGACAAATAGTCTGCAAATTGATAGGTTTGGTTCAATACAAATTGGAGTTCTAATATTATAGTATTAACATCATTTGTCAAATTTCATTTCTGTAATTGCCGCATTTTTGGGCTATTGAGTTCATATACACACAAGTAAAAAAATTGGCAGGGTAGATAGGTATGAATTTATGCCAGGAATCGTTTATTTTGTGCAATGTTTCTATTCCTCAACACACTTATTTTGTGTAAATAATAATGTGGCCCAATATCGGGCTTGATGATATGAAAGTTTTCTGTCATCGGGCAATGAGTTACGCAATGATTTGGACCACTTATATCTCTGGAGTTGTAACAAACGTATGACCATACAACAAAGCTGTTGAGATAGGATACAATTGGCTTATGTTCTGTGTAATTTTTGAATAAAGTTCAGTTGATGCTTTCATGTGATACGACTATGAAGGTTTGACAGCCAGTTTTTAATAGTTTATCTAACCTACTTGAATAGGTTAGAGATTTTTCACTAAGCAAGTTTTAGGTAGAGAAGTCTGCCTGGCTAACTGGTTTTATAATGATAATCTATTAATTCTACTTTAATGCATAATTGTAAATTGTTTTTTGGGATAAAATTTAATTTTAAATAGAATTACAAGGGTGGCTTTTATACCCTTTGTATTAATTCTCCAAAAGGGGATTTTAATAAGCATTAGTATTTTTATTGATTAACTCAATTCATTATTTAGTATAATTGGGCAATTTATTGGTTATTATTATTTTTTACTTGTCTGTTTGATGAATTCAGTAACGGAAGATATTAAAATACAGGGTGATCAAGAAATAACAGGAGGTGTTCGGAGCCCTGTAGCGTGTTATGTACTGGACGAAATATAACAAAATTTGACCCCATATTCATTAAAGTATGCAGTTTCGATTTACCAAGAAAAAAAAATTAGTACCAAAAATGCCAATAGGGGGAATCCTGGCGCAGCGATTGAAAACTTTATTATGCAATTTGCTTATATGGGTGCTTTGTGACATGACATAGAAGATAAAAGGAAGGGCTATGTGAATTTAAGTCATTCTGCAAGAATTCCCCCGTTGATATCGTTGTCACTACGTGAACGCGCCTTATTAGTCAAGCTGTTTTATCAGCGAGATGAAAATGCCAGTGCTGCTCTTCGTGAATATTGGCGGTTAAAACAGTTACGTAGAAGACCGATGACCATAACTAATTTACAAAGAATAGTTGAAAGATTTGAAACATAGGAATTCTTGATGTTACAACCAGGCTGGGGACGTAAAGTTATCAATCAGGAACAAATTGAAGAAGTTGCAACTGCCATTATGGATCAGGCGATAGCTAATAAGCAGGTTATCAGCAGTGTACATTCAATATCACGGCCAACAGATACCCAGTTCTCGACAATGCAGAAGATCCTATATTGAGTAAGATCTTGAAATTTTATTCGTTTAAGATAACATCCATTTTCTGATAACACTGATTTGAATCATGATGATTTCTGGTTGTGGGGCTACTTGAAAGGCATTGTGTATCAAGGACATGTTCCTGACATTCCTACTTTAGAAGATCAAATAATGTTACATGTCAGACGAATAAATGCCGATATTGCGAGTCTCCGTTGAAAACCCTGAGTATCGTATGCAATTATTGGAACATCAAGTTGATGGTCACCTAGAGCCAAATTTGTAAGTTGCTATAATAAACATTTTTCATTGTTATTTGGTGTGGTACTATTTATTGTTTCCATTCCATTGGCAGTTATGTATTCTTTTTTTCACACATTATGCGCTTGGAGCGCCAGAATTCCCCCTATCGGGATTTTCGGTATTATTATTATTATTTTGATAAATTGAAACGCATAATTTAATGTGTATGGTGGCCAAATGTTGTTATATTTCGTCCAGTACATAACACGCCACAAGGCTCCGAAAACCTGCTGTTATTTCTTGATCACCCTGTATAATAAAAACATTTTGTATTAAATGTTATTTGAAATATCAGTTATTTTAAACAATGCGAGAATTTTCATGGTTATAAAGACATTAGCTTTTGATGGTATTTTATGAAATTTCTTTTTTAAAAAATGTTTTTATGTGCATATGATTTTGACACACGGTTAAATCCTACTAATTCCCTCACTTCAGCTTTCTCTTTCTAATTAGATTACATATTCTTTTAAGGAAATAGTTTTATTGATTCTTCCTAAATGTTGTTGAAAATCATCCTTGTTGAAAGTCAGAGAAGAAAGATTCTATGTAATACTTGTTTTGTTTTTTTAAGACGGAAAATAATGGTTACAACATTATGAAATTTAGAAGATAGATAAACAGCACGTTTACGTTTTAAATAGCGATGTGGTATCTTGAGATTGATCTCTATTAGAAAGACTCTTGCACGCAATGAAAAGAATATACGCAAGACAATTAAAATGATTTCCTCACAGTTTAACTGAATCATGTGCATAAAATATATTTGAAACCATTTAATTTCAATTAAATATAATTAATACAGACTTGTTCAATAATATTGGCTTATTTACAGCTAATTTGTTTTGCCACATGAATCTCTAATAATTTGCTTCTTCTCGCAGGCAGCCCTGAACATGACCATGAAAGTAGTTGCTCTCACCATGACTCAGGAATCAGGTATCTTGTTAGTGAACATGTGCCCTGGCTGGGTAAAGACAGACATGGGTACAGATCGAGCCATGGTAGAAGTTTGGGACAGTGTTTCCGACATCATAAAAACCCTTCCTACTCTCAACGAATCACACCATGGAACATTCCTGGACAGGCATGGCAAAACTATCCCTTATTAGACTCATTCATGAACTTATTTATTTCTTTTCAATCGTGAATTCTGTGTGATATTGGTTAAATGGTTTGTATAGTAACTTCATGGCAATGTATGAAATACGAACTATCATGAAACTCTGTTGTACAGAAATAACGATTGGAGATGGTGAACATTTGTTAATTCCAAAGGAAAAAAAAATCAGAAAATCTGTTTTTCATTTGAATAAAATTTTTTATTTGTTTTATGTGCTGTTTTCAATTTGCTTAATAATAGTGTTATTTTATATTTGAAATTGAAATAAGAATCAGTGGTGGCTCGTTCATTAGGGTGCAGAACTGCTGAACAGTGGTATAGTGAAGGTAAGTGGCGCTAGGAGCAAGTGATTTTTAATCTCTTCCAATCGTAATCAATAGCTTAGCAATGGCAAATGGCGCGAGGGGGAATAACATTTTTTTCTCCTTCTCATATTATCTGGATTTTTAAAGAAACTACAGAAACTCATTAAGGAGTTGGCCTCCCTTATCGTCGTTACGCCACTGTTGCATCTCGTCACCGTAATATTTAAAAGCATATATTTTCGTTTTTAATCTTTAGTTACTGTTCCACAAATGGGGGTCGATAAATAAAAAAGAAAAGAAAAGAAAAATAATTTTAAAAGGCGAAAATAAAAAAAATAAATAAATAAAACGTTTCTACGCCCTTGTCGCATCCTTCCAACGACATATTTAAAAGCTTTTTTTTTTTCATTTTTTATCTTTCGTTATTATTCCACAAAAGAGAGCTCGTAAAAAAAGAAAGAAAGAAAAGAAGAGAAATAATAATAATAATTTTAAACGAAGGGAAAACAAATAAACAAAAAACAAAAACAAACAACAAAAAACTTCTTTATGTCAGTGTTGCATCCCTCCAATGAAATTTTTAAAGGCTTTTTTTTTTTTTTTCGTTTTTAAACTTTTGCGATTGTTTTACAAATGAGTGTTCAATAAACAAAAAAGATTAAAAAAAACGAAATAATAATTATTATTTTAAATGGGGAAAAAAAAACCTCAGATCAATAAATATTACAAACAGAATATGTGATAGCACATCGAATCGGCTACAAAAGCAACAAAAATTGTTCACTGAGGAATCGATATGAGAACAATTAAGAAATCTCAACATGACCTGAGCCGTTTGTTGGAGGAAAGACGACTGATTGCTCTAATACAAATCCCTCAGTAAGAAGGCCCATATATACATCTCCTAGAATAGCTGCAATATATATACAGAAAACTTATACAAAGCAGTGAACATAAACAAACCAAAAAATAACATACGTAAATACAACAGAACTGATAATAAATGACAAAAAATGAGGAATATAAAAAATAAAAATAAAATAAAAGTAAGAAACGAATAAAATAAATCTATACTTATAATAAAGCTCAATGTGTATGTGTGTGTTCGCGCTCTGCAGGCCAGAGCGTTTGACCTACAGCTACCAAATTTGGTACATGTATACCTTGGAGGTCCGGAATGTGCACCTGGGTTTTTTTTGAGTTTTTAATTAGAATTTTAATTATTAATTAAAAACTAACTTTCTCGCCAAAAAAATCTTCGTTTCTTCACCGTCAAATGAGTAAGGCTTCAGTTTTTTCCCACGCTAATAAGGTTAGGCTTAACATTTTATTATTAACACCGATTATTTCAAATGATTCTGTTTATTTTCTTAACATTTGATGAATTTAAAATTAAACATTGTTAATTAATCGATCTTTCAGATTCATTCTGAAGTACTTTTGAATTAAAATAAAACAGGACAAAGGAATTTAAAAATTTCTAATCTGCGGGGTCATGTTAGATAGGTTCAAGTTGTTAATTGATGGGGATTTAAGTGTCTCGGCCAGGATCATCACTTTTTTCCATACATTTTCTTTTTCTTGCATTGCTGCAATGGTACCTGGGATATCGTTAATTACAGAATTTTTTTTATTTAATTCAGCGGCTAGTGCCAAAACTTTCTGGAGATTTCCTTTAGAAGTGAAGGTCAATTCTTCCTCCGCTGTCTGTTTATTTACATATCTAAGTCCCATCTCCTGGGGGAGGGGGGGGGGTAGTCTAACTGCTCATACACTAACTAACGCGAGGGTTACTTGAGCAATAATCCTTATATCAATTTCTATCATTTGTATAATGCCTCATCCTCCACGTTCCTCACAAGGTAGGACATCCTGTAATTTGTAATCATTAAATCGTTTTGTATACACATTCTGCAATGAAATATCATGACCGGCTAAAGGCCCAGCCCTGATTTGCTTGCAATAGGTCCCCGCACTAGATTCTACAAAAATATACACAAAATTATTCAAAATAAAATTTTTAAACAAATTATTATTATAAACTTATTTTCAAAATAAATTAATTTCTTATGATTAATTTTAAGATTTTTTTCTCAATATTCTTAAATTTTCTGATTGGCCTACTATGCCATATATTTTTTTCACACCCGTTAGTTTTACAATGAAATGTAGTTTCAAAACCAGAAGCAGTGGTCTCCCCAAAATTTTCTCGCATACTCTCTAATAAAGGTGTTATCCCTGAGAACGCCTTGCATGGCAATGGCTTACAATAATTATGAAATACTGAATTTTTGTATGAATTTAGCATTTTTATTGAATCTATCGTCAGATCCTTAGCGAGTTATTTTTTGGCGACTAATCTTGACATGCTGTTAATAATATCCGAAAATTGAATTTGTGTTTTAGATAAATTTTCCCCTAACTATTGAAACAAAAATTTTACACAGAACTGCACTTGTAGCCGCAAAATCAGTACTAAATTTCATATATTTAAGTCATTGCGTTTTTGAGTTAATGTTTCTGTAAGTACAGACCGAAATGGCTCAAAATATGATAGATGTTTCCACTATAGATGTTAAATCTATTTACCAAATAGTATTTCTCTAGCTCTCTTCGTTTTATAGTTAACATGTTAACTCATATTCGAACAGCTGGACAGACAAACTTCCTCTGAACGGATCTTGCTCAACATTTGATAGAAATCTACAAATTTATCTGAAGACCGTAAACCTAATTTCATCCTTCTACTAAAATCGGTTTGGAGTACTATTTGTCACAGACAGACGGGCATTTTTCAAAAACTTGTTTTTCGAATTCAGGAACATCTGAAACGTAGAGATTCGTTAAAATCTTGAGTTTAAATTTTTTGACGATTACTATACTTTCTCTGCATTTCTTTTACAAGAAAATAAAAAGAGAGAAGGAGAGCACATCGTTTAGTCACCTACTCCTTTCAACAAACAGCAATAAGTTTTTCTTCAGTTTTACCACGGCCCTCAACAGCCACAAAATGCCTGAATGGCCCTTATGATCAGGCCTTGTACAGAAGAGGTTTGTATGTTTCTAACAGATAATTTATAGATACTTTGTTTATTTGTTCGAAAAATACATAGAAAGCTCTAGCAATTCATTGACAGTAAATTCATCTCTCTCTCTCTCTCTCTCATAACATACATCCTGGAGTGCACGTATTGTCTTAAATGTTAGAGAACCATACTTACCGTTAGGCAGATTAGGCAGTCCGTCACCAGTGTAATTCTATCTGCCGATACTGCTTCTTTCAGTGGTTGCGGGGTGGTTGGCTGTACTCAAGAAGAAGTGTAATTCGATGATGCCTTCGATTGCAATATTTGTGAAATACGGATTCGAAGCAAACGGACCTAATTGATTTACGGCAAGGAAATGCAATTCAGAAATCTCTAAATTCTTATGAGACAAATTATTGTAAACTATAACCATTTAAAAATTGCGGATTACAAATATAAACATAGATTAGAAAAAAAAAATCATTCCCGTTTCCATACAGAATGCGATTTGAAGCTAAAAAAGAACTCTGCGACAAACGTATACAGCAACAGTTGCACTAGATCTATCATTAAAAAGGTGTGTTAAATCATTATTATTACTATGTAACTTGGATAATTTGAATTTTTTAAATAATCGAATTAGATTTTAAATTTGAAAAAAAAATCTTCTAGACCGAAGGGTGATGAGTTCGTGATTTCATTCCGCGGAAAATCGCTACTTAGACGGGCTTAGTACATTTTAAATCTGTAGAGGGTCAAACAGTTTCCAAATGGTATGCTACGGAAGTTTGGAGAGATGAGGTGACTAGCTCAAGTGATGTTTTCATCTTCTGAGCATTGTCTAAAATTACGAAGGGCGTCTCAAAGAAACTTTTGTATAATTTAGAAACAGAATGTTACACTAAACAAAAATAAAACTGAATAAGCATTATAACAATATACGCTTTTTGCTTAACAAACTTGTTGTACAAGAATAAGCTTATTGTATAATAAGCCTGTGAATTTTGCTGTGAACTTAATCCATAATATGCTCGATTCATTCGAACCAGAGATTGTTCTATCTTGCGTTATTGTCATCAGTCCATTGTACCGCTTCTAAAGAGAAGAAAGGAAATGAAATGAAAGGATGCAAGGAAATTTTTGTTTCATCCACCGTTTAACCAAATAAATCATATTAATCAGATCTTATATTTGGCACATCATTCTTTCTTTTTTTAAAAAAAATATTTTACCATCTTCACAAATGTAATCATTTTTCTCATTTGCTGTCGTTTAGTTTCTCATCATATTTCATATTTGTCTCTCGTTGAAAGGATATGGCAAACGCAAAAAACACTGAAACAAATGCTTTCACTTTTATATGGAAAATTGAAAATTTCAATTACTACGTACATGAAGAGATGTCTTCGCCTGCATTTTTTGCCCATTCGATAGACAGTGAATTCATTGTAGAATTGTTCTGCGATAATCAACAGTCTGATGAAAGTATGATAGCTTGTTATCTAAAATTAGTTCGTGCGTTGAATTGTGAAAGTTCATTTATTGAATTAGATTTTGAGTTTTCATTCCTTGCCATAGATGGTTCACCACTGATTTCTAAAGAAAAGGTCAAAAAACAATTTAAAGAAGGTAAACGTCGGGGACTCTGGGACTTCATGCCACTGTATGATGTTACCAAGAACCGAACACTTGCGTTTTTACCACAAGGCACCCTCACCTTACAATGTAAGATTTGGAAAACGGAAGGGGAAATGTCTGAAACTGCTGTTTGTTTTGCTAGAACTCGAATGGGCATTGAGCAATCATCCTTTGTTTGGCTCATAGAAGAATTCAGTGCTTTTAAGGACGATTTTACAGTGCCTTACTCGGTTCGAAAGGCATCTGAACAAGATCCTTCCATTTCGCTGAATTTCCAGTTAGCGACAGCTTCATCGGAAGGTAAGCAATTTGAATTAGAATTTACTCCAGAAAACGTGCCTCAAATGAGTACCGACAAAAATAGAAAAGATTCCAGCAATAAAACAGGATTTTATGATTTCAAATTATCCTTTTTAAATACCTCAGGGGTGGGAAAGTTTCATCAAGAGAAAAACAGACTAGAAAGTCACAAGATTCACAAATTACGAGTTTTGATCACAGAAGATTTGCTGAACGTGAAAAATGGCTTCTTGGTGGACGATGTTCTTTCCTTGAAATGCCAATTTACGTTTTATAAAGGAATAATTTCCAAAGAGATCGAGAGGACACTCTACGGATCGGCTGCAAAATCGGATATCCTTGATTCCCATCCTGTTGTCCTGTATCATGATAACTTGAGTGCTTGCATCTCGTCGTTAAAAGACATGCACAGATTTTTATATGACGCACAAATGTTTTGTGACGTGAAACTGCGAACAGGACCCTGTTGCTTTTCTGTACATAAAAGCATTCTTAGTGCTAAATCTCGAGTGTTTCAATCCATGTTTGAAGTTGAAATGAAAGATGACATCTTTGAAATTTTGGATGTGGACTCAGAAACCTTACGTAAAGTAATTAATTACATGTACACAGATACCATTGATGACATGCAGTTGGAGAACATTTACCGATTGTATGAGGCTGCCAAGAAATACAAGATCTTCACTCTGCAGAAGAAATGCACTTTAATTTTATCAGAAAATCTGAGCAAACACAATGCATGCGAGATGTTATGCTTTGCCGACAAGCACGAGGACAAGAATTTTAAATCAGTTGTTCAGGATTTCATATTGAAACACAAAGAAGAAGTAACTGGATCGACTGCATGGAAAATTCTGGAAAAGAGAACTACAGTTCTAGCAGAAGAAATATATCGTCTCATGTAAAGGAAACAAGCTTGGTAAAGTAATTTCATCCTTGTAAGTGTCCGTTTTGTTTTCTACATATTTATTTATATAGTAGGCAGTGGTGACTCATAAGCTCAAAAGAAAGCATTGTTAAAAAAGATATTTTAAAGAAATTCTTTATAATTTTAATAATGGACTATGATGACCTATTAGCAAGGTTTAAATTGAGGAATTAAAAAATATCAGATTCCATTAACGAACCACCGCCTGTATGGGACTTGTGCACATTAAATCTCATCGAATCAAAAATCCTTCTAATTCGGCGCAAACGTTTTAGAAAGGAGTGTTAGTGCAGGTATCGTATTCTCGTGCATTGGGTTTTATTATATTAGTATTGGCTTTTAAAATTTTGAGTATAACAATATTAAATGAACAAGTTTGAATGCCTGTTCAATAAAATGCCATATCATGCCATAGAGTATCAATAGGTACGAGGTAAAATGTTATTTTTTTTAATTCCGTGATATTTTCCAGCAATTTATACAAAGTTTCTGAAGAAACAGTTGAAATCTGTTTGAACTTATAGAAAATACAGCCGTTCATGTATTGCAACAAGTAATTTATGCTTGAAAAACGGTTTGTGCATTTGGATAGCAAATGGAAATATCCACCATTAAGAGAAGTCTGTTTATTTTCCTAATAATATTACTTTATATTCATGTTGCACATAGCAGTTACATTTTATTTCTACCTAATATTTTTTCGATTTTGATTCAAAAATTTCGCAGAGAATTTTAAAGGTGCATTTATTTACTGCAATGAAATAAGCAGACTTTATAACTTTAAACGAGCAATTCTTGTGTGTATATATATATATATATATATATAATATTTCGTGTATCTTGTAAACAGTTCTAATGATTTGGTTTAAATTTTATATTTAGATAACGTTTTGCTTTATCTATATAGGTATCTTTCCTGAAAAAACTCGATTTTATACAAAACATATTTTTTTAAATAATATAACTATTAAAGCCATTTTCTATCTGATATCAAGCTGGTAATGTCATATAGTGCCATCTGGTAAATTTTGTGGTACTTGAATTTTTGTCATAGGATAATAACCTACTGATGCCTCAAAATTTTGTGAGATGACGCTATATGACGTTATATGAATACGGTCGGCTCACATCCAACACTGCAATTATTATGTTAACCGATTCGAATAACATGTTAAATTAAGTTCATTCATGATTTATTTTTATTTAAATGACCAGCTCATATGTAGGTAAGATTGAAAAATATTCATATGTAATCAATATGTGACGTATCTAAATATTTTCTCCGTAAAAACTGCGAAGTTCGGTCTTGCTGCATAATAGAACTCGAAGCAGTTATGTTATTAGATAAAAAAATCACCGTTTTATGAATATAGGGCTTCCTTTATACAAATTTCTTATAAAATTGTATAGAATTTGCCTTGAAGAATTAATAAATTGTTTGAGAGAAATAAGTAAATATGTGCTTTGTTTAACAGCACTGGATCTGGAGCTGGCAAAACACGGTTTCTACAACCTATCGACAGAAAAATCTAAAAAGGATAATTTGATTATTGGATAGGTAAATTATGCACTAGTCTAGAATGTTTATAATATTGGGGAACGGGAATGAAGCCATGGATTTTATTTTCCGTGAACAATTTAATTTTATGCGAGTTGATTTAAGAGGGCCGTGTTTCTGGGACTTATTGAGTATCTGGAATTTCTACAATTATTATTATTTCAAATTTTATTTTCAGACCAAAGTATACCAATCACTTGAATAGTTTTCTAATCAATTCACCAGTCAACAATTTTGTCAAAGTTTCTTTTCCTATAAAAAAAAGATCGCAGCAACAATTGAGTAAGAAGTATCGAGTTACTAAGGTTTCTCTTTTATATACTGTGAAACAAGAGTGACACTGAATCTTCCCCAGTTCTATAACAAAGATATGAGATTGCTTTGTAGAGAGTTTTACATATTTTATTTTCCATCTGTAAGCAAAAATAAAAATGCACATAAAATTTTTTTAACCTTGATAACTTTTGACCGCAAAATATTTTCTATATTTGGAAGTAATTCTGAATTAAATACTTGATTTCAATTTGTCATATATTTGATGTTCAAAATTTGTTTACATAGACTAATTAATATCAATTAAAAATATGATTTGCAAGTTGAAAAGAATAGGGGGGGGGGGCTTATTTTCTCTGAGATTCCTTACAGAATGCAACCCTTTATTCGGCACGGTTGCTTAGAAGCAACATGTGATTTAACCCTTTGCACTTCGAAAAGTACTGAGATGCAAAGGACTGCATCCTGTAAGTACATTCTGTACTCACATTTTACATATGTGAGTAAATGAAAACTATTTCTGAGATTTCTAAAAACTCAAAAGGTAATCTATTATAATTCCTAAAAAATGTGCAATTTTGTTATACGGTTTATATAATAAATATCCAACAAGAGCGTGGGAGTGATGCATCCTTAACAATGGCAGTCAGATAGGACACGAGTGCAAAGGGTTAATTGTCTCTTATGGAAGATATACATCTCCAAATGCTTTATTTGAATGTTATTGTATAGTATCTTCGCACAGATTTCTAGGAGATAATTAATGAAAATAAATATCTAAGCATTACGAATATGCATACCCAAAAAGATTTTTTTTTTTTTGCAACTTTTGACTATTTGACAATCAAAAGGTTATTCTGGATTTTTTCGGCGGAAAAATTGATGTAAATGATATTTTGAATAATATAAGAAGTATTCAAGAATAATGTAATGACCGGTTCAAAATGGAATTTCATATTCGAATTACAAAAATTACTCGCTTTCTTAAATTGATGACAAAATCCAGCAAACTTATCAAGAATAGATCAATTTGTTCTACAAGAAACTACTTTCAAATGAAAAAAAAAAAACATTACAATCTTCTCGTTAACCCCTTTGAATGCAATGATAAATTTGATTCGCTCACCGAATTACTGAATTTTTATTTTAAATCCGCATTTGAGTGAAAGTATATGTAATTTAAAATAAAAAAAAATCCTTTAAAAACGCTTTAATATTTCATTCTCTTATATTATAGGAATTAAAATAATAAATGTCCCAAATAGGATGCGCCATCTAATTAGGAAGGTCCAGTCAATTCCCCGATATATAATTGCATCCAATTGTGAATCTTAATCAACACTTGTAAATTGTTTCTAACAGATGACGTTACGCAGCATATCAATTTGTTGATTTATTTTCTCTTTCTAGAGGTTTAGTATTTTCCACATTTCCTGTCATTTAAAATTCACCAGACTTTAAATGATGTCTATTTCTTTCAGTCTCCGAAGTTTTTTCGATATGGGACTCTTTATCTCGAGGTGGTAGGGGACGAAATATTTAAAGGAGACCGGGACTCTACTATGAAACTTAGTAACTTGATAGAGTTATAAGATCGATTCATTTTTATATTTTTAAATTTTATTCCTACTTTTAAATAAATAACGTACACACAAATAATGTATTTAATATAGTAACAAAGAGTGTGTTTATAAATCCATATTATTTAAGAATAATATTGTCGGGAAATATACTTCAAATATTTTTAAATGTTTAATAAAATTAAAGAAAAGCGTATAGAACGCAAATAGATATTAAAAGGAGAAGCTCATTTAATTTTAAAATGGTTTAAGCATGTAATAGTGCGATAATATGTTCCTGAAGTTATGGAAGCAAAATTTAAGAATTTCATCTAATTTTTAATTTAAATTTAAAAAAAACTTTCGTAATGACCATTTGATGAAATAATTAAAAGTCTAATGTGTTAACTCTAAATTCAACGATTTTTTTTTGTAGAATATTTTGAATGTTTTTTCAATCATGCATATCGCATTTACTGAATATGCCAATCAATAAATAAAAACAACGCGGTCATATTTTCAGTTGTAAAGTTTTACACACGAATTCTAGACATGAAAAGATAGCATGAAAGAATTAATGAAAATATAATCTAGTAACCGTCGTGAACGCACGTCATATTTGCATCAAATTATTGTCTCTAAAAATTAATTTATAAAATTAAAAATGATACAAATAAAAATTACACATAATATCCAAACACCTGGTATAATCTACGAATTATCAATTGAATCAACTGAGCAGCACATTCCTAAAACGGGAAGTGTCTTTCGATTAGGTATTAGAACAAAACAGCAGAAGAATTTAAAAAATTCAATTGGGATTAATTACTTACTTTCAAAAATCCTATTAAAACATTTTCGTTTTACAAAATATTGTCTGTGCTGTCCTCTTTTGAGAGGGGAACGCTTGTTAGCAGAGATGGATTAACATTAGAATGCAACAGGTTAATATTTTAAAAAATTTCGAGACCTATCTTAAATATTTTCCTATGCTAACTCAACATCACAAGATTATTTAGGTAGATACCTATAGGAAGACTACCTATTGCAATGTTTCTCATGACACCACTTTTGGAAAATTTCTTTAGTTCTCCACCGATCATAGAACCCATTAAGAAGATTAGAACTCATAACCACCCTTCGTTCAAAAATTATATATATGCGTATAACGCTGACTACAGTAATTTCGTTTGGATTTTAACCGACTTGGAATATCAATGGAATATTGGCTCAATGTAGAAACCTCGGATGAGTTCGTAAAAAATGTAGAATAGAAATGTAGTTCGTAATGGGCCATCTAGGTTAAGGGGGCTGGAAAGGGGGAGTGAAATTTTCACTTCGCTATAACTTCCTTAATATTGAAGATAGAAAAATAAATTTTGTCAAATTAGCGAATCATTAAGACGAACAACTTTTGTTTTTAACGTTTTTCGATAATTGCAATATTTTAGAAGTTTGGGGCTAAAAAATGATTTTCAAGTTCTAATTTTGACTGAAATTAGATTCATGAAATATTAACTTAGATAAAAAGGAATCTACCTTTGCATTCCAGCTTACTGAGAGGAATTGTTTTTTCAACTAAAATTAGCGCCAAGAATATGAAGAAAAAAAATTATAAGTAGAACTGGTTTTAAACCTAATACATAAATTTGATTTTTTAAAATATTAATTTAAAATTTCAAATGCTATAGGAAAATAGAATTGAATTTTTCAATATTAATCATTTTGCACACGATGAAACAATTTTTCATCACTGCTAGTGTATTTATTTGCATGTGGATTAACATGATATTGAAATGTCATTATTGATTCTTTTTCCTTTTCAGGCATCGACTACATGTAAAAATATTGATTTTATATTACTGTGGATGAACTAGACAATGGTCTAAAATGTGTTGATTTTAAACATGTAACAGTTATGAAATGTATTGTTTTTAGATGACAAAGTGTATTAAATAAAGTTTTTTAAAAATGTTTCTAAGTGTTCATCTCTTTAAGGTGACTGCCTACATTCGAGACAATTTTTAAAAAAAAAGGTTATTTTTCAAGCTTTGTTTTTTTTTTCTAGTTAAATAGGGTATAAAAACAATAAACATCTATAAAAAAATTTCTGCGATTGTTCCATTTTTTTTAATTGATAAATTTGATGTAAATTTTAGCAAAATTTTACCAAAACGGTTAACACTCTACACAAAATTCTAATTCAGTAATTAAAATTTTCTTTACACGTAGCATACATAACATGGTTATCTTCAAGATGAACGAAAATCTAAGATTAATTAAAATGCAAAAATATTATGAACGTTTTTATGTTGCAATGTAGACGTTATTCTTAAATTTTCTACTATTTTCCAACAAAAAAAAAGCTATAAATAAAGTTATTTACTGTACATCAAAACTTTTGGTTCATTTCGTAGACAATAGTATAAAGAACATTTCCTGAAAATTTCATTTAAAAATATTAATTAATGCTGGAGATATGTTAATGGTTTACAACTTCTATCGAAAAAATTATTTTGAGAAAAATGAATTTAAAGTTTACAGTTAATGTAAAGAAGCATTTCCTCTTCATACAACAGTCTAAAATATAAGACCACTTTTATAAGTAAAACCTTCTCTTGCTTCATGCATTGCATATTTTTTCTTTCGCTGAGCTCTCATTTTTTTTTCCCTGTGAACTTTTGCAGCTGGTAATGAATGCCTTTTGGAACTACAAATACGTTCATAGTCAAAAAACTTTAGTCTTTTATGAGTGTGACTACCAATTTTTATTTGCAATTGATTTAACACACTTTTTATACCATTGCCACCTTCATTAAACTGAAGGACAGCAATATAGGACCCCAATGACAGAGTTTGGAGCTCAATGAAATGTTGTTTCGGGTCTATATTCCAGAGCAAACCCATAAAACTATCATTAGCGTTTTGTGTCATTCCGTATTAGCCTTTCTTTAAAAATTTTTGATCACAAAGCTGCATATATACAGAACTGAACGCCGTCTCATATCCCCGTATCCGTGACCATTCTAGTCACTGAACGGTTTGAGGGGCATGTTGCGGGAACTTTATTTAAGTAACAAACTATTTACAGTAGAAAAACGAAGAAAAAAAATAACTATTTACAGAATTTATAAGCGTAATAGAAATTATATAAAGCTGAAACCGTTTACAAAATTTGTCAACTTAGATTTGTAATAATTTGTAATAATAGAAATATAGTGCTGAGTGATGAAATGTGTGAAAATATACATATATTCTGTGTGCACTTATTCTTTTATGATATAGTAGATCAGGATGCAGTTAAAAAAATCAGATGGAAAATAATTTGATAAACGGGAATTAATAGAATCTCTGTTTGATTGAAATGTATGACAGGAGGCTACGGTTTCAGCCATTCCTGTTCATGGCTTGGCGATGGTTTTTTCATATGCCAAGATATTGTGAGGATGCATTCCGTAGCACATGAAATGCTGTGCCAATTCCACCACAACTACACTGGTCACTCTCAGACAGATTGAACTTAGTTGCATATATACAGACTTTATGATGTTTATTATTTTTTGAGGAAATCCAATGGATTTCCCAAGACAGGTTTTCCTCTGTGCTTTAGAAAAGACGCGGTGGCCTGGTGGTAAGATCTGGCTTCGGAACCGAAGGGTTTCAGGTTCGAGACCGATTCCACGGAAGAACCGTTCTGTAAGCGGGTCTGGTGCACGTTAAATCCGACCCGCCAAACGTCCTCCCACTGGTGTGGTGTGGTGTGAAGAGGGGGAGGAATGCCAACTAAGGTGTCGTTCTCGTCATCTGAGAGTGGTTCAAAATTATTGTATTAAAAGTTAAATGTGATTTATTTTCAAAATGAAACGTAGAAAAAAAATAGATTTCAGTGAAAAATCGCAAAGAAAAATTAGAATCGAAAAGATAACTACAATGTAAACAGATGCTCGAGAGAGTGAAAATGTTTCCAGTTACCATCAAGAAATTAAAAAAAGTGAATATTTAAAAGTTATGGCCGTGCACTAGCAACATAATAAAATTATTATTTGCGTTTTAAAACTAAGAAAAAAAGTTTAAAAAATATATATATTAAAAGTGGCATTTTACAACTTCCGGTTGCAGACTGAGACTTGCGGTTAATTTTCAAGTACACTGCACATTTTAAATTTGATATATCTTGGCTTCTAGAAGACATAAAATGAAAAGAAAAGCGGTTTTGGAAAGAAAACTGTTTAAATTAAAATATTTTTGCAAAAAATTTTTTGACCAAGATGGTCGAAAAATGCCATTTTCAATGTAGGCAGTCACCTGTCCGAGTTCATATGATTTTGATGGTTAAACACAAATTAATTTTTAATTAGTTGCTTTGTCGTTTGTGATAAATGCCGAAAATGAATTTTTGTTCTGATTTCCAGAATCTTTGACAATAGTAGTAGTTTAATTTCTTGTCATGTTATCTTGGGAAATTTTTTGACAAGAAATTAACCAAGATTTTTTAGAAATCTCTAAGTTTCAAAACTTCCGTTGTCCAAAAAATATATTTTCGGAACTATATCTTCTGTCTTTGATTATAACTTAAATATGCTTTGAGCTAAATGGATGAAATTTGATATGTGATTTTAATTCCATATTTGTAGATTTATGTCGAATCTTGAACGAAATTCATTTAGTAGAAGTCTATCTGTCCGCCTGTTCAAGTGAACATTAACTACAGGGCGTAAAATGTAGATAGATAAAATCAGATTTAGCAGCTGAAAAGCAGATACATTCAAATTTGACACCAAATTAGTCATAGAGTTGACCACCTGTCGATCTGTACTTCCGCGTGCATGTAAAAAATGTAGCGACTTGGATTAATAAAATTTTGTATGTCATCACAATTCTTGTTCAGTATAAAAAAAATTGCAAATAGTTGCCCTGATAAGACAACCATTTGCCATTGTCCCATTGGGGTCACGTGTTGTTTCTGATTTAGGCGTGACCTTCTACTGCGCGTAATAGTTGGCCTCGAGTGAACTCTTCTTTAATGTCTCAAGCAAGCACGGTTTAAGAACTTCGACAAAAGCCAGCCGGGATTATCTTCTAGTCAACTTTCTCATATAATCCCTTATAAAGATGTTATCCCATTCTCCCAGAAAAAGATTGTGGCATTTAAGCGCAATTGTGCTCACAACGAATGTTCAGATTTTTATCTTCGGAGCATATGAGAATTTCGTGCTTCGTAATATATTAAAGAAATCCGACTATAGATTTTTATCGAGAGTCTGAAACTACAATTTGTCAGAGAAGTGCAATTTCAGTGACAAGATCACACTGCAAATTTATATTTATCTAAATCATTAAATTTTTGATATCATATATGCGAATGTACAGACTAACAGAAAATCAAATCCAGGGCAGTCTTGGTTCAAAATTTTATATAGAGCCACACTTTAGATGATAAAATATTGTGCACTAAATTTTAACGAACTAAGTGATTGCGTTT
>JAPMOR010060073.1:0-20488 GCA_026543865.1 Argiope aurantia
ATGACATAGACGGCCAATAGATAAGCCTGCATGTTTGCACATGAAGAGCTAGATAATGCCATTCATAGCGCGATGAGAAAGAAACTTTTGGGTCACCTTAGTAGTAAGCGGCGAATTTCCGAATCGGCAGCTGCCTAATTCCACATAAGGCGGATTTCTATTAAATTAAATGCTCATCTTTCACTGTTTTTCAAAATTGGAAACATAATTGGAATTTAAGTGCAGAAAATGAATTGTACAATGTAAAACCTTTTATTACAAAATCAGATTCTCATTCGATATGATTTCGTCTTAACTTTGTTATTGAGCGGTCGGTTACAAATATTTACTTTTCCGAGAACCTCTCTCAACTTGCATTTGACATATAAGGCATGCTGGAATAGATTGCATTTCACGGAAACGCAAACATTTTACTTCGTACTGTTCCAATATTTAATTAGATAAAAACCACATATAAAAATCTGAATTTTTAAAAGAAGTAGTATTATATTAATTGATTTCAATAGCTTATTCGTTTTTAGTTTTATTTTTCTCACATGTTATTATTATTATTATATTATTATTATATGAATAAAATTACAATTATAGTCTGAATCGTCAATTTCGGCGCAGTATATCCTACAAAAGGATTTTATACCAAAATAATTATCATTATCAATCAATCTTTCACTTCAGTTTTTTTTACTGTTATTTCAGTTTATTCTTTATCTATTTGGTTTTACATTGTCTTGCTTTTACCAGTATAGTTCCTGCTTTACCAGTATATACTATCTGTAAATTGCATGATGCGAAAAAATGGTTTTGAACGATTCAAAACCCACCGTAAAACGATACGCTGAACCTAGAGTTACTAAATTTAACACGTAGTCTATAATGGATTTCAAAATGCACAATCGCCTATTAAAAAAATGTTTTTAGCCTTTTTGCCAAATAAATAAACGTGTCGAAAATACAAATCATCTGCATTATACCGATGATAATACCGATATTTTAACCAGTGCAATTAGTCCGATTTTGATCGATTTCATCAAATTTGCTTATTTATTAACTCATTACCTCCTACGATCCCTGCTTGAGGATTTTCCAATTTTATTTTCACCACTTAGAACTAAAATATATTTGCTACGCCTGACGCTTCAGCTTCATTCTATGTATACGTCAGTGTGCTGTAAAAAGTGTATATTTAGTGCATATTACAATAAACGGACAAATTTCAAATTCGTCTGTAAGCAGAATTGTCATATCAATATATAATATTTTTGGTTTGGTTTATATTAATAATGGAACACCGTAGATAAATATGCAATTTAGAGGTTACGGTAACAATGTTATTTACTCGTTTTTTTAAAAAACGATTTTATTCATCATTTTATAACGATACCCTTTTTGAAAAATTTGAGATATTTTTAAAACAAAACATAATTTGAATATAATTATACTATTACATAACTTTTCGTGTAAAAATGTGTAACTTACCCAGCCAAACTTTTTTTTTATTTAGTGGTTAATGGGTTAAAATATTTCTAAAGACCGAACGTTAATCTAAATAATATTATAAACAAACGGAGATGCGGCATAATTATGAATAGTGATAATTAATTAATAAAAACATGCTTTTTCAGTAAATTACTTAAATAAAAAATACGCAAAATATTAACATGTCGATTTAATAAAAATGTATGCCACATTAAATTCATCAAATTAATTTAAAAAGAGAAGCATCAATATATATCCGACATTGCTTGCAGTTACTTTTTGGATAGTAAGTACTCAAAGGTTTTTTTTCTTTTTTTTTTTTTCCCCATTTCAGTTCGATAACTTTAATGAAAAACTAATCTTAATGTTAAAATATTTCCTAAAACTTTTATGTTAAGGTTTAAAAAATGTATTGTTCTAAATAATAAATTGTATTGTTCCAGAGAACGCTTTGCATGGCATTGGCGTACAACACTTACGAAATATTAAACTTTGGAGTAAATTTGGCATTTCTTTTTCTTGAATCTCTCATGGGATCTTTGGCGAGTGTTTCGGCGATTCATCCCTGGGATGTGGTTAATAATATACGAAAAACCGAATCTGTGTATTTTTCTAAACCTTTTGAAACAATAATCTGACACAAAACTGCACTTATAGTGACAAAATCTCATATGAAATTTGACATATTTTAGTCACTGCGTTTTTGAATTATCGCTGAAAGTACAGATCAACAAATGATCAACTGCTCGTTGGATTCAGCTCAAAATTTGACAGATGTCTGCACTATAGATTGTAAATGTGTGTGCCGACTTTTATCCATCCACCTCCCTTCGTTATCGTGCTCACGTATATTCGAACAGCCGGACAGACGAACTTCCTTTAAACTTGATTTTACTCAAAATTTGATAAAAATCTGTACATTTAGTGTAAAGACCATAAACCATATTTCATCCGTGCAGTTCGAAACTTTTTTGAGTTATCATTGTCACACACAGAAGGACTGACACTTTTTCCGGAAATGTCCGGAAAATGAACTCAAGGAAGTTTGAAACGTGGTGATTCGTCAAAATCTCGAGTTCGAATTTTTTTGAGGATTACAATACTTTCTTTATACCTCGTATACGAGAAAGTAATAATGGTGGCTCGATAACAGTTACTAAAATAAATAAAGTTGTTCTCTCTTGTTTGAGAAAAATGTTGCAGTGATTTGTCAGCATTGTTAAACACCGGGAATCCAGGGCAGCCAAATGAATGAAGTTGTCCCGGGTTATTTTTCACTGGCAAAGTGAAGTAACATAACAACAGCAACTCAAGAATAATAACAAAACATGTTTCAACAACGAAATCACTGAGGAAAGGCTGACAATCCCGAAAAGCGTCTGAACGCTCGAATAGTTCTCCTTTTCAGCGAGAGCGGCGAAACAAATGGTGGGAAAAAAGTCCCGAAGGTGATTGACTTCCTGGCTCGATAATTGAACGATTGCCCAACAGACTCTGGAAATCTCCAATAGCGTGAACAAAGTATCCGAATGGGTTTCGTCTTTACGATTGCAATCACTTCGGATTGCTAGCACTTGAAGTGGAGCGACAAGTGACACGCGAAATCTCTCTGCTGTATAACGCTCTAGAAATCTGTTTATATAACATTCATTATCTCATGTCCCGGTAGTTATTAGGAGATAATCTTCGAATGTTCCAAGGATAATGAAAAATGATGAGGGGAGGGGTTTGTAAAGAATTTAGTTATGAAAAGATATGGGTTAGAATCAGTTGCGGATATAGACAGCGCATCTCTTTTATAACACCCCTCTTTTAATAACAGAGCAATTTAATTTTCCATTTCAAAGATTTTTTTTTTCTTTTGTCTTAGTTGGCATACGAATCGTTTATTTTAGTTAAATAATTTTTTAATCTTGATAATTTTTCAAAAAGTACTTATTTATTTTTTCTTACTCTCATAAACATTGTTAACTTACGATTTTCAGTTTTATTAAGACAGCTTAAATTATATATTTCACTTTCTCGTATGCGAAGCATAGAGGAAGTGTTGCAATCACCAAAAAATTCCAACTCCAGATTTTGATAAATGTCCACGTTTTAAATCCCCATGAGTTCGAAAAACACACTTTTGTCGTCTGTCTGTGACTAAGATAACCCAAAAAAAAGTTTTGAGCCAGAACGGATGAAATTTAGTACATGGTCTTCACGCACAATTTGTAAATTTATCAAATTTTGTGTAAAATCCGCTCAGAGGTAATCTGTCTGTCCGTCTGTTCGCATATAAATTAACACGATAACTGCAAAACGAAGAGAGCTAGATGGATGAAATTCGGAGCACAGATTTAACATCAATATCGCATACATTTATAAAATTTTACGCCAAATCCGATAAAGGTTTGAATGTTCGTCGGTCTATACGTTTAGAAGCATTTGAACACGAGAAGTCAAAAACGCAAATGTTTTACACATATCAGATTTAGTGTGAAATTTTATGACTACAAGTCTAGTTCTGTGTCGCATTTTGGTTTCAGTTGGTTGGAGAAAAACGTGCCTAAAATAAAAAATGAACCTTTATTAGAGGTTATCTGAGAAAGTTTTGGGGAAACCACTCGCGCTGGTTTTCATTCTTGTTTTAAGTTATCTGGGGGCACGGCAGTTCCCCCGCCAAGTCGAGTAAAAATAAGCGGCACGGCCGTACCATCCTTTTCTCGAAGCAGTTCAGACCATTTTCGACCCCCTATAACTTCGTTGTGGATAAAACTAGAAGCCTGAATTTTCAGTAACCAAGCAGGCATTATTTAAACAGGGTATATTTCAAATTTCATTAAATTTGAACCAGTAGTTTAAGAATTATAACTAGAATATATAATTCATAACTAAGTTTGTGAATTTTGTCACTCACTGAAGGATCATGAAAAGTCTAAGGCACTTCTAGCAGACATAGAAGCTTCAAATTTAGAACACAATTAGTGTTTAGTGTATAAATCAAGGAAAAACTAAAATATGCGTGTAATAATGGACGGATCAATAAATTCCTCAAAGTTTCGAGCATTATCCATTTTGTCGGCAAATTCGTCTCCATGTCGCCAAATGGTCGCCAAGTTTGTCACCAAGCTTTGGGATCACTGGCTCGGCATCCGACAGCATCCAATACAGATTACTGTAAAACGGTCTTTCTTATGATGACACTGTTCTCGCTGGGAAGCAAAATTACAGGTTTGTAACAATATCTAATTTGAAATGAATCAATTTGAAGCTGGGGAAGCTGCAAACGCAATGGATGACTTTCAGAGAATCAATCTGGTAGAAGAAGAGCAAACTGATCTTCAAAGTGTGATCGCAAAACTTAATGCCGATCAAAAAAGAATCTTCGATATGATCAAAAATAAAATGGACACAACTGATAATAACGCTGACGTTTTACGCTAATTTGTGAGTGGAACTGGTGGCACTGGAAAGAGCTTTTTTATAAAAACTCTGAAAATTTTGGTTAAAACGTATTTAAACAAAAAAAAAAGTGGCAGTTAGTGCTCCAACAGGAAGAGCTGCATTCGATGCGAATGGGTTGACTATACATAGATTATTGCAGCTGCCTATAGAACACAAGCAAACACCGAAGTACAAGCCACTTTCTGATGAAGTGCTCCAAGTTCTGAGATCAGATTTGAAAGAAGTAGTGTTGTTTATCATAGACGAAGTGTCGATGATATCCAATGTTACTTTAACATATATTCATTTACGCTTAGCTGAAATATTCGACACAAGTGACGATCAGAATGGGTGGTTTGGAAAAAAACATCTTGTAGTTTTCGGAAATCTCTTACAGCTTCCGCCGGTAAGAGAAAAGTCACCGTTCGAAAAACTATCACCTAATGAAACTAACAAGTTGTTAGGTTCCCTCAGTATACCGAATCTGTGGATTGAACTGTTCATATACGATGAACTTACAATTAACATGCGACAGCTCAATGATTCTGACTTTGTTGAAATGCTAAATAGAATAAGATTAAGTGTGACTACACAAAAAGACCGCGACTTACTCTCGACTAGATTAATAACTCTCAAATAAAATTCAAATGAAAGCAGATTAATTGAAATAATTGAACACCTCTCGAAACTTCCTGATGATACCGTTTGCTTATTACCTACAAAAAACATGTGTCAACAATTAAATACTGCAATGCTTAAATCTCTTCCACGTCCCGAAATAAAACTTACAGCTGTAGATAGCATAGATTGCCCCAGATCCCTAACAAAAAGAGCTCGTGAATGCATAAAAAAATATGAAGACGATGCTTCTATGACTGCAGGCCTGGAAGAGAACATAATTATAAAAATAGGAACAGAAGTCATGTTAAGGCGAAATATTGACGTGAGTCTTGGTTTAGTTAATGGTTCTATCGGTATAGTGC
This sequence comes from Argiope aurantia, assembly GCA_026543865.1. Taxonomy (NCBI): domain Eukaryota; kingdom Metazoa; phylum Arthropoda; class Arachnida; order Araneae; family Araneidae; genus Argiope; species Argiope aurantia. The sequence goes on from JAPMOR010060073.1 coordinate 5,889, forward strand.
AAAGAGTAAAGGTTGATCCGAAAAATACAAAAATAATTAAGAAAATATACATTACATTTAATAAAGAACATGTTTGCAAGCTTAGTCCGATCAAAACTAAATCTGAAATTATTAATAGAGCTTATGTTAATCGCAGTTTCCCATATGTATAGCCTATGCTATAACTATACACAAAAGTCAGGGCCTAAGTCTAAACAATGCACTGATGAATATCGATTCTGCAGTATTCACATCCGGTCAAGATTACGTGGCACTTTCGAGAGTTAAAAGTCTGGGCGGCTTACATCTAATAAATGTCGACTTTGGAAATATTAAAGCGCAGGAATCCTCAATTTGTGAATACAACAGACTAAGAAGCATTTACCGTCCAGACTTGTCAAAAATTGAACATCAAAGCTTACGAAAAAAACCCATACAGATAGGGCGTGGGCTTTGAGAAAAACTGTAGTTGAAGCTCAAGAAGTAGTACCAGAAAAGAAAAAGAGGAAGACTGCATACAAAAATAAGAAAAGGACTATCAACAAAAAGATATGAGATGCCATCAAAAACATAACTTGTAAAAAAAACAAGTCTCGCAACTCAGTTCTATCGTAAAAAGTTGCGAGATCCATGCAATACCAAGTCGGTCAATTTATTCAGTCCCTACTTAAGGGTCTTTCTGTCTTAAGTTATTACGTAATTAGCTAACCTAACAACATCTTATAGTGACCATATCAATATTAAAAATCTTTTATGTTTTAAATAAATAGATTGAATTGGCCATCGCATGAAAACACAATGTATCTTTACATTAAATCTGATTACATTAACATATCATATTAAATTAGATAGTTTAGTGCGATGGCCAATTCAATCTATTTATTTAAAACATAAAAGATTTGTAATATTGATATGGTCACTATAAGATGTTGTTAGGTTAGCTAATTACGTAATAACTTAAGACAGAAAGACCCTTAAGTAGGGACTGAATAAATTGACCGACTTGGTATTGCATGGATCTCGCAACTTTTTACGATAGAACTGAGTTGCGAGACTTGTTTTTTTTACAAGTTATGTTTTTGATGGCATCACTTTTAGAAAAAGCACCTTATGGATGACTTTTTATAAGTAACGGTCTATACTTATAACACAATAATCACCAGAATTTTTTAAAGCTTCAATTTGTCATCTTAAGGTTTATTTTGAATGGAGAATGGTTTTAACATAATGAAGGATGGTTTTCAGATTTTAACATAAAAATCATTAAATTCAGTTTAATTTTTTTTTTTACTACCGATTTTATCACTTTCTTTAAGCGATTGATAAAACAAGATGGCATTCACTCCGGATTCAAACTGCAAAAATATTAATTCTGAATTTAAAAATTTACTTCTGGGTGACTGCGTGGTAGTAAACCTAGAGCAAACATTTCGTAAAATGAAGTGCAAATTTCGGATAAACTACAAAAATGGAGGGGGAAAAAAAGCTAATTTGGTTTTTCAAAGTATTCTAAAATCATGATTGAATAAACTGTATTTTAAATTCGCATTAATACTTTCAAAAGAGTACAGTAAATTCCGATATATCGATTACTAAAAAAATATGCCGGATGTTAAACCAAAGCACTGGAATAAATGCAACAAAACAGAAAACTAGACAATGGAATCAAATTGACGATGTTCCTTCGATTCAGTGAGAACCTTGCGTCAGAGAACTCGAATGAAATGAATTTAACTATAGCTTACCTAGAAAGGAGGGCAGATTTAATTTTTGCTTCGAGGGACAGCGCCTCATAGAGATTTACTCGGAAAGATTAAATTCTTCTAAAAAAATGCAAACTGTACAGGTTTTATGTATCAGTGACAGAAAAGGATTCAACTATAAATCCCAGTGTTCCCCTGTGCATTAACGGTCACACCTTGGAAAAAGTCGATCATTTCAAATACCTTGGCACAATGATTAATGACAATAATACACTCAGAGCAGAAATTGACAACAGAATAAAAATGGCGAATAAATGTTTCTTTGGACTGATAAAACATCCAAGATCCAACTTAATCAGTTGAAAAACTAAACTAAGAATTTCATTATGCCTATTCTGTTCTATGCAAGTGAAACTTGGACTCTTTAACCTGGACACTCAGCGTTCTCTGAACATGCTCGAGTGAAAGATCCTTAGAACTATCTTTGGCCCAATACTAGAGAGAGGATGTTGGAGAACTATATTCAGTTTTGAGTTATACAAACTCTATAGGCAACCACAGATAACACTAGTTATCCGGGCAATAGGTTAAGAAGGCTCGGATATATCTGGAGAATCCCTGAAAGCAGCGCCCACAAAATATCCACTTTTTAAACTCCTATGGGATCTCGGGCCAGATGAAGGCCTAGAACTAGATGGCTGGATGATACGGAAAGAGAGTCGAGTGTTCTGAGGATAAAGAACTGGAAGGGAGTTGCGGGGGACAGAAAGTGCGCGTGGCTGTGGCAGCCAAGGTCTGTTGTGCACATGAAGAAAAAGAAAGAAAAGGACAAATACCAGCAAGATGTTAAAAAGAAAGCATTCTTCATTACCGGATGATCAATTAATACTCTATTTACATAGAACGCTAACGTATGTGGAGCAGAAATGGCTCGTATTTCTTAACGTCGAATGGCAACAGTCAAATGTAAACAAAGAATCATTTAAATTTCAAACTGCTTCATTAAATGTTTTTACAGCTGTATTGAATTCAATGCTTCACGTAGTCAATTAATGAGCTCAATTAACTCATCAAAGAGCTACATTCAGGAAGAAAAAAGAAGACATATATATAAAAAAAAAGCAAGAAATAGGCTTTAAACGGAAAGTTTAATCGAGCGCAAAAATAGACTGAACTATTTCCAGGTGGCTTGCTTACGAATTGACGTTCATATCTTCAAAAACAATTAGCTTCCAAAAAATGTATTACCTTAAGACTAAAAAATTACCATTTTAATAATAATTTCATTTTTATAGAATTTTCCGAGTAATTTTAATATTTTTTGGATAAACTTTGATATAAAGTCATTTGGTATCTTGCGAGGTTGGCAATTATTCGGTGGCGCTTTTGCTATCTCTACGCTATTGCTGCCTTTCGCGCCACATTCGCTCATTTCGCTAAAATTTGGTGATGAGTTATTTTTTTTTTTTTTGGCGAAAATGTCTGTATATCAAAGCTGCTCCTCAATTTGTTAAACTATATGCAACCATATTTTAAAATGCTATGATGGAATTCAAACCCACTCATCAGAACATTCCATTTCTTTTCTTTTTTTTGACAATATTAATTGCTCAGTAAGATTTTCAATTCAGTGTTTTCAGTCGCATTAAATAATACGGTGAAAAGCTTTCTTTAATGCATTTTATAAATCATTTAATAATCTAAGGAGTCAGTAATCTGGGCACACAAACTGGTTGCGAAAGTTGGCGAGTAGTTAGAAGTAAGTTGATGTAAGCAATTTAGAGTAAGTTAGAAATCACTTATAAATGTTTAACACGTCATTTTGCTTTAAATAAACACGTTATTACTTAAACGGTGGGAAAGGATAGACTTTACGCTCCAAACTATCATCAAATCCTTTTGGGAAGCTTAAAATAATAGGATAACAACGTCACAGATGAGAAAAAAAATTCCTCTATGTTTGATTTTTTTGTCATCATGGGATTGATTATCCGAATACCGAGAAGTCAAGCTACAAATTAAATGAATAAAAGAAAGAAAGAATAAAAAAAGCATCTGACAATGGTAAAATTAATTCATTAAAATAATAATTTATTTCAAATATTTGTTTATTTATTCCTAAAGTTTAAGTTCCAGTACATGTAGTACACATTTAACCTCCTATAGACGGAATGCGAGTAATATCTTGCTTGAGGTCAGAAAAAAAGAAACTGCTGCCAACAAGCATTTTGGAAATATAATACAGACTGGAGCATTGAATAGATGATGAAAAGAAGTACACATGTTACGCAGTCAAATATCGACAGGAACCGACAATATACTATAAATCCCAATATCTTACTTCTTGCAAGTTTCAAGGGGCCGACAATACTTTTGAAGAAGAATTTTTAAATAAAAACTTTATGCAAATTCACAAAATAATTCAACATGTGCTAGCATGCACATAAAACAAACCTGTGGTCTCCTTAAACCTTCTTGTAAACTATCTAACAAAGATGAATTTACGTTTTGGATGCGTTTTTCTCAACCAATCGAAGCCAAAATTTAACACAAAATGATACTTGTAGGCAAGAAACCACAGATCAAATTTCGTAAACGTAGGTCATTGCGTTTTTGAGTTAACGCGCTCACATACTTCTGAAAATACAAACCAGTCAACCTCTTGTTAGATTTGACTCAAAATTTGGAGCTGTCTGCACTATGTGTACCGACTTTTATCCGTCTAGCTGTCTTCGTGTTCTAGTTATCGTATTGAGTAGTATTCGGACAGCCGGACAGACAGATTTCCACTGCACATATTTTCTCTCAAAAATCGATAGAAATCTACAAATTTGGTGTAAAGAGCAAATAGCAAATTTCATTCATCTAGCTCAAGGCGTTTGAGTTGTCTTTGTCTCAGACAGACATAATGCCAAAAATTTGTTTTCCGATCTCAAGGAGGTCTAAAATGTAAAGATTCGTCAAAATCTCGAGTTCGAATTTTTTAGCGATTACAATTCTTTCTCTATACCGCGTGTACGAGAAAGTAAAAGAAAAAGAACGAAAGAAAAATCTCACACATGTTGTGTGGGCGGCTATTAAGGTGCTGGTGGCATTTCATCTGCGAATCCGAGTGAGCTAGTGGAATATCTGTGGAAGAATGATCAAACAAAAAATCCAGAACGAGGTTCAAGGGCGGAAGCCGCATTGTTTGCTCAACTGATTTGTAACATAATGAGACAGCACTAGAGATGAAAGCCGGACTTAGAAATAAGGCAAGTCAAATAAATCTTGGCACCTGAAGCATGAAATGCGATGAAACCCTCGCAGACATCTGCTTGTATTAATACCTTTCTGAACTTTCGGCATGGTTGATTGAATTGGACCAAAATCAGCGCATGCATTCCCTATTGAATAATCCTTTGTTTGAGGATAGGATAAATTATTTTAGTTTTATGCCATATTAAAGAAACACATTCAGGGCCAGCTTCATTATTGTGCCGTCTCTCTTTATATGTGTCGTATACTGAAACATAGTTTAATCCAGAGAATATTCAGCACCCTGTGAGAAATTGTGGTGCCTCTACCCTCTGTTATAATTATCATATATCGGTGCATAGTTTAATATTCTGTACTGTTAAGTACACAAGTATTTTTTCCAGGTATGTATAAAATGCAGCAGATGATTAAAAAAAATCATGGGGCTAAAAATGGCAGATGGTATACTATTGTTAAATGCAATTTAAGTTTGTTAGAATCTAGAGGAAATCAAAAACACATTTTTGGAAATTGCCTGTCTGTCTGTGACAAAAAACTCTAAACTTCTTTGATCTAGATAGATGGAATTTGGTACATGGTCTTTACACCAATTTCTATCAAATTTTAAGCAAAAGTCGTTCAGCGGAAGTCTGCCTGACTGATTGTTCAAATATAACTTAACACGATAAGTGCGAAAATAAGAGAACTAGATGGATAAAATTTGATACACATATTTAACATCTATAGTGCAGACATTCATCAAACTGTGAGCGCGGAAAAATAAATTGAATTCCAAATTGTCTTTTTTTCGGCCACTATGTTGCATATTATATATCTTAATTTAAATCCTAATTAATTGTTTAGTTTTATCTTGAATTAGCCCTTATTACTTCATTCTAAAATTTTCTTTGACTTTCTGATTCAAAACCACTTTTTTATTTAATTATTTCTATAAAACTTGAAGACGGAGCACAGGGGAAAACAAAACTCAACGCATTCTTTCCATAGGCACTTGATTCCCATTCCTGAATCGACAGGTGTTGAAGTAATCGCTATCAGAATCTCTTAGTAAAATCCCCGAAAGAAAAACCTTTCTCACATTGTGTCGCGATGTAAATAGACGCGTCATCATCGATATTCCCCGTGTACAAATTATCCTTCCCGTGAAAAAAAAAAATCGAAGCATATGCAAATTTATCTTTTTTTCGGCCACGCATATGCAAAATTATGTTTACATTATATGTATACATATATTAGTATATATTAAGTTACTTTCTTCCCCTTCTCCGAGAATGAAATAATCCATTTTCTTCTCAGGATACAAAGGAAACGGATACTTTCACTTTCCCGTGAGACTTATGACAAGCATTGAGAAGAAACTGCATTCTCGTACAATTAATGTGTCTTCCCAACCGTTTGTTTCCGCAGCCTCTTTTGGAGTGAAGTGGCACCGTTTGTTTCCTCAGGCTTTGAAACAACGACAGGCAGAACCCGAAGGAGTTTCGAGAGACCGACGTTTTTTTTCTGTTTAGTTATACTAACGTGCAGTTTTAAAGCAACACTAGAGCTATTTTGGGACTCCGTAATTTTGAACCTTGATCAGACGACACATGAGCTGCCTCCCTCTTCGAATTTCCATACCACACCAGCGGAAGGACTTTTGGCCCAAGCGGATTTGTCGTGCACCAGGCCCGCTTACACGACAGTTCTCTGGTGGAATAGGGTTCTCGAACCTGAAGCTCTCCGGTTTCGAAGCCCAGACCTTTTTACCAGTCCACCGCTGCCTTCGAGAGACCGAAACCCCGCATTTCGGAGGACACTGCACCATAGACTCCTTTTAACTTCAAAATTGCCCACGTTTGTTTTACAACTAAGAAAATTTGGAAAAATGTACACAAAATCGAATCTGCTTCCGTTTCAAAGATATACTGCGATTCTTATTTCATTGAGGTTTCCCAGGAGTGATAATCTGAAATGTCACAAACAAAATTACTTAAGATTTTTCAAGCATTTCGTTTCTTTCTACCCATGTTTAATAATGCCATTGTTCAAATTAACTTCTGTTATTCCTTGTTAAAAGTCTTTTGCTATGACGCGCAGGCGCGATAATTCAAAATGACACAAAGAATTATTTATGGCATTTCCTTTCTTTTCGCCCAATAATGCGCTGGAAGCGCAGTTACTCTGGGCAACTTCTGTTATTCCCGGTTAAAATCTTTTCATGCGTGAAATGATTCTATAATACGATATGCACAAATGCACACCGTTTATGAAATGAGAAGCTTCTGTTTTGGAGGGAATAAATGAATTCCCTTCAGCCTCATTTTAAAGTATAATGTTCCAAAATGACCAGTGTTAAGTTTTTTTACAACTAGTAATTGGTAAATTGACTTTTAGTAGCTTTCATCCCACCTCCTCCTCCTCCTCGAAGGACCTATTGAAACAACACATACACACACAAAAATTGAACGTTAATTTCAAATTCATTGCTGCTTTAGAATAGACATTTGACTAGAGGTTTTCCCAATTTTATTCCAATCCTCTTTTTCCCCATCCCCCCCGCTTACGTTTCATAAACGACTCCAATCTCCCTGCAAAAACGCTTTGTGCCCAATTTTCAAGGCCGCTCGAAGTGCAGCCCCCGGCTGATTAAGAAGTCCTTGTTTGCGTCTAAGCGCCGACTGAAGCGAAACAATGAAATCCTCTCGCAGAACAAAAAGAAGCAAGAATCACCAATGCCAAATGGCACGGAAATGGGAAGAAGAAAAAATGATTACTCATAACTGTAACCCGTTGTGTTGTTACTTACTGTTAAGTACAGCCCTGAAGCGAAGATGGCAAATACCGTTCCGCTCTGTCGCATGAAAAATGGAATGAGCCTCGGGCGGCCTCGGGGCTCTACTGGCTACGAGGGAATTCCTGGTGGCGGCAACAGACGAAACCGAAACGAGGATTGTTTGCATGAATAGATATTCTCAGCGAAAATTAACCCCTTTTCTGTAGATAGGCCTTTAAGTCGCACTTGGACTAGAAATGAATTTGCACATTTTGTGACCTTGATGATTCTCACCTCTGGCAAGATCTTTTTTTTTTTAAATCAATCTGAGAAGCACTCCGTCCAATTGTTGAAAAAATAAAACTTCAAGAATGGTTTCCCCGAATATTTCTTGACTACTCCCAAATAAAAGGATAACCAACTCCTCACTCCCACATAAAATTTGGTAATCTTGAACTAAACCGTGAACACTACGAGTACTGAGAATTTTATTTTTCCGCACATGAGAGTTTTGTGCTGCTCAGTATAGTGGGGGAGGGGGGGGGAATGCCTTTTTGGTGCTTTTTTATGAACCAGTTGAAATCGATTTTATGAGTTCTTGAATCATGCACTTGGCTGTAAAATGGCACAAGGCATATTGCATAATCTTTTGTCCTTTCACGTCACGAGGATCGAGAAGTTTAAAGCAGTACGTTCAAGTCGCAATCCCTTCTGAGGTCGTGGGTTTAAATCCCACAACAAGTATCAATGTTAACGAGAGTTTCTCTTTCGACCGCCGTAGTTTGGTGATAAGGCCTCGACTTCAGGACTTGAGGGATAGGAAGAAATGCGATTTCACAGAATGTTCGTCATGTATGAAGAGTTGGAACACATTAAATCGTGGCCAAGCGTCCTCCCTCTGGTGTACTGTCCAGGTTAGTAAAGCGGAGTGCTAATTCTCGAATCATTCTTGCCATCTGATTAAGCTTAAATTTTTGAGTTTCATCCCAAAATAGTCTTTGTGCGCTTCCAAATTGGACATTAATATAACTAAACGAAATACAATCGTAATGAGTGGTCTCTAAGTGCAATTAGCGCCTCAAATCATGGTATTATGTATTGTTCTCACATCATACTTGTGTTTAAAAAGTGACATAAAAGCAACGAAGTTTTGTTACTGTAAAATGCCCTAAAATCGCCGCTCCCTTGTCGCTTTAATATTCCCTCGCTCCTCGTGTTTATATATAGGAAAATTCAATTATCATAGCCATTTTTTTTTTTTTTTTTTTTTTTTGCGTGTACATGTATGTGTATACAAATTACTAATAATTTATTCTTTCAAAACAGCACAAATGAGTCTTTTTTGCTAATTCAAAGAATCTACAGTTAATAAATGGAGAAACCAATGGGAATAGGTACCTCAAAACTTTCTCACAAACTCTCTAATATAGGTAGACAGCGGGGGGCCTGGTAGTAAAATCTCGGCTTCAGAATTGGGAGTTTCAGGTTGGAGACCCGATTCCAAAGAAGAACCGCAGTGTAAACGGGTCTGGTGCACGTTACATTTGTCGGGGCCAAATGTCTTCTTGCTGGTGTGGTGGAAGTTTGAATAGGGAGTTGCCAGCTAAAGTGTCGTCCTCGTCTTCTGACCGTGGTTCAAAATTACAAGATCCGTCCCAAAAATAGCCCTAGTGTTGGTTTAAAATTGGTTGGTTAATATAACTAAACTCTGTAATAAAGGCGTTATCCCAGATTTGGCGCAAAATAGTTAGGAAATATTAATCTTTGGCTTGAATTTAGTATTTGTACTGAATCTATCGTCTAATCCTTAGGGAGTTTTTTTCTTTTTTTTCTTTCTTTTTTTTTGGTAATTAATTCTTGATAGGCGTTTAATAGTATCCAAAAATCAAATTTCAGACGTATTTTTCCCAACCGCTTGAAGCCAAAATTTGACACAGAAATACCATTGCAGAAATCTGAATAAATGGACGATTTCAATTTACATTTCAATAAATCCTTAACTGAATTAACTTAATGATAATAAACTTATTCTTCATAAGTTTATTAAAAAATAGTTGTGTCTTTATTTCATCGTCTTTTTACTACGCATATAGTAAATAAAAAAAGTAGGGTTATTCTTTAAAAATTAACCACAATTATTAGTTAATGATTTCCTTCTTTACGATAAAAGAATTTAATCATTATGACATATTAAAAGGTAATTATTACAGTTTAGAGATATTATAATGAATAAATTGAAATTGATTTAAAAAGTATATTACGCTAAATGAAGAATGCAAATCTAACATCGTGCATATGACAGCAGAAGCAACATGAAACAGCGGGAGCCATCGCCCCAAAACTTCTTCGCACCATCTCTACTAAAGGTGAATTTGTGTTTCAGACCTTTTTTTCCCAACCCACTGAAACTAAAATTTCATACAGAATGTAGCTGTAGCCACAAAACCACATACCAAATTTGAAAAGTCATTGCGTTTTCGTGTTTACCACCTTAAGATGTTTCTGAGGGCACAGACCGACAGACTGTCTACCTCTTCTTGGAACTCGCTCAAAATGTGATTGATAGATGTCAAATATCTGTACCGAATTTTATTCATCCAGATTCCTTACTTTTGTATTTAACTTATATTCAAACAGCCAGACAGACAGACTTCCTTTAAACCGATTTTGCTAAACATTTGACAGAAGTCTACAAATTCAGTGCCAAGATCATATACCAAATTTCATTCGTCTAGTTTAAAATGGTATTTTAGTTTTCTTTGTCACAGAAATAATGCCAGAAATGTATTTTTCGAACTCATAGAAGTTTAAAACGTTAAAATTCGTCAAAATCCTGCATTCGAATTCGTTGACGATTGCAATACTTCCTTTATATTTCGTATGCGAGAAACTAAAGAGGCACGAAAACTTCTCGTCTTCGAATATTGATGCCAAATCAATTCCTTTCCCTTTTCTCTCCATTTATAAACATTTCGGATCAACACTCTCTCAGGTTGTAGGCCATAAATGTCGGACGCTCGGATTTATGTGGCAACCGAGGAAGAACAATGAGATTCCAGGAATTACGTTTTGGGATAAAAAAGAATGGGACGATTTCCCAATGACCCACAATTGCTGCAAATGTTTTGTGAATAGCACAAAATAGTCGGAAGACTGTCATCTGCGGTGACAGGTAATCTTCGGATGTAAGGCTTTGTTTCGCAGAAGAAAGTGATATGTGGCCGGCCTTCGTGACAACATAAGGACTTTGGAAAGTGCCTCGTAATGGAAGCTTTCCTGAAAGGAAGTCTTTGCCGTCCCATAAAAGAGAGATGATACAAGGCATGAAAGTAGGACTCGTCCGTTTCCTTCCGAGAATTGTAGTGAACCAGCAGGGTGGTCTCTCCAAAATTATCTCGCACAAGTTATCTCTCCAAAGTCATCCCAGAGAACGCTTGGCATCGCATCAGAATGCATTCATTACGAAATATTAACATTTGGCGTGAACTTGAACTCAACATTTTCAATAAATCTATCTTGGAATCCTCGGCGAATATTTTTTGGCGATTCATTCCTAAATAGTAGCTTCCGAAAGTCGAGTTTGTATTTTAGATGCGTTTTTCCAAACCGCTTGAAACTAAAATTTGACACAGAACTACACTTTTAGTCTCAGTTTAGTTAGCTTAGTTTAGTTCATTAACGTCCCGTTTTAAAGCAACACTAGGGCTATTTGGGGGCGGACATCGTCATTTTGTACCGCGGTCAGATGACAAGGACGACAACTGAGCTGGCACCGCCCTCTCCACACCACACCGGCGGTAGGTGTTTGGCCCGGACTGATTTAACGTGCGCCAGACCCGCTTGCACGACGGTTCGTTGGTGAAATCGGGTCACGAACCTAAAATCCTCCGGTTCAGAAGCCGAGACCTTGCCATCGCGGACCCTTGTAGTCTCATAATCACATACGAAATTTAATATATTTCAGTTATTGCGTTTTTTAGCTATCACGTTTTACATGCTTCTGAAAGTGCAAGCCGAAAGACGTTCGACCACTTGTTGGATTTGATAGGAGTCTATTCCATAGATGTGAAATTTGCGCGCCGAATTTTATTCGCTTAAGCTCTCTTCGTTTTGTAATTATTGTGTTAACTTATATTCGAATAATCGGGAACACAGACTTCCAGTGAACGAATTTTACTCAAAATTTGATAAAAATCGCCAAATTTGGTGCAAAGACTCGACACAAAACTTCATCCGACTCACTCAAGGCGTTGTTATCTTTGTGACAGACAAATAAGCATAATGCGAAAAACGCGTTTTTCCAATTCAGGGAGGTGTAAAATGCGGAGATTCCTCAAAATGACGATATTTTTCTGACAATTACAATACTTTTTGTCTAGTTCGTATACGAAAAGTAAAAAAAACCTAAATACACAAGTATTTCTCTAAGTGGGAAAAGGTTACGTTATCTAAAGCTAAATTTAAAATTTTTAGACAGAATGACAAAGTATTGAGCTTATATCTTCAGACTCTGTTTAAAAAAAGAGCACTGCGGTTAAAAGTAAATTTCAGGAGATTATCCATGTTCGTTATATCTATCAATCCATTTCCTTTATCATTAGTGACAGTTCTCATATAAACAGTGGCTCCTTTTAAATCCTGAAGCATTTGTAATGTTCTCCTAATGTATCATTTGTTCCATTTATTAATTCGAAACAAACTTTTACGGTATATCTATCTCGATAAAGCATTCTGTTGATTTAAGAAAAGCTTGAAGGAGAGAAAAAAAAAACTATTTAAACACGGAGGATTAAAGAAGCTTCAATTAAAATTTTTCCTCGTCATGACTTTGTTTTTTTTTTTACAGAAGACATCGCATGCGTTGCTGCAGTAGTTAAATTGTTTTTAATACTTCAGAATTCATCCCGTGTAATGATGATTTTATCAGTTTCAGAGCCCTAAACTAGATCTCCATTCCACCGCAATCACAATAATGACGTTGAATGATAACGTGGTGAAATGGATGACCCGGCTGGAGGGGACACAGTTTCTGAACTGTCCTATAAAGTCACTTGGGCATGCAAATTTGAAACACAGCAGCCTGCTTAGTCTTACAATTACGGAGAAGAAACACGAGACATTTTGCAATCAAGTTATTAACATTTCTTTCGGTGTAGTTGAAGTATCCGTATTCAGAATGTGCAAAGAAAATGACTGTTTGTTTTTTGAACAGCGAATTTCAATGGTATGAGTTTTAGAAATGGAAAAAATGAAAAACATGCAAGGAAAAGCGGCAGGGGTCTCACAAAACTTCCTCGCATACTCTAATAAAGGTGTGATTTCAAAGAACGCCTTGCATGGCATTGGCGTGGAACAGTTACGAAATATCAACCTTAGGTGAGAATTTAACATTTTTGCTATCGTGGGACAATTCACGTTTTTTTTATCTTCTTTTTTTGGCAATGAATCCCTACCGTGCGATTAAAAGTATCTGGCAATTTCATTTGTGTTTCCCTCAAATCGATTGAAACAAAAATTTGACACAAAGCTACTCTTGCAGAAATAAAATCGCACAAAAAATTCGACATATTTAAGCCAGTGTGTTTTTGAAGTAACGCACTTACGTGTTTCTGAAAGAACAAACCGAGAGAGGCTCACCTTCTGACACAAAATTTGATATCTATACTATGCAGAAACCTCCTTATTCAGTGTATGTATACAATATACTTGACTAAAAACATTTTTAAGAGTTATTTAATGAAACTAGGGATTTCATCGTTTTATGAATAAAAATCATAATTTTTCATGAAATTTAATTTTTTTTAATGGAATGAACATCTTATTTAACTCTTTCTTGGGCCGTGGGAAGTATGCTTCCCACCAAATTTATCAATCTTTGTATGAATTTATGTAGGTTGGCATAAGTTCTGACACATTTTTTTAGAAAGACAGAAACTTGGATACTTTAGTTCTTTATCTTACATAAAGTGATGTGTCTCGATTAGTTATTTAATTATTAATTAACCAAATTAATTAATGAATCAAATTAAATTTATCTAATAAGCTAAATGAATCCCTTTTCTCATTCTAGTTTCAAGCTTAAAAATATTTTAACATAATATGACTAGAAAAAAATGGCCCTTTAAAGGTTTAAACAATATATTTCTTATATGGAAAAAATACATAAAATTTTAACAAAATACTTTGTTTCCAAAATTTTAGGAAAACTTTAGGAATTTTAGGAAACTTTAAAAGTTTTCTTTACAACACAAGGGCGACTTCGGATGTAGAGAAATGTGAGTGCAAAATCTCTGATCTGTTGCGCGCTTTCCTCCTGATTTCCCGGTTCTATCACCACCCTGCGATACTTAAAAATCCATCCCAATCAGTGACCAAACACATTCTTTCACTTACATTCTCTTGATTAAAATAACATTGTTGTGTCACTTGGTTATTTCAATTCCAAATAAGCAATCATTTCCAGCTCTGTGTACCTTTCAAATTATGTTTTTTATTTAGTTTTCATTTAACTTAGTGAGTTTAATTTTATTTCAAATTTCTAGCTGCCTTTGGTGACCACCCTTGTTTGACGATTAGTGTTTTAAAAGAAGCTAGATGGGTGTTTCAAACTTTTAAAAATCTTAATGCGGAATGAATATTTATTTTTTTTAAATCGCCTTGTTACAAGACCGTAAAACATGAATTTAATTGAATAAGTCAAAATAAACTATAACGCTCGCAAAGTAAGAGTATATACAACGAAAATCCTACTTTAAAATTCAAGTCCAAAGAAAGATGCTTTTTAAAAAAAAAATCTTCCGCTTTTATAAGCGTGTCTTACGCGTTTAAATAGCACGCGTTTGAATGCTTTGATAGACGAGTTTGAATTTCATAACATAGCAAAATAATTACTGCTGCAGGTAGAT
>JAPMOR010060073.1:20498-88675 GCA_026543865.1 Argiope aurantia
TTAACTATTCAGACGAATTTTCGAGGAGAGAACGCATGCGCATCAGATGATTACTATTTCCTGTTTTAAAGAGAGATCTTTTAATTCTATGATGCTTGTATCAAATATACCAAGTGATATTGCCAATTTCCCTTCTTACGTAGCTATGCTACAGTGATGAACTTATTAGATCGCATGACGTCGATATCGTATCGATTGGAAGATTTTTTTAATCAAAACCTGTCCTCGAGGGAAATAAGATAAACTGTGACGATCTTATCGGCTAAATGGCTGGAACTGATCCTATCTGCGCACGAATTTGTGTCATTTCTTTTTCTCGGATGGCAGAGGCAAGAAGATGTACTTACGGATCCGTTCCCACCGCTGATCGGTGAACCGCTTCGTGTTTTCATTTTCTTGGTTCTGCGGAATGTAGTAATCCAGATTCAGGCACTCAGTCTGCACCGGGGACATGTACAGAGGAGCTAAGAGAGACGAAGATGAAGGTTATTGCAATGAAGGGAAAATAATGCAGGATTATTTACGAAGTAATTATAGAATAACAATTAATAACAGTTCCATATGATACTGGGGAAGGCTAGACATTGTATTATAAAAATAGATTATATCGTATGTAACTAGCAGCCTTTGGCGACCCACTTGTTTGGAAAAATCATTGAATTTTTAGACTGTTAAATCCAAACTCTTAAATGCATGAACTTTTATTAATAAATAAAATTTGAAATTAACCAGGAAATGGGTGTAGTTAATGAAAAAAATACAAAAATAAAGTCCACATAAGAATTTTTTTTTCTTACTTAAAAAAAAAAAAAAAAAAAACATATTGATGCATCTCTACGTCATCATGAGAAATCACTCCTCGAGATCTACAAATATACTGCTTGCAATAATGTAATATTTCAACATTTTATTACGTCATCGTTATTCTTCAATTTTCATTGTTGGTGCGCTCTCTGAGTACAATTTCATTTCGGCGGGTATTACGAATGACGATTATTTATATAAAAAATTATCATCAATATTATTACTTTTTATATAAATAATCGTCATTCGTAACACCCATCGAAATGAAATTGTACTCACATAGCGCACCAAAAATGAAAATTGTCACAGATAAAGAAATAAACTGTCAAAGATTCTAGTAGCGTTCGGAAGCAATAAAACATTTTTGGTAAAATTACATTTAACATTAACAAAACATTTTTGGTAAAGAAAAACACTTTGCAAAGATATATATAGAGAGATATGAACCGCTAATGAAAAATAAATATTTTTAAAATTTCATTTTCACCTTGTTATTTGTTAAAATCGAAGAAGGAAAAACATGAATTTAATTGAATAAATCAGAGCAAATTATAATGCGTATAACTTCAAAGATGCATATACCACAAAATCCTACTCTTGACGGGTGTTTAAATTTCATAACATTAAAAATTGTTATGATTTGTGTGCTATAATTAAAAAATTATTAAAAGTAAAGAAAACATTGTACAGAAATAAAATTGATATCATTAAAAAGATAATTTTTTTGAATTTTAAGATAAGGCAAAAAAAAAAAAAAATTGTGAGTTAATATTTTTGGTGAATAGTTCCGTGAGTAAGTCACAGCGATAACTCATCTGGAAATGATTAAGCTCATTTTTGCGCTCAATTAATCTTAGTTTAGCATTTTTTTTAACTACTTTTGCATCTCATTTCCTCCGAGTAAACAGAATCCCATCCATCGTTTGTCACTTCATTCATTAACGAAGCATTGAATTAACTGCAACTGTAAACACATTTAATGAAGCAATCCGAAGCGTTCGTATAACGATTTGTTTACATTTACCTACTGCCATTCTACAAAAAGTAATAACAGCGATTTTTGTGCCAAGTACGTTAGCATTATATTATTAGCCTATATTATATATCATTTATATACACATAGATAGTTAGTTTCATAAATTATTAATTGGGAACATTAAAACTAATTTACAAAAACACTAGAGACTGAAATTTATATTTTAGAATCTTTTAGAACCTTTTTGAAGATGCCAATTCAAGAACATTTGATTTCTTAACTCCGTCATTAGATGGGCTAAAAACTATTCAGTCTTTTGCTTAGCTTTTAATGAATGATAAGACGCATTCTAAAACACCATGAAAAGTTGTGATACAATTTAATATTTTATTTGAAGTTTTTCCATTCAGTTGCCAATGTTATGAACCAAAAGGTAAACTCAAATCTAGTTCATTTTCTAAATTAAAAAAAAGTTTAAGTCAAACGCGTGACACTCTTGAGATTCAAGTTGGCGAATTGTGTGGTGGAATGAATTTCGTCTCTCACAAAGGTATATGCTGTTCTTTTTCTTAAAACTTATCAAGGGAGAATAAAATGTTTTCTTTTTTATCACTTACAATAAAGATGAATGTGTGCAGGCCAGATCGTTTGAATTCGAGTTTCCAAAGTTCACACATATATACATTGGAAGGTAGAAATGAGCATTTTTTTTTTTTTTTTTGAGATTTTAATTTATTAAAAGTGGCACCACATTTTGGCTTTTTACCACAATAACGTCCAAAAATATAATGATTTTAATATAATAATTAAATTAATTAATAGTGCAAAAATGAATTTAACATTTTGAAGTGCAACACGTTTTTCGCTGACATCCATTTTTTAACTTGTAAAAGTTCTATTTTCAAACATATTTTATAAAGATTAGTTTCCTTTGACGACTCATTTTAAGATTATTGTCGCTTTAAGCAGTAAAATGATTAATACGGGACACATTTCTTTAAAAATTTCATTGTGTTCATATTATATATATTCACACATTTATTCATATATATATTATACAGGATATCCACTCTAATCGGCTCCCGATATCGAAGTTTTAAATAGTTATCATGCATCTAATGAGGCTTTCTATGAGGTATCCTCTCTATTAGAGAGTAGGTGAAAAGGTTTTGGGAAGACACTGGTTTGTATTCAAGAAAGTTTTGCACAATTTGGTTTGAAGTTTCTTCGCAATACTGTGCCTCAAGGATTTTACAGAATTCAATTAAATCTACAAAACGAAAGAAATGCGACAACACATCCCAGAATTTCTTAAATTATAATCAGTGATAAAAGAAATCGAAATAAAACCAGCTTGAGTGGTCTTTCCGAAACTGTCCCGCATACTACCTAATAAAGGTTATAACCACTCCTCCTCCAATCCCAGTTTAAAAATTGTTGACTTTGAGCAGAACAGTGAATGCCATCAGTGCTTATTTTTTTTTTTTCGGTCTTTTACGTGAGCGATCTGCGTTCCGTAGTACAAAGAAGAACCTTTCTGTACTTTCTCTGGAGAGCTTTTTTCCTTGATGGATTAAAACCAATATTTAACTCACAACCATAAACTCACTCAGGAATTCAATCTCATATCAAAATTTATTTAATTAAGTAACATCATCTTCGAAATATCCTATTCACATGCATAGCCAATCCCTTGACGGATCTGATTAAAATTAGGTATAAATCGATACTTCAGATATTAAAAGCAGCAGCATTTTTTTTTTTCCCATTTGGCTCTGTATGTTTAAAATTATACGGTTCGCTTACACTCCTGTAAATGGTCTTCGCTCAAATTCGATAGAAATGTACAAATTTTGTGTTTACTGAACCACATACTAGTTCAAAGTGGCTTTGAATTGTGCTTCACAAGCAGATAAAATAGAATTTTAAAAAAAATGTTTTTCGGACTCGAGGAAGTTCGAGATCTCGAATTCGAGTTTTTTGACGATTTCAAAATTTTCTCTTAATACATATGAGGATGCAAAAAAGGTAAAAATTGATTGATTTACATTGAGAGAAGGAATTTAACACGTTGAGAAGTTTTTAATGAATTCCTTTGGAACAAAAAGGAAAGTGAAGAAATCCGTCTCTAGATTCGAAAAAGCGTGCCAAACAACGTGTTCGTGCCTTGTCGTTGTCATAATAAACGAATGACCTTGGGGACACACAGTCATTCGGATTTCTTTCACCTGCAAGCGAAATATTATTAGCAGTACTGGCTGACACAGCCCTTTTTTCGAATTAATTTACTTTTTTTTTATTAGAGAGGAAGTAAAATAAATGCAAATGTCGAAGCCGTTCAATCTATCAAATCAGGAGATCTAATGAAATGTGTTTATAATAGAGAAATTAACATTTTTATTTTATAGAAAAAGCTGATGAAATTTATAATTAAAAGATTAATGAGGTGAAGAAAATAAATCCTTCATTGGTAGTAAATAATTATTTTACTTTTAAAATATTTGAGTTTTGTTCTTTATTAATTACTGTGAAATTTATCAACTATAAATGATTGATAAGTTTAGTTTCAATAGCGCTTGTAACTGTTAGATGAAATAACTGAAATCTCGTAAAGTATGTTAAAGCATGAAGTTCCTATTTGGGCCTCCATTCATAACAAGAAAAAACATTCGATTTCATTTCAATGTAATTTGATGATTATCAGTACAACAAACATCAACTTAATAAGTGAAATAAATTCCAATATATTTTACAAATCGAAAACTCTTACTCTTGCCTTATGCTGGAATCTTAATGAATTAATCAATGAATGAATGAAATATAAATTTTGGGGGAAATGAGCTGTCGAGTTTTCTTCAAATGACAGTACTGTTCTTTATAATTAAATAATATATTTGATTTTAATAATTCTTCGTTCAATCCATGACATAGAAGTTATGATCTTTTCACGGCAAAACAAGAAAAGATACAGTGGAACGCATTCAAAGCTTATATATATCTCCAAAAGGGAATTTGACTAAATTGAACTGAGCAAGCATTTATTTCAGGTGTATTTCCACGTGATATTTCAGTTTAGGGTAGGTTATAGAAATTAAAAGGTTCTGATTTGATTTCAAATGAGACAAACAATTTATTGTTTACCTTTTCTATTCACTAAAATTTAATTAACCAGTTAATGTTTCGACGTCTTCGGAAAAGGCGTATCTAAACTGTCATAAAAATAAATATAATAAATAATTATCAATATGATAATTGTCATTGAATAAACTCATCATGACGCAAAACGTTGTACTTTTCCCATGACTATATACTCGTCAAAAACAGTTAATGAGTTAAAAAAAATTACTGACAGAAGCCCAGAAACCTCGCTTGGGTGACTAAAACATTCTCACTACAAGCAAATGGATTCCATTACAGCGAAAACAAAACTATAATTATTCTCCGATAAAAATGTTATTATTTCGATTTCGAATGAGAATTAAAGATTTTTCTTTGTGGCTTTTCACTCACTAAAACTTAATTACCCTTGAGGCTAGAAAAAGAATGCAAGGACAAAAAGGTAATGGCATCGCAGATGACTAAAACAGTTCGCCGTTCCCAGTACAGGCAAATGATATTCAATTGCAGCAAAAGTAAAACTGTTCTTCGACTTATTTTAAACCTGTTTCTTAGATAACCTCTCACACAATAGGTCAACAACTTAGTCCCAATATGGAAGAAACGTTGACTCAGAACGAGGGTGTCACTGCGATTGTAAAAGTTTCATGGGACTCAGCCCACCACAGAACAGGGCGAGAGCACGAAAGTGAAGTTTCTTCCGACAAATCTGGCGCCTTCTTGCAGCCTACATGGATTTTGAAAAGACTAACGAGTGGTTCGAGGCTTGAAAGTGGATGGGTCGCGTCGACACACCTGTCCGCTGCTGCGCAATATCAACAGCTGTACGAGATTCGTGGCGAAAAAGTCATTTCACTGCTAACATTTCAGGCATCAGCCACAAAACACACTTGTTTAATTTCTCTACATTAAATGACGACCTGACCATTGAGTCGTAGTTTGTATTTATTGTGTTTGAAGAATGGAGACCTTGCGCAGTAACATTAAAAAAAAAATCACTCGTTTGCGTAGGATTATTTCAGAAGACCAAATATTATTCGAACATTCCTACCAACTTTTTTCTCTCTCTTCCTTATAGCTGTGATGGCATTAGACCGGAAAACGTGCTTTCGTATGTTAATGGTATTAAAGACAGATGTTTTAGAAAGAAAATCTAACTTCCTCTGCGTTAGATGAACTAATTATGCAGCTATCTACCTCATGGCTTGTGAATAACTGATATGTATCATATTGTTAGTTAAATTTATAATGATTAGGCAAGAATTCTAACTAATCCCTTCCCTATCAGATAATATTAATAAGCCTTACATTCGAAGTTGAAAAATAATTAGCTCCTCTGACGACTTTTGCACAATGGACCACTCCCTTTTTTTAAAAAAGTTTTCTGATTTTCATAATTTTAGTTCCTTCTGATAAAATTGAATGCAAATAAATTTTAATTAAAAGGAGAAAAAAAAATGAGCAAATACTTTTTGTTCGGATAATTGAATCTGTAGTAAGCCATTGGAGGTGGAAGATTAAAAGATTATAATCTGAGTGGATGATAACAGAATAGGAAACAGAATTGTAAATTTGAAAAAGAAAATTGTATATTTCGAACTATTCGAAAGCACATGGAACAAAAATGAACAAAATCAAGCCACTGCTCGAGACTGAGGGAAAGTGGTTCCTTTTTTTCCTTTTCTGATTTTAAATATATACTTAGATAAAGCCTCATTCATTAACTAAGCACATGCCTTTGATATAAATGACCCTGATTTTTACCCTGATCCTGATATTTACAAATAAAATTAAAAGAAAAATAACATTCACCAAAATAAAGCACAAAAATCTCGCAAATGATTCACTGGACTGGAATCCGTTCACACGACGACAGATTATAATGATCACTCCGCGTCCATTTTCTAAATGACCGCTGTCCTACCCAGGGTTTTGACTTAATACCATTAATAGCAAATAAAAGAAGCTCGAAATATTTAACAATTAAACATCGACTCTTTGTTCTCTCTTATGTCGTTATTCCGAAGGATGCATCTTTAAACTTTAATAGCTGTAGCACGAGTCACAAGAATTGGCTCAATGGGACGATTTATAACATCAAGAAATATCGTGATGGCAACGGAAGTTTTTAAAATGTTAAGGATCGAAAAAGATGGTTATATTATTGTAAGATGTAAATATAATTTTAATTTATAAAAAGTAATTGAATTTTAACACGCCACTTTTACATTCTTATAGGATAACGAATATTACAAAAGACGTACAGTAGCAAAAACTCTCGAATTCATTTTAAGGAATGAAAGCAGATCGATCATTTTGTTTTGCAGCTTCTGAAGCGCTAGAATGAATCCTTACATTCTCACGTGTATAAATATGCATCTTATTATCTTTCCGAGCGCGAAGGGTTGACAGGAAAGATTCCAGTCAGCTCATTATTAATCAGCAGGCTGCTCTTTTAGAGATCACTCAATTCAAGAATGGAAGTCTCCACTATATATCAATAAAATACGAATGGCATAAAAAGAGCAAGTTATATTATATTATATTGTATTGTATTTGAAACTAACAGTAGTGGTAGCCTCAACATTTTCTCAAATATTCTCTAATAAAGATACATTTTTGCTTTGGTTATATTTTTTCCAAACCTATTGAAACCAAAATTTGACACAGAATTACAATCATCGTCACAAAATCGCATCCCAATTGGATGCATTGTTATCGCGTTTAGATGCTTCTGAAAGGACAGACTGACAAACGCTCAGGGGTGTTAGCTCAAAATTTGATAAGTGATTAGACTATAAATATTTATTCTGTGTACCGAATTTTACTCGTATAGCTCTCTTGGCGTCGTAATGATCGTATTCACTTATATAAGAACAGCCAAACCGACAGACTTTTTTTTTAATATTTTGTTTAAAATTCGATACAAATCTATACATTTGATGTATTGTCCTCTATCAAATTTCATTCAACAAGCTCAAAGCGTTTTTGAGTTATCTTTGTCATAGACAGACAGACAGACATTTTCCAAAAACGTTTTTCGATCTTGGGAAGATCCAAAACTTGAAAATTCATCAAAATCTCGAAAGAGAATTTGGACAATACTTTCACTATTCTACGAGAGAGTAAAACAATAAAGTTCTGCTCTGATTAAAATGTTGCTTTAAATTCATTAATATTCTAGGGAACTCCGTTATTTGGCGTTGTCTGGTAAAACTAAAATGGACATTTCAATTTCAATCAAATATTTTGCTGACCTCCGTACAATAAATTTTAATTTCGATCATAATAATTTTTACAAAAATGAAATCAGTATATTAAATATACAAATAATAGTAGCGTCATATTAACGAACTATTTTAAAAGGATGGAATAATACAACAACTGGAATATAGTTTTCTACATCTGTCGACGTGCGAAGTCACTGATTACAATGAAGAGTCCACTTTGCACAAACATATAACAATAAGAAAACATTAAACGAAGAAATCTGAGACTGCTTTGTTTTATTTAGCTATATTCAATTCCCCTTTTGAAACGACACGAGTGTTGTTTTGGAACAAAATACATGTTATAGGAATTTGATCCCAAAACGACATTTGAGTCTGGCATGTCAATCGTCAAACTTCCAAGTCACACCTACGGAAAGGAATGACATATACAATGGAGGTTTTGTGGAATGAAGTTTTGTCTCCAATTGGGAAGACAAAACTTTATTACCAGAATAACCCAGCTGATAATTAAGTTAATAACCAACGGGTTGTTTCATTGATTAGTAATGTATAGTTCATAAACTTAATAGTTTAATAATAAATGAAATAATAATTTAATTTTATTCATTACTGATATGACAACTTAAATGATAGTTATATTCTTGCCCCATTATTAAAGCAATGTTTGGGCTATAATGGGATGGACTCAACCCTTTTGAATATTAACTAAATGTCGTAAACACCATCTGATCTGGCATCCCATTCCCAACAAGCTTCCGCGCCACACCTACAGAAGAACGTTTAATCCACAATATAGTATTTCATGAGCGCCAGGCCCATATTTACGCAGTATAATTTTGGCAGATGCATGGAAGGAAAGAAGACACATTTTAAAAATTTCAATTTATTTTTTCAATGTAAGCTCCATTTGCACACGGGGGAAAAGAGAATCTTAGGTATCTTTAAAGTTATATCGTCGGCGTTAAGGACTTTTATCCTTTTCCTCGATGAGCGAATCCTGAGAATGACGGAATCGGCAACTTTATAAGCGCGTGTTAGAAGTAATTAAAAAAAAAAAGGATTAAAATAAGAACATAAGATAAAATTTTGGAATAAAGTAGTATAAACTGATTCAGGATTAAAAAATATGAAATTAATTAGGATTTACATTAAATTAAGAAATATCCTTACATTTATGACGGATCATTCATGGAAACCCGGAATTCTCCTCCAAACCGAGACCTTACCACCAAACAACCGCAACCTCAAAACTACTGTTGAAAAATATACGAAAGAAAACTAGGGTTATTATTCCGTTATAATGCTCAGTGAACCACGAGAGAAAATTTTGAAATTGTTTAAAGACAAAAACTTCTGTTTCCTGTTAAGATTATCATATGATTCATTTTACAGTAACATACGAGAGAAGCTTAAAAAAGTCTGTTCCTTTCAACTGTAAAAATCACATTATACATTTAAAAGAAAAAAATGGAAACTAATTAAGACTCGTAACACTTTTAATATCTTTTATGTTCTTGTACAACTAAACTCTCCTTTATTGTTCCTTTGTAGTAGAAAATATAAAGCAAAAAAGTTTTTTTATCAGCTTTTATGAGCGGGCATCATTCTGTTAACAATAATTTCACACCCGTTATTCATCTAACTTCAGCTGCGTAAAAAATAAAGAAGAAAATAATTTTAATGGGAAAATTTAATAAGCAAGAAAGCAATAACCTTCAGTAAAGCGGGAATGTCAAAAAGTGCTGGTCTCTGGGTCCTGAAAAAAACAGTATACGAGGATCAATAAAAAAAATTGTACTTCTTAAGAAAATAAAATAGAATCGAAATTTATTTATTTGTATCCTTAATCACTTACTGTGCTAAGAAATTCACAGATGCGAGTGCTAAAACAATGTTCTATAATTCACAACGAGCCGCACAAAGAATCCATTTCCTTATAGAAATCGAAAAAAGATTCGAATTTTCAAAGTGAATTCATTTTCAACCTAAGACTGTGCTCCCCCAAACACTCTCAGTTTTCGGATCGCGAATATCACTTTTACTTCTGTGAAAAATAACGATTGCAGCCGGGACCTCCGAGAACGAAGAGAGCAAAGCAGTAAGAAAGCAATCTTGGAGGCCCCGGTAGAGCACGTTCGTTGGCGATTCTGTCGATAAAAGAATCTCGAATACATGCCACAACTTTCCACTGCAAGTAGTTAATCCCTTCCAGTAAGATTTAATAATGAACAACTGTGCATGAAATAAGCATTTAATTTTTATCAGAAAAACTTGGTTCATTTTATAATTCTTACATATTGTTAATTAAAATTATATTATTGATATGGATATAATTGTAATCCATAAGTTCATATTCAACACTTTTTCAAAAACCACCAATGACTTCGGATTAGTACCTAGTTTTGCGGTTCGTTACGGTGTTTATTTCAGAAATGTTTTCCCTTTAGTAAGACAGAGGGTCACGCTAAATGTTTATAAGTGTGAAGCCCACTAACAATAATTTCACCGTAAATTGTACCAGGACAATTTAACGGTGAACAATATGTGATAATGATCTATAATATCAACATAGGTAATAAAAGTACTGCCGGATTCAGCATACTAGGAATTTTAAACCAAATTTATAATCATATTCAACAGAAACTTTAGTCGTATGACGAATATAGCTCTACATTGTGCTATATGGTATGAAAAACCAGTGGCGAGCTATATTCTTCATTTTAAGGGGTTTTAATAGATTTTTAGCCTATCATTTCGCATCCTCTCAATGCAGAATGACAAGCAAAGAAACACTGACGTAAAATAAAATACAAATTATGCATCATCTGTTATTATTTCTTACGCTATTACATATTATTTCGACAGCATTTATTTAAAAGAAAAAGTGTCAAAAATAAAGCTCTCTTTCATAATAATAAGGGGAAAAAATAATACGCGCGAAATAAAGTGCCTTGGATTACTTCCATGACTTTTAAATAACAACTTCTAAAATGCTACCAAACAAGAATTCGTCTTGTTCATAACCTTGCATTATTTGTCCAACCACCTTGTGTTCCACTTTTCACGGCGATCTTGCCCGTGCCTGTCGGACAATCCAAATTAAATGGGGAAGGCCGAGAAATTTTCTAAAAAGCATTCCGACACATCAGGTGCACGATACCAACCGAGTACATTGTGTTTGTTTGGGGGGCGTGAGCTACTTTCGATTGTGGCGGGGAAACAAAAACATCGCCCGCGATTACTATCAGACAACAGAACTTTATTTTCCTTTGTTTTCAGCCATCGCCCTTTTCATTTGGAGCGAAATGTGTGCTTCCCATGCAAACCCTATCTCTGTAATGATGCAGTGGCGGCCAGCTCTTATCCGCTGAAACACGCAAGACACCTTCCTTGTAATCTATGCAGTTTTTAGTAATGAGATCTGCGCCTTTTTATGCAGCGAAATGCCTAACAGTTACAGTAATAAAGGAAAGCCAGTCCCAAAATCTTCTCGCATATTCTCTAGTATAGGTGTTATCCCAGAGATGACCCTGCATGGCGTTGGTGTACAATAGTCACGAAATACTAACCTTTGATGTGAATTTCTTTCTTCTTTTGAATCTATCGTGCCATCCTTAGCGAGTTTCCCAGCTATTAATAGTATCAGAAAATCGAAATGGAGTTTGGGATTCGAAACAAAATCTGACACTTGTCACAAAATGACACGTGTTGTCACAAAATCGCATATCAAATTGGATATATTTAAATCATTGCGTTTTTTAGCTATCGCGTTAACATACTTCTGAAATGAAAGAACGGCAGACGTTGAATTTAGCTCAACATCTCACAGCTGTCGACATTCCAGATGCTCAATTTGTGAACTCTCTTCATTTTCTACTTAACTAATATTTGAATAGCCGAACAGATAGACTTCTTTTGAATACATTTCGCTCTAAATTCAATAGAAATCTAAAAATTTTGTATGTCGACCCTATATTCATATTCAGCCATCTAGCTCAAAGCGTTTGTGTGGTATTTGTGACAGACAGACTTATCTAATACATACTTTTTGTTCAAATTTGGTATAATAATTTCCCAATATGTTCTGAAATTCCTGAACCAGAGAATAAATAATCCACTTATTTAAAAATATTTTATAGTTGTTTTAGTGCTTCACAATCGGGAAAAAAAATTGAAAATTTCATATTATTTATCAGTCGAACCACAATATTTAAAGAATGAATAGAAATATAGCTTATTGTTTAGTTCAAAAACTAAAAAAAAAAAAATTCTTAAGCTATCTGCAAAATTTTAAGTAAATCATTTGATAACATGTAAACTAAAAGATTTTTGCTTTATACCTCTTTTTAGTAAAAAAAGGGCTTTTTTTTTATTTCACTTAAATAGTTATCAATTCTTAAACGTTCTGTTTTGGCTTTCTATATGTCTTTGCAAAACAACGGAAAAATTCAGAAATAACTATTTTAGAGCATATTAGCAAAGAATTCATCCCAAACGAAGAAATCTTCATTAAAAAATTACGACAAAAATTGATATTACTGGAAAAATATATCGTTTTTAAACTTATGAAAAAAAAAGTATTTTGTGTCACAATGTTTTCGGAAGTTATCATGGGAAAACACATTTTTTTTTAATTATGAATTATTTAAATTTTTCAAAAAGATTGGCTTCTGTGTGCTCATTTTAACCCTCCAAATGATACCTGTGCCAAGTTGAGTAACTCAAATGTTCTGACCTGCAGAGCGCCAGAATACACGCATACGTCTTTACTATTAAGAGGCAGAGATTCTTTATAAACATTTATACCATTCATCATAACTAAGCTAACTATTACATCATAGAACAAGTATCCTTATTACACTTTACACACGTTTGTCTGTGTCGTTTAAAAAACACAGCGTTGGCGATGAAAAGCTTTTAAAAAGCGAGGATCCAAAGCGGCCGGCCCATTCTATGGCTTCACGGTCTGATCCGGGCGTCTTTCGGATTTCTTTTTCGCGGGCATTTATGGAGGAAAGGGCGCGGAAGAACGGAAATTATTTTTCAGGGAAACTGAAACAAGCCGAGAAGGCAAAGCAACGCTAGATAACACGCTTGGTTTAATCTGGCCCATTACGCTTAAATGGAGATCGATATTTATTAACTGCTTCAGGATTCAAAAACGACATTCGCCGGAAGACTTACGACTGCATCTTTACTATTAGCATAGACGGCAAGATTTTAATGATGAGTATCTTTCACCTTGCTTCTTTGACATTTACCCTGCTCGCTTTATTATTTCATTTTAAGGATGAATGTTAAGAACTCGAACTATTTAATAATAATAAAAAATCTTAATAAAAGTCTCTTTTATTAAGTCTCTAACTTTAGACTTCCCTAGATTCGAAAAACACATTGTTGGAACTGCCCGTTTCTGATAGAGATAACTTTAAAAGCTTAGAGCTAGACTAATAAAATTTGTTATATGGTCTTTATTTTTACTAAGCCTAAGAAGACTTTCACTAAGACGTATAGAGGAAGAATTGTAATTATCAAAAAAATTCGAATGAGAGATTTTGACGAATCTCTACGCTTCAGACATCCTCGAGTTCGAAGAGCTCATTTTTAGAAAATACCTGTCTGTGACAAATATAACTCTAAAACGCTTTGAGCAACACGGATAAAATTTAGTATTGGCCTTTACATCGAATTTGTACATTTCTAAAAAGTTCTAAGCGAAATCCATTCAAAGGTCGTCTGTCTTCCAGCTATTCGAATATACGATGACTACAAAATGGTGAGCGAATTGGATAAAACTCCACAAATAAAATAAGCATCCGTGGCGTAGGTATCTATTAAATTTTGAGCCAAATCCAAAGAGGGGTTCACCGTCTCTCTGTTTGTATTTTTCGAAATATATATGTAAATGCAATGATTTAAATATATCAAAATTGGTATGGGATTTTGTGACTACAAGTGTATTTCAGTATCAAATTTTAGTCTCAATTGCTTGGGAAAAACTAGTTTAAAACAAAAATTCAATTTTCGGATACTGTCAACCGGACAAATTCGCCAAGGATGGCACGATAGATACAGTCAAAATGATAAATTCACGCCAAAAGTAAATGTTTCGTAGCTATTGTACACCCAATGCCCTGCAAGGCGTTCTCTGGTTTAACACCTTTATTTGAGAGTATGCGGGAAAGTTTTGGGACGACCCCTCCCATTGGTGTAGTAAAATCATACATTCATAAAGGCTAATACTACCAGCAAGATTCTCCTTCACTTTGATTCTCTAGGAGCTGTTTCGGAACCTGTAATACGCGGTACCCCCAGGGGTACCTGAAATTGTTTCAGGGAGCACGCAAAAAAAAGGGAATGAAATGTGCATATTGATAGATATGTATGCACATGTTAATAATTATACATAATGAAGTAGAGGATACCTGGAACGGTGATGTTAGATCAAGAGATGCGCAAACAAAGAAATGTCAATCGCGCTGTTATATGAAAGAAGGCAGTATCTGCAAAATACTATAGCATATTTTGGGTTCAGCTTCGTTTAGTTTATTCAAGGTTTTAGGTTTCAAAGTTAAACATTAAGATAATTTTGAAACGGACTTCCGTAGTCAGATGACGAGACCGGCATTTGAATCGGAACCTCATTCTCCAGTTTTATTCTTTATTCCAAGGAAAGAAATTTACTCTTTGCAAATAGGGAAGAACAATTGATGTTGACGAAATAAAATCGTAACATGTTCGTTTATAAAGCAGGACTACGGGTGAATCGTGTCCCAAATCTGGAATTCCATCGCATCACAGAACCATCGATTTAGTTTCGTTCTATAATGAAGAGTTTTTAATTTAGTTACATTAGCATCCGCTTTTAAAAGCAACTCTAGGGCTATTTTGGGGCAGACCTCTCAATCTTGAGCCACGATCAAATAACGAGAACAGCGCCCGAGTTGTAACCCCTCTCCAAACGTGCACATTACACCAGCGGGAGGACATTTGACTCCGATGGACCAGACACGCTTACACAACGGTTCTTCGGTGGATTCGGCAGCCGTACCTTCGGTCCCAAAGCCAAGACCTAACCATCATGCCACCACGATTTCTTATAATAAAAAGGTCGTGCAGGTATTCTAAACTTCTTCCGGCGGTCGAATGGTCCAACATTTGTGACATACCTACAATTTGGGTATAAATATCGCATACCGGATTTCACTGTTCCAGCTTCTTACGTTTTTAAATTACTATTCTCACATACACATGAACAAGCAGACTGACAAACAACGTTTTCCCTTCGAAGCATGTCAAGATACTAAGATTACTTCTATGCTCTTATGATTTAGTTTCACAACGATAGCATTTTTTTAATTGTACAACAACTTCTCTAATTTCAACAACTATTTAAACCTATTATTGAAGCACAAGTCACTCGGCTTATACACAAGCGCTCTGCAACGGTGTTGAATTCTTTTGTTGTGTGCAATTTATCATTGCCATAATTCTGAGCAGACGTTTAATAATTAAATATAAAGATACATGATTCAAACTTAAAGTTGTCATACCATGGTTTTTGGAATAGGCATACGAATCTCCTTTATTCATTTATATATATATTTCTTTTGCTTTGTGTGTGTGTGTGTGTTTGTGGTACAGAGATGATATCACTCTTCAAAAAACATCGTATCTGAAAGATTTAAATGCTTATTCATACTAATAATAAAGATAAATGTGTGTGTCTGTATTTGCGTCCCATAAGTCAGACCATTTGACCGACTGTTACCAAAATTTGGCCCATGTATACCTTGGATAATGGGAATGTGCACCTCAAAACAATTTTTTTTTTTAATTTTAATCAAAAATTATCTGTTATAACTTCCGAAAATATTATCATACTAAAATAAATTTTACATCCTTTCAAAATTAAAAAAAAAAAAGTCATTTTGACGAGGACAATTTAATAGTTGATAAATTTTTCTCAAATTTCGGCAAAACATTATTACACCGAAATTCAAACCATTTTCATCATTTCCTCAACCATCTGATCGCACGATTGTTAAAAGCTAAAGAAGAAGGGTACTGGTTAATATCTGTGTAGTTTACAAGACGTATAAAAAAGTTAGATTACAATTCCGCGAAATTTAGAAGATAGACGAAACACATATTTAAATTCTTAATAGCGCCATGATGTCATGGGATCTTGTCTCCCTTAGAACGTTTCATGTATACAATGAGAGGAGCATATGCAAGACACTCATTTTTAACGTCTAGAAATTTCACAATATCGTGGATATAAAATGACATCTAAACAATTTCATTAAAACCCTGAATCTAAATGATTTAACCAATAATATTGAACCAGATGGTCGCCAAAGGCGATTAGTATTTGAATAATGTAGCCAAACTTACTATAAATAGTATCAAGAATGCAAATCATACGTGAGGCAGCGACATAATTGTTGCTATATCTAAAGAGAAAGTACATTTTTTTTTCCATGCACAGAGTATTTTATTATTTATCCTTTCAATTGAAAAAACTCAATTTCGAAGACATTAGCACAGTTTATTTATCTAACTTAAGAGAAAATGACAAGCACGCTGTCTCTCTTATTTTCGGCTGTAATGATTCGCAAATATTTAGATCGTGGAGAAGTACTGTTTAGTAAAATTTCTAGCTGCCCCATTTCAACTGGAATTGGCAAAAAAAAAAAAAAAAAAAAAAAAAAGTAAACAGTATGATGTAAGAGTCCTAAATGCTATTTTTGGAAAACGGGTTATTGGGAACAAACCTGATGTTTATATGAGCAAATCTCGCCCCTTTCCAGCATATTCAAAATGATATACAGAGTGATAAAACAACCATTAACAAGCCAAAAACTAAATGAGGGCACCAGTTTTCACACAGAAGATATTTCTTTAGACCGTGACATTGAATCCATCTTGGGACATACATTTTCGTCGAAAAGATGAAATTTTAACGACGAAACCTTGAAAGAACCATCTGTTGATGTTTTACGCAAAACACTTTTTTTTTTTTTTTTTTGCTTTATTTATTCTTCTTTCTGTATTTTCATGCAAACTAATGCGGGTCAGCCAATGGGTCGGTTTATCACATTGTGACCTCATTTCTCTTTACGTACGCCCGCCATCCATCTGCACCCTTTAAGTTCATCACATTGTTTTCCCCAACATGCATTCGGATTCTAATTCCTGCTGTTCAAATATTTACTCTCACACACTTTATTTAAGAAAAGTGCAAGGTAATCATGTCAATGGTATTAAAAAAATGAACGTGGTGGCGTCATCGAGCGTTGCATCCATTCGAGTACATTTGCTTTGGAAGGAAATAGAACTTGCTTAAGGCCAAAAATAAAGTTTAAGCAAAAAGAATCCGTAATGAGTCGCACACTTTTATTGTAGATAACAGATCAATCAAATGACGGGAATTTTACTTCATTTAAGCTAATTTCAATTCTGTTTTATTTTTTTAAAAAAGCATGAAAAAAAATTTAAAATTTGTTTACCGATAAAACTAACCGATTGAGTCGACTCACTCGTTTGCTCGGAACGTTCACTTCCATGATGCACTTATTGGAATGTTCACTTTGTTTGCTCGATAAGATTTAAAAATATGACATGAATCGTTATAATGAAAGCGAAAATCCTACATTGTAGTTAATGCTCCGACATGTACTTTTTAAAACATTCATTTTGACAAATTCATGCAATTAAATAGCTCGATAGAGTCATGAAATTAATTTAAATTTTATCATTCGAGTTCGTCATTTATGTTTTTATATCACACAAAAATCATATAATGTTGTGAGGTACAAAAATGTCATTACAGATAAGATACCAATTGACATTTTTAAAATGTATCACAATTTGGTGGAAAATTAAAAAAATTTTGAGAAATTAAACGCTTTTTTGTTTTTTCTAAAATAATGTAAAAATAATTTTTGTGGCACAATATTTTCTGAAGAATGGCTGAAAAATGCAGAAAACATGTTTAATGTTTAGTTAACACAATTTACATATCTTTAGGACTTTGCAAAGTTGATCATGGACCTATCTCTCGAATGGTCCTATCTCTCCTATGCCGGTTTCATGAAGATAAGGCAAAAACTACACCTCTGCATAAAAGTCATACCGACTAAATAAAAAAAAAAATAAGAAAATAAATTCCACGAAGCATTTTAGTTTTGATTCTGTAAACTACGTTACTTTTCCTTTAATTTTTTTTTAAAAAAAGCAATAATTTATCGAAGTAACGACATTGAATTAAATTTTTTTAAAAAAACTATCAGCTCTGAAATTTTTGCAGGGAACAGACTTCGTGAAAAAGGAAAAATAATAATAATAATAATAAATAAAAATGATAAATTGAACGGATGTATTCCGATTTTTTATAAGAATTTCAGGAAGCAGCGCCTTAAAATTTTAATTGTATTGAAATAATTAACTCATGTTAAAGGTAACTACTGTGCGCCAATGGCATGTAAAGCATTCTCTGGGAGAAACGTCTTTATTAAAGAATATGCGTTGAAGTTTGACGGAGGATAGTCCTGTGGTGAATAGCTTATAAGCCAGTTAACAACTACGCTGCACGAGCAATTGCTTTTGTATCATGGTCATGTTACTGGGCTGCGAACCACAAGGTCCCAGGTTCTATCCTCGCTCATACCAGTCCACCACAGTCCCATTTGTTTAGTAATACTAAGTTATCTCAGTAAATTAAATCAGTATAAGTTATCAGTAAATTAAATCAATATAAGTTATCAGTAAATTAAATCAATATAAGTTATCACAGTAGGAATATATATTAATAATAATATCTATTGAATGAATTAGTTTATAAAATGTACTCCATTTACATGCCCAAAAAATTAAATGCGTTTCCTATGGAAAATAGTTTTTTAAAATAAGCCTTTAGCTTGCCCCAAAGTACTGCAACCTTTCAGCATTCAGGGGACAACTGTTGCCCTCTATTATCTGCTGCTTAGATTCAAGTCTAATTTTATTTAGCGATAACAGATACGATTCGTGCTAGTAGATCGCAGTTTATGTTGAAATGTTTTTCTGAAATACAGAACGTGAAAAGGGTTAGTTCTATTATCATCAGAATGATGTGTCGATGTCATGCCATTTCAAACAGTCCATGGTTCTAGCAATTAACAATAGCGGATTGCGCAGATAATCCTCCAGTATTACAAACACATATCCTACAGGGCCAATAATGCGTGGATTCCTCCACGAACTTGAAAACTCTCAGGCGTCTTTTTTTTTTTTTTAATGGAAATTCTGACCTTGGAAAACGAACAGCACGGAAAAGAAAAGACACTTCATAAGTTAGTATTCTCAGAGGTATTACAGCTGAAAAATAAGAAGATTCCTTCGCAGATACGAGACATACTCCGCGGCAAAAGGTCACACACATAAAGTTAAAAAGATAGCAGACGTTCCGGTGCCCAACCTCGACAGAAAACCCTGAGGCCAGAAAAGACCCAAAGACTTCCTGAATAACGCGGTTGTGGTTATTGTCTCCCGATTGAAATAACGCCCTCCATTATTTAAAAAACGACAAGAATTCCGTTTGTTTTCCCCGGGAAGAACGTCTTGCAAACAAACAATAGTCAGAGAGATGGAATCTTCATTATGCCATCGTTAGCTCAGAATAATTGGGGAGGGGGAATCCAGTTAGCTTAAGTGACAATTCATTATATCATCATCATCATAATACGAGAGAATAATGGGATCGGTGATTAAAATTTATTGAATGTTTGTTTTAGAAGAAGAATTTTACATTTCTAATTTCGTGTCATTTAATTTAGGCAACCTAATGATTTAAATTCCACTGGTAAACACTTCTGAGAGTTGAAAAACCTGCATAAGTTTGAGATGGATTTGCAAGACCAAAGTATAAAAATATTTTAATATGATTATTGTAGACTGATGACGGCGGGATACCAGCCTCTGTCACTATATCCCTCACTGTTCATATTCTAGCTCAATAATGACCGACTCATGACAGAAGAAACAAGACTAACAGTAATACATTTATGATAGCCGAAATCATTAATCCCGGCTTTAATCCTTGCGATTATGTGAAAGACGAAAGCGAAAGATCGCCAAATAATTTAGACCTGCGCCAACTTGCTTACAAATGTACAAAACTAACACTATAACTTTTTTTTTCTGACATAAGTCTAAATTATTTGGCAACTTTTCGCTTTCACCCGGCTAATCGAAAAGTGTTCAATTATCTATGTTTAAAATAAATGGAAAAGCTAAAAATCCACTCATTCAGCCCCAAGCAGCGGTTCAAAATTGTTCATTTTTATTTACTATTGTCCTCTTTTTGGGAGAAGTAGGTGCACCAAGTTTGATGGTTGCAAAAAATTTTAATACTTTGTGTAACTTGGTCTTCAAAATATTTTTAAACTTCAAATTTCACTGGACAATTTTACTGGAAATCAAAGTATTTTAGAAGCTTGTTCATAATGTTAAGCGTTTCTCTCTCTCTTTGTTTCTATCTTTATGCGTTCAATTATATTACATAAAAGAGAAGCAGTATTAAAAGAACTGCACTTTGAAAAAATTTCACCATTACTTGTTCTGAAGTTTTATTTTAATCGTAAATAAAACAAAATTCAAAACATTTTTTATTAAGAACATATATTATGCTGAAAACTGCTCAACATAAAAAATATCTTATTCCACTTCATAACTTGATCAATGGGGGAAAAGGCCATCATAAAATATTAACAACGACAATTATTTGAGTTTCAGTTCAACAATGAGGTATAGTGTTGTAAAATATGCTTAAAACAATTTTTAAATTAATTAAAAATAGAAATAAAACAAAGAAAAATTTTATCAGAATTATTAAAATATTAATTAAAACAAAAATAATAAAATAGAAAAAAATAGAAATAAATTTTAAATTCATTAAAAATAGACAAAAAAAAATTGGAATTATTGAAAAGATTTTTTTCTCTTTTGAATTCTAATATGACGTAAAAATTATTTTGTGCTGAATTATTTTTGGAAGTTATAGCGGTTAAATTTCAAAATTATTAAATAATTAAAAAAAAAAAAAGGCTTTCAGTTGCCCATTTCCCTTCTCCAAAATGTATAATACGCCAAGTTTGGTAGTTTTAATTCAAACGGTCTTGTTTGTAGAGCCAACAAACACACATATCTTCATCTTTGTAAAGACAGAAATGGAAGCTCATGACACATAAATAAATCCATTCAGTGGAAAGAATATACTGTGCATGTTTTTAATTATTCATTTATTCGAACTACGAATCATCAGCTTGCGGATTCCTTCTTTAAATCCGCCGATGGTCTTTGCAGAAGACAAGCCGGAAGAGAAAGCAGCTGGGGGAAGTTCTTTTCCTACTCATCTCGCAAACAATTAGCGCCATCACTCAACCGTGAAGGAAGCGTTTATTGTAACACGCGAAGAGAACAACCCTTTGCGATCTGAATTAATAGCTTTTGACAGGCACTTTTAATCCATTACAATCACAAGCTGAAAGAACAAGCGGCAGTGGTCTCCACAAAACTTTCTCGCATATTCTCTAATAAAGGGGATTGCAGAAACCCGCCCTGCACAGCACTGGCGTACAATAGTTACGAAATAATAACCTTTGGAGTGAATGTGGCATTTTGATTGAATCTATCGTGCTATCATTGACAAAAATTTTGGTGATTAATCCCTGGAATGCGATTAATAGTATCTGAAAATCGAATGTGAGTTTTAGGCATGTTTTTTCCAAACGACTGGACCAAAAATTTAACAAAAAAACTACACTTATATTTACAAAATTCCATACCAAATTTGATATATTTAAGTCATTGCGTTTTTGAGTTATCGTGCTGACGTGCTTCTGAGAGTACAGACAGTCGACCCCTGGTTCGATTTGGCTCAAAATTTGACAGTTGTCCACAATATAGTGTGAAATCTAAGTGCAGTATTTTATCCGTCCAGCCGCCTTCGTTTTGTAATGATCGGACAGACTACAGGACAGACAGACTTCCTTCGAACGGATTTTACTTAAAATTTGAAAGAAATTTACAAATTTGGTATAAAAACCTTATGTCAAAATTCCTTAGGCTAGCTCGAAGCATTTTTGGATTCACTTTAGGCGGACGGACAAACATAATGTCAAAAATGTGTTTTTCGAATTCAAGTAGGTCTAGAACATGGAGATTCATCAAGATTTCGAGTTCGAATTTTTTTATGATTAAAGTACTTTCCCTATATTTCGTATACGCGAAGGTAATAAGTAACTATCGATATTATTCATTATTGATGGCAACCCAATAGATGCTTTAATCTAAATCAATCTAGATTTCAACGTCAAAAATTTTTTAACGGAAAAGTAAAAGCAGTCCTTATACGCAGTGTCAGATTTCCAACCACGCAGGTCACGTCACTATCTAGGATCATTAAGTTGACAGAAGCTCGCAGGCAGAGATAAGCCTAGGCTACTACCTGTTATCGTATAAGTATTACGATAACCTTCCACGTTAAATGTAGAGATCCGTATCTTTCTCATTTCACCAGTTCTAATAGGATCGAATGTGACAACAGAAAAAAAAAAAATGTATGCCTGCTTTGAATTATTATTACTAGCTGTCTTCTGCCTAATTGTCGAATAAATATATTTGCAAAATATAAAATATTGCGATAATTTTAACGTTTTGTGAGAAACGTTAGTAACGTTTTATAACAGAGTTCTGCAAGTTTCATTACATTCATTTAATTATTAGAATATTTATGCACACAAACCGTCTACTACAATAATATTGCAGTTACTGCTGAAATTGGAATAATATTATTGTAGCAGACGTTTTGTGGTATAAATATTCATTTTGAATCATAATAAAGCGATAAAAGCAAAAACATTTTCACAAAGTTATTAAAATAAAAAAATAAAACTGAATGTATTGAAAATTGTTGAAATATGATTAGTAGAAGGATTAAACTGACGAGTATGTTAAGGACCGCAAAATATCCCAAATCGTCCATATTTATTTCTATTTTTTAACCTATAAATTAAAAATTACCTTTCATACTTAGTTATGAAATTAAATAATAAATCCCTCACTATTTAAAAAGTCAGTTTTCTAATTTTGAAAAATCGAAGACCACACCTAAATTAAGGCAAAGGGATTGTGTTTATCTCTGCGACAAAATTAAATTTCGAAAGCTGCGCACATGCCTCGCACTGCGTCCAAAGTTATTTTGAAGCATCTTTCTGACGGCCTCACTTCTAACCACCCGCTTTTCTCGTGAGAAGGCTGCAATATTGTTTATAATCGAATGTGTGTCAGGCTGAAACAAGAGAATGATGAGGAGGAGGGGAGAGAGAGAAGGAAGGATCTATTGAAATCGTCTGCCTATTGTCGCAATACCTCCTGTTCGGATTATCAGACCGCAACCGCGGCTCGCATGAGACGATCGACCGGCTTGTTTCGGAAAGCCCCACAAAAGAAGGTTCCGTCTTCGATGAGGAAAGCGTCTTGGATAACACCTCTCATCGCCCGATGAATCCAATGAACATGGATGCAACACACAGTGTGGGTACAGCCACGCTCCCATTCCAGGCGTGATCTCAACTAATAGTTTGCTGTTACAATGTTATTAGGAATTCAAGAAGTCTAAAACCAGGGGTGGGCGTTAAGTAGATCGCGATCGACTGGTGGACCACCGAGACATTCTGGGGTGACCGTTTTTAATAAGACGCACATACTAAAAGTAACACATTTATGGAACCTCGTATTCTCTTTATCTCTTGAGAAAAACGAAGTTCTCCTTCAAAATGACAATTTTAAAAGTTCGGAACTTTAGAATAACTTTTGGAATCCTCATTTTAAAAAAGTTGCATATCATTTAACATCATTCTTTGGTTCTACCTACCAATGTGAATCGGAATATACAGTGGCTCCCAAAATTGAGTATACACTATACTCTTTCTTCTTTAATTTTATTCTTTTTGATCTTAACATTCCTATTTATGGCTAATATTTATAAGAACGACAAAATATACATTAACAAAAGTATTAGGCTAAAAAGCAAAACGGAGGAATCAATAATGTTTTTATTACAGTCATTTTTATGTCAAAGTTACAAATTCCAAAGTCGTAAAATTGAGTATACATCTAGCAAAATCTGTCAACAAAAAGAGAAAAAAATAAATTAATATTTTGTTGCGTATCCTTTTGCACTTAGAACAGCTTGTAAACTGTGTGGTATTAAGTTGATAAGATTTTGAGTTGTTTCGCCGGATATTTTCGACCATTCTTCTTGTAGTACTCTTTTTAAGTGTTCCTTGCCCCTAATATCGTGTTTTTGAACTGATTTTCCTAATTGTGCCCACAAATTTTCAATCATATTGAGATCTGGAGATTGAGGAGGGGTGTGCAATTGCATTTTACAATCATACAACAACCATAACTTAGCTATTTTAGCTGTATGTTTTGGGTCATTATTTTGTTGAAACAGAAAACTTGACCCTGAACCTAAATTCTGGGCACTTTTTTTTAAATTGTTCTTCAACATATCCAAATATTTAATTTTGCCCATGATTCCATCAATGAAAACTAAATTTCTCACTCCTTTTGCAGACATACAGCCCCATACAAGAAGTGAACCACCTCCATGCTTGACAGGATTGGTGTTTTTAGGAAGAAGTTCAGAATTGGGCTTTCTCCAAACATAACATCCACCATCACTACCAAAAATATTGAACCTACTTTCGTCACTCAATATTACTTGATTCCAGAAGTCAGGAGGCATTGAAATATGACTTTTAGCAAATGAAATTCTTTTCTCTCGATTTACTTGGGAAATGAATGGTCTTGTTCTGGCTACGCGACCCTTATAATTTGCTTTTCGAATGACTCTTCGAATTGTTTCTGCAGAAACACACTTTCTAGTTGTTCTTGAAGTAGATGCAGCAATTTTTGTAGCACTCACCTCAGGATTGTTTGCTACCTCTCGAATAACTCTTCTCTTGGGCGTGGCACTGAGGATTTCTTTTCTTCCTCTTCCAAGTTTATTAGCAATTTCTCCATACATTTTATACTTCTGGATAATTTTTTGAATGCATCCTGAACTGCGTTGAATTTTCCTTGCAATTTCTCGTAGAGATTTACCATCTTCAGACAATCGAATAACAAGTTTTCGAATTTCAACATTTGTTTCATTTCTGGAGCTCATTATGATAACCAAAACGTTTGTTTTCGCTTGGAAATCAATGATTGCCAATTAAAGTAACAAAACTATTTTACTTATTCATTTGAAAATAAATAATGGTAGTCAAATCGGGTATTTTATAAGGTGTACACTCAATTTTGTGACTTTGGAATTTGCAACTTTGACATAAAAATGACTGTAATAAAAATATTATTGATTCCACCGTTTTGTTTCTTAGCCTAATACTTTTGTTAATGCATATTTTGTCGTTCTTATAAATATTAGCCATAAATAGGAATGTTAAGATCAAAAAGAATAAAATTAAAGAAGAAAGAGTATAGTGTA
This sequence comes from Argiope aurantia, assembly GCA_026543865.1. Taxonomy (NCBI): domain Eukaryota; kingdom Metazoa; phylum Arthropoda; class Arachnida; order Araneae; family Araneidae; genus Argiope; species Argiope aurantia. Next base: position 46,171 of record JAPMOR010060073.1, read on the forward strand.
TACTCAATTTTGGGAGCCACTGTAATTAAGACAACACAACGTTTCCCTCTCCCAGAAGACTGCTTAGAATACAGTGCAAGATTAGTAGTTAGTAATTATATACCGAGATATTGGCGGGCAATATGTAGCCGAAGTCTTCTACTAACTATAACTACTTTAGATGAAAATGATTTATTTTTTTAATGTATTTTGAATTATTTGATATCAAATACATCATTTGATATTATTTTATTTGTGACTATTATTATATATGTTTGCAGTTATGTAGTTAAGTACATATTTTGTATTTATTATTAAGTTGTAATAAACATTGCAGACCTACGCCACTGGGTGGACAGCAAAACGTTAAAAAAATTAGAAGTCCACCGTACTCTGAAAAAGTTTACACATTCCTGGTCTAAACAATGGAAAAATAAAAGGAGTCTTCCCTCGAGTGAATATTTTTTGGCTGCAGTTACTGCATCAGATACAGTTTTGAAAATAGTTAAAGAAGTAACGATATCGTGATCGTTCGTAGGAAGGAAAAAATGATTTTCAAAAGTGGTTGGTTAGAATTATTCATTCGGAATTATTTTTTTAGCATAATTCTAATATTAAATGCTCACTTTCATTCATTTTTCTATTTGTGATATTAAAGATAAGGGAGCATTTATTTTTTGATCAATTACTATAATTATTCATTTACGGAATTACATTTTGATTTATAGTGAACAGAAAATCTCAAATTTTATCATTGCAAAAATTTTTACAAAAATTTAATCATTATTATAAACTGAATACAATTGCATTATAAAAATTGGATGTTTAGAATTCACAACATAACAAAGTAAAACTAAGTGATAACTGCAGTATTTTCAAAAAATCATTTGAAATACTTCTAAACTAAAAGGGTTTTACTTTCCATTATTCTTTAATAAATATTTATATATATATATATATATATATATATTCAATTCTTTTCCAATTTTACACTTAATTTTTAACTGAAACATTTATTTGCGTTACAGTGTTTTTTCATCCGTTTTATACAAAAATTTAAAATACAAACGTTTCATAATGTAAAATAAAAAATCATGCAGAGTGCACACGCGTATCTAAATTTAAATAACAATAAAAGGGGGAAAAAAGGCAGATATAGATATCCACCTACTCACTCAGATCAAAACCAAAACTGAACTGAATTTTTACGATTTTATTTTTTTTAAATACAATAATAAAATGATTTCATTCATCTGTATCCCCCCCCCCCCCCCCCGCGATCCAAGATATGGGAATCTACTTTACGAGTTCAGCGATTGAGTTCTCCGCATGTCTTGGGGCGATCGAGAGGTGGGTGACCTTGCGAACGGCAGCACTGGGGTTGGGGCGGAATGCGGCGGGTGATCAAACAGGTTTCCAAGGCATTCCAACGCGCACTCGCTCTTCCATCTTCGCGAAGAAAGTAGCCCTTCTGAGAAGGAACGAGTGATGACCACTCGAAATGTTTCGGATGTGAGGCCTCTACTCATTCTTTTCCTCAATCGAGAGAAACTGATGAGCTGCTTCAATGAAGTCATCCGCTCGCCGTTTCAGTAACGAGAGTGTCTGGGGAAATGTCATGCCGGTATAAATAGAGACTGACAAATGGTTCATTTTTCGGCCAGGTTACGATTATCCGTCATTTTGGAATTTACTAGATTATATTTTCTGATCCCTCCTCCAACAGAATTTGCAACACCCATTTAAGTTCAAGAAAATAGAAATTATATTAATATTGCACGTCAATAACAATTAACTGCCATTTTTTTTGGAAATTTTTTGCGGACAAGTCAATTATATATATACATATATAAAACTTGTCTATTATTTGACAATAGATTCCAAAACCCTCCGCACTTTTGCGCATGCGTTAGGATGGGTTTAATTCGTCAAAATAGGGGTGAACAAGTTGAAAGGGGGGGATGTTTACATTTAGCAATAAAATAAACTCGGATTCGTGGACTGAATTAAAATAATTCGGTCAGAAACGGCACGATACTCGCATACACGTGAAAAAAAATTGAACAAAAAAGTATCTAATACGGCGGAAATCAAGACCAAAGAATGACGAAGCATTCCTGAAATGCACTCATCCTTCCGCGTCTCTCCCCTTAATGAGATGGAACCATCAAAAAGGGGTCGTCTCAGAATACTGAAACGAACAGTAATATTATAATTATATTCAAATAGTGTTTTTGAAAACATTTGATATTTTTTAAAAAAGGCATTGTTATAAAATGAATAATAAAATCATTTGAATAAAAAAGAAAGTCTGAGTAAGTAACAGATCGCTATTATAACTTCTAAATTATATATTTATGTATGGTATTTCATTATAATATAAAAATTAAACCAAAAATATTATGCCTCAAATATGACAACTCTGATAAGTTCAACTCACAGGCGAATTTCAAATGTGTCCTCTTGTAAAGAAACGAAGCACGGAATACACACTTTATGCACCACACAGTATTAACTTATATATATATCCGATAAAAATTAAACTGTCAGGTTTTCCAAATATATTTTTGACGCTGAATGCTGTACGCAAAATTTCAAAATCCACAAATAGAAATTGGGGCAAGCAATGAGTTCATCTTGCAGCTTAATGATATTCATTGCAATTAAATTAGTTTTTAATGAAAAAAGAATGAAAAAAAAACTTACGAATAAAAGAGAAAAAAATAATGAAGAGCGAAAAAAAAGCAACTTAGCATGAAAGTGCTCAAACACATCTTTTTTTAATTATCAATATCTGAGATATTGTAGACTATAATATGGAAAATTTAAACATCGAGAGATAATAACATAGAGAGATAATAGTATACAAATAATTTGTTTGTCCTAATTGTTTTTTAATATATGAATCTAACTGTTTATTACCGTCTTTATTGTTACCCAGTGTTGTTTTTATATTTAAAATTTAAGCTCAGCATAAACTGTTCGTTTTTAACCCATTCATTCCAGCTGAACGGAAGACGAAAGGGTATCGCGCCTAGGTGCTTTCAAAGAAAAACCCCAAATCAGTGCTATTACGAAATCATAAAAGGCCGAAAAGTAACAGATCATTACTATAACCTCTGTATATTTATGCACAGTATTTCATTGTTATATAAGAACCAAACCAAAAGTATAATGCTTCAAACTCGATGGTTCTGTTCCGTTCAACTTACAAGTTTGTTCGCTTATTGTAAAGGAAAGAAGCAGAAAAATACACACTTGCTGCTACACACAATATTGACTGATATATAAAGAATGAAGCTTAACTTTCAGGTATATCTAATATGTTTTGGTGCCGAATTTTACATAAAAAGAAATTCCAAAATCCCCAAATGGGGGTCGTGGCAGCTAAAAGTTTAGTAGATGCATATATTGCGAAATAAAAGTAGAAGTGGAAATTCTACTTCGGAGATAACGCTTAAAGAAAGCAATTTTTTTTAATTTTAATTTTAACACTGGCAAAAAAAGCATGCGATTGAATATTTTTATGGGCAAGTTTCCATTTCATCATAGTAAACCAAAGTAAATGATATAAAATAAAAATTTCAGAAATGAAACTGATATCACTAAGATAAGTTTTTGAATTTTATATAATGTAAAAACCTTTTACAAGATAATAGTTTTGAAAAATATCAACAACAGTTTCTTTAGGAAAGCCATTGCGATTAACCATTTGGCGATGGCCAAACTTATTTTCGCGCTCAATTAAACTTGGACGTTTGTTTCTATCATCTTGATGATTTCGTTCACATATTTACATTTTCCTCTGATTTGAATGGCGTTTTTTTTGATAAGTCAAATTTATACTTGTGAAATTCTAATAATATTATGCAGTTCCATTCATTATTTCACATTTCCAACGCTACCGACGGGATATCTCGTCTTTCAGATACTTCCAATGACATGTTTCTGTGGGCTAAAACTTGTCTCTTATGCCAGTTTTGATAGATTGAACTTTCTAATACATATCTGAAGAATACCTTTATTTTTATCTAACCTGGAATAAGAGAAAAATTTTAGCCAACAGAAACCTGTCTTTGGAAGTATCTGAAAGACGAGATATCTCGTCGGTAGCGTTGGAAGTGTTAAGCGAAATGTTGAATAGCATGCAGTTCACGTGCAACGTTCAATGAAGCAGTCTGAAACCTTTTTATATTGTTTTGTTTATATCTGACTGTTGCCATTCGAGAATAAGTAGGAAGAGCGATTTCTGTGCCACATACGTCAATTTTATATTACATAGATAGATAGATATAAAAAAAAAATTGTAGAGGAAGCATTCAGTACCTTTTTATGTTTAAAAGAAGTATCACGCGCTCAAAAGAGGAGTTTGAATTAGAGCAAGATAGGTATGCTGAAACTCTTGTTAACCACGAGTTACGAAATAGTATGCAATTGAAAAATGCTTCTGTTCAAAGAAAAAAAAAATATGGATCACATTCTTGAATAATTATCAAGAGCTATAATGTTTAAAATAAAGACATTTCTGTTGAATATTCTCTTCAGATCCTTCACAAAAAAAGCAAAAATGGTCTCCCCAAAATTTTCTCGTGAGTCTTTGTTATCCAGAGAACGCCTTGCAGGGCGCTGGCTTATAACGAAATATTAACCTTTAGCGTGAACTTAGCATTTTTACTAAATCCGTCGTATGATCCTTGGTCAGAGTTTTCGCTATTAATCCCTGGCATGCGGAAAATAGTATCCGAAAATCGAATTTCTGTTTTGGCCATGTTTTTCCTGACCGACCGAAACCAAATATCGGCACGCAGCTACACTTTCTAGTCACAAAATCCCATACCAAATTTGATATATTTAAGTTCATTGCGTTTTTGAGTTATCGCGTTTACATGCTTCTGAAAGGACAGACCGACAGACTTTCAACCTCTTGTTGGATTTGGCTCAATAATTGATAAGTGACCGCAATATAAATGTTAAATCTGCATACCAAGTTTTATCTATCTAGCTCTCTTCGTTTTGTAATTATCGTATTAACTAATGTTCGAACAGCCGGACTTCCTCTGGCCGATTTTGCTCAAAATATTGAACAGAAATCTACAAATTTTGTGTAAAGACCGTATGCCAAATTTCATCCGTCTAGCTCAAAGCGTTTTTGGATTATCTTTATCACAGATAGACAGACATTTTCAAAAAACGTTTTAGAACTCAAAAACGAGACGATTTGTTGAAATCTCTTTTCAACATGTCCGAGAAAGTGAAAATTGAACTATTATTTGGGACTGGCGTACCTGTTCAATGGTTTTTCCTATTTATTTTAAATATATAAATTATTACATGCATTCGGTTCATTAAGTATATTTTATTATTATAATATTAAGTAAGTAAACTCGAAGAAATTTGATAAATACGCAATTGCTTTTATTTTTTATTCTTTTTTTAATAAATTGAAAAGGTTATTTGTCCTCAAAAACAGCCAAGCAAATAAACAGACGAATGCGTTGGCTTCCGGCGAGCTGTAAGTTTAGAGAGCACTAGACCAATGAGTCATCGTATGCAAACAGGGGAAGTTCCATTGTCCGAACACTTCTCAAAGCACTGATGCAAGAATTCGTCAATAGAAGATGAACATCGGCGCTGAAGATAAAACTCACGACTTGTTGATTTCATTGTTGAATTCATATATATAATATGCATCACATTATAAATATTAAGTGAATATCAAATAAAAAAACAAATTTATATCCTGTTTCATTTTAAAGAAGTCACTGAAGGATGAGAACTAGGCTAAAATGATGCATTCACTCGTTCATTTGCATGCTTTAGAATTCTCAAATCCTAAACATATTATTTCATCTTACGATATGGTTACAGAAATTGCTTTGGGTGAGAGATCCAAGGAATTCGATAGTGGATCTATTCCCCAAAAGCAAAAAGGCCACAGCAGAAATATATATAAAGACAGTTTATAGAAATCAACAGCTCACAAGCAAAGAGCAAATCGCTCATTCAATAAACCAATAAAATTACTTAATTAAATATAATAATAAATAATATCACTAATTAAGTAATCTATAAAACCAACTTGAGTGGTCCCCCAAAAACCTTCTCGCATGCTCTCTAGTAAAAGCGTTATCCACTTTGCTTGGCTAATAATAGTTGCGGAATATGAATCCTTGTCGTGAATTATGCATTTTTACTGAATCTATCATGTGATACTTGGCAAAGGTTTGAGATTAAAAGTATTAGAAAATCGAATTTGAGTCTTAATCATGTTTTCCTAATGGAATGAAACCAAAATTAGACACAGAACTAACTATAACTGTAGTCACAACACCACATACCTAATTTGATATATTTAAGTCACTGCGCTTTTATCGCCTTTACATGCTTTGGAAAGTACAGTCCGACAGACGGGCAATCCTTTTTGGATTTGGCTGAAAGCAGACAAACGTCTACACTAGAGATGTTAATTCTGTATATCGAATTTTATCTAACTCTCAGTTCAGTTCAGTTTTAAAGCAACACTAGGGCTATTTTGGGATGGACCTAGTAATTTTGAACAGCTGTCAGATGACGAAGATGACACCTGAGCTGACACCCTCTCTCCAAACTCCCACACCACACCAGTAGGAGGACGTTTGGCCTGGATGGATTTAACGCGCATCAGACCCCCTTACACGGCGGTTTTTCGGTGGAATCGGGTCTAGAACCTTAAACCCTCAGGTTCCGAAGCCGAGATCCCTTTATCTAACTCTCTTCGTTTTGTAGTCATCGTGTTAACTCACATTCGAACAAACGGACTTCCTCTGAACGGATTTTACACAAAATCTGATAGAAATCTTCGAATTTGGTGTAAATATCCTACACCAAATGTCATCTATTTAATTCAAAGCGGTTCTGAGTTACTTTTGCCACAGACAGACAGATATAATACCAAAAATGCGTTTTCTAAACTCAGGCTGGTCTAAAACGCGGAGATTCGTCAAAATCTAGAGATCCAATTTTTTGACGATTGCAATACTTTCTCTATGCATCGTATACGAGCAAATAATAACAGCTCAGAAGAAGTGTTTACTAAACTGACTCGCGATTTCTTAGTCTCCGTAGCAAGTTATAGAAATTTCGAGAAGGATCAGCTACAAACAGAAATATTGCTCCAATTCCTGCAGCTTTTAAAATAATTATAAAACTTAAATAATATTTTTTTTTCGAATCTGCAATACTTGCAGCGTTGGAAAGCTTTATTATTATTGCAAAAATTGTCGCCAAGTTTATCCCCACCGCCGGGGGTCATCGACTTTTCATCCATTAAGATATCTGCAAAAGCCTCTTCCTTACTATGAGAGAAGCTGCACAGGGAAACAATATGGAATTCCTGCACCAGGATTGCATGCACTCATAATAACTGGGCGAATGTCCTATCACATTGTCTTATATGGGATCCTCCTATCCGTTGCAAGAAATGCACTGGTTTCCAAAACTGAATTGATACTACTTGGTTTTCTTATAGAATATGATCATGATAGGTTTCTATAAATGGACATCCCGTTTTGAAGCAAAACAGAGCTTATTTTGGGACGAACTTCGCCATTTTGAACTGCAATCAAATGACAAGGATGACATTTGAGGCGGCATTTCTTTCGCCCCAATTTTCCAACCCACATGAATGGAAAGATGTTTGACTTACGAAATCAGATTCAAAGTATGACACAGTCCTATACACGATGTATATTTCAATGAAATCTGGTCTCGCTCCCGTCGATCCCAAAGTCAATACCTTACCACTATGCCATCGGGTCTGCTAGCATGTATATGAAAAAGTCCCTTTTAATTTAAGACAGATGAATTTATATTTATTAGATTACTACAATCTTAGTTCAAAAATAAGTACCATTTTTTATCCCGTGCAAACCAATGCCTCCATCAGGCAGTCTGCAATTATTTGATGTGTTCAATAACCATCTCTGTGGAATTACCCAATACTCTATACCCAACTCTATTACTCTATTACTCTATACCCAAGGATATGCTGTCAGTTCTGATATTTCAGGGCATAGAAAAATCAGTACCTGAATCTCATGTAACTCTAATGTCTACATCACAAATAAAAGCATTTGAGGTGCAACATTCATATGAGGAAAACCACAAATCAGATTTAAACTGTCATCAGGCCTCTGTGTTTTTATCCAACATTATGGGATGATAACACTTCATATTGCATTTGATTTCTTTTTTTTTTTTAAGTTTGATATAATCATTGCAGGGTTTTCCATTTTTTTTTTTTAATATGCCTTTATTCAAGACTTGTTTCATGTTTTTATTGGTGAAATTTTATAATCAATTCTTCACTCACTTCTAAAAATCCTAGAGCTTGGAAATTTTGTACACTTGCATGTTTCGTGCCATTTTACTATTTTACTATACTATTTCAATGTTTTAAGAACTTAATTATCAGTTAATAAATGATTTAACTTTTGATTCCACACGAGGGGTGCCATCTGGTAGCGAAGTCGTAAAAATTTGATTTAAAAATAACGCAATACTTATAATTAATGATAATAATTATAAAACAAAACTATAATTATAATATAAAACTTTAAAAGTAGAGAATTATTAAAACAAATAAAAAATTTGTTTCATTCATAAATAAAAAAGTTTTAAAATCTTTTTATTCAATTTATTTTTAAATAACGGTCTACAGTAAAACTTCTGTACATTACATTAAATTTCTTTCAATATCTTTCAGAATCCGTTATGGCTAAACCACAAACAGTAAAGTCATTTGCAGTTCTCCGTCGGCGGAATACCTCTCTATTATGGCTGCATCATTTTTTTTATTCTAATAAAGATTTCAAATGAAATTCAACAAAAAGTAAATAACATACACAGACACATTAATGAGTCGTTTGGCAGGTAACATGACCTCTGTTGTGGATAGCGTGTAAAAACACACTTCCTTCAGTCAATCCACGGAAAAGGGGAACCGGTCTCTTCTGGTATTTCATGAGTTTGGAATTACGAACTAAGGATGTAATCGAACCTGATCACCACTAGGTAGAGCCACCGTGGAAAAAAGAACACAAAAAAGCAATCAGATGAGATGAAAGAAATATTGGGAGTCGGAAATTTAAATTTTGTCTTGATATGGAGGTATTCATTGCTAACTAAACAGAAGAGAAAATTTTATTCCAAAACTTTCTCGCATATTTTAAATTATGGTATGGTGCCAGAGAACGCCTTGCATGGCATTGGTGTACCATAATTACAAAATATCAATCTTTCACGTGAACTAATCATTTCTTATTGAATCGATCGCGTGATCCTTGGTGATTAATTCCTGGCATGCTGTTTCAATAGTATCCGAAAATCGCATTTGCATTTTAAACTTGTTTTTTCCAACCGATTGAAGCCAAAATACGACATATAAATACAATTGCAGTCGCAAGTCATGCAATGTAGAGATCGTATTACAAGGTCTCAATAAATCGGTAATTTAATTTCACATTTCAATAAATCTTTAACTTAATTAAATTTTAGTTTATTCTTCATTTTAATAGCTTTATTTAAAAAAATTATTTTTATTTCGTTACCTTCTTAAAATGCATATCATAGACGAGAAAAGTAAGATGATTCGTTAAAAATTAACAACCATTATTATTTAACGATTTTCCTAACTATAATAAAAAATTTAATTGTTATGACAGATTTTAAGGAAATAATAAACTTTAAACAAATATTTTTTAGAATATAGCATAATTGATTAGATGGATGATTATTATTCCAATATATCATAACTAAATTATTAAGTATACAACAATTTGTTATAAAATAATTTTAATAATTTAATGTAAATCCACATTATCGTCCTAACATTTTATAATTCATAAAATTATTTTATGCATATTTACTTATTTAGCAAATGAAATCTAACTGCCTAATCGGAAATTCGTTAGAATTCAATGCCAGAGTTCTGAGATAAATGGTCCGAATATCTAAAAATAATTCGTGAGCATATTTTCATTCTTCAATTTAAAAGAAAAAACAATTTCAGGAAAGAAAAAAAGAATTCGAGATTGAGAAAAGCAGTTTTGTTTAAGTGATTTTATTGAAAAATTCGTAATTTTATTCGAAAAACGTAATAAATACTCTGACTTTCTAAAAATTGGATTTCGCTGAATTCAGCCCCTTAAAAAAACTATAATGATCTAGTTCATCCCTCTACTTTCTGAAATGAACCGCCCCTGAATCATTTTCTTCATAAATTCCGTAACGCGAGAAAGCTCCATTTCAGAATTGCGGTTTATCATGAAATCCTCGGCAGTTCAATCCCACAAGTATTCATTTAACTCGTTCGGCAACTATTACGTCAAGTGCCAAAATAAAAGAGCCCGAAGGGGAAAAACCGCAACTAAGTTGGAATCCGATGCACACCGCATTATGTTAACTGCAAAACTTATGCATCATCTCAGTTCATTTCTTGCCGCGCATCACCGCGTTTGGAAAATCCGATACATATTTCTTTCCTCCACAGCACAAGTGGAATGAATGGAACGGTTGCTGTCGATCATTTCCGGATCACCTGCAAATAATGACGCCGCAAATATCAGCAGGCAACATCTTGACAAGAAAATTTTGAGTTGAGAGGGGCTGAAAAATGTGACGCAGATTTCAAATACACTAAAAAAAAAGAAGTGCAAAATTTCTTAATTAAGGAAAAAAACAAAAGAATTTTTGTGTTGCAAATTTGCCTAAATAAATAAAAAAAAATTGTTTCCTTTCTTTTATGAATTATTATGAGAAAATAATCGTTTTCAAATAGACTAAAAAAAATTACAAATTTTCTTTTTAAAAAAAACAGAATTTTTGTTTCCATTTTTTTAAAGGTAATAATATCATGGGAAAGTAATTGTTTAGTCTTTCCGAAGTATTAAAATAAAATGAAATCGTTTGGTTTGAGATAAATATAAAAAATTAAATTTGGTCTTCAATTTTTTTTAAATAAATGTCTAAATATTCCTTATATTTTACAAGATTGGGGTAGATTATATTTAAGCTTTTATGTCTACACAATATTTACTTTTCCATAATTTTGGCTTGAGTTTTATAGCTGTAGCTACTACATGGCAGAAAGAGGCATGTCAAAGAGGCATGTCTCACAAAGAACTGTAACATAATGCATTCTAAATTATTTTCTTTTGGCAAAGCTGTTTTTTAGGAGAAATTGTAAGCATTTTTTTGTAGCATAAAATTATTCATAATAAATTTATTATGAATAATTTTATGCAGGTCATGCTTTTTAACAATGGTTCAATAGTTTATTTCAAAAGCTTTAGTGTAACTTATATTGCTGATTAAAAAAAGGTTTAAAATGACGTAAAGAATATATTTTTATGTCGTTGAAAATGAATGGATTACTTAAAAAATTACGGTATGTAAATTTTTATACAATCCTCTGGTCCTATTGTTGATGTTTAGTAAAATATTCTTGGCGTACAAACCAAAAACTTTCTACTTAAATGCGATCAACTTGGACAGAATTACGAATTTCTCCAATTTAAGGGGAATCAACGGCCAGATTAACAACTTCTATATAATGCCCATTACCTTTTCCCATTACTTTCAACGCTGTCATTTAGTGCGAATGAAAGTAAATTTTCTGTTCCATTAAGAGTTCAACATTGAGTATAAAACAATAGGTTGCTTTTATTTATTTCCCAACTTCAAATAGATAATTACTTTTTTACTAGGCTCTAATGAAAGTCAAAAGTTGGTTTTAAAGTTTATTGTCAGTAAAAAGTATATGCAAAAGGGTCATTTCAAACATCAGTTTTTGAAAACACATAAAATATATTTTAATGACATAAACTAATAAATTTTGAAGTGTGTTTCCCTCCAACAATACATTTTTCTTAATACTAAACAAACCGACAGTTAATGCCTAGCTATGCGTTCTGTCACCCATCTAATTCACTGGGAAGGTTTTGAGTTTTTAATGATTGTAATGTAAACCTTACATTTATATTTAGAAAGAAATATTCAACAAAATAGCTTTCAAGTCAACAAAAATTTATTTTCTTCAGTTTTAATTCATTTACCGTTTTCACAGATACACAAAAATCGTTCCAGGCGAAGAAAAAGATGGATCAAGAATATCCAAAACATTTATCGTTCTACGATGTTTCGTACTAGAGATTCGAATTTGATTTAACATTTTTTTTTTTTTTTTGTCTAAACAGACAAAAATATTAAGGCAGACAAAAAAGACGACATCTACATGAAAAGTACCGATACCATATCTCAAATCCAAAAGACTTATAAAGTAATGTCTCGATCCAAATGACTGGCGTGGTGAAAATAAAACTACATGTTTTTTTATAAAAATAAACAAAATAAAAAATTAATATTAAAAAAACTTTATAAACTTAAAAAAATCAAGAAATATAAAATATTTTTAATGTGATATATCTTTTAAATTTATTATTTGATTATAATTTATCATAATTAAATGCTTTTATTTGTAAATAGGAAAATCAAATTTATTCTTTTGCTTAATTTTTGTAAGAATTTTCATTATTTTAATAAAGTTTTGCATGAAATGCATATTTAAAAAAATAAAAGGAATGTAACTTTCCGAAATAATTAAAATGAAATGAGTTACTAACATTTTGATTCAATTAAATATTTGTCGAAATGTGGCACTGAATTGAACATTTCATACTAGTGCCTCATAATGTGTGTTGTTTGGAGTTACTAAATACCTAAATCCACTCCTGTTGCATATTCCAAGAAAGTAGGATTACAATTCTGCACTCAAATCCATGTCCAAACTAGAAGGAGTGGTCTCTCCCAAACTTTCTCGCGTTCTCTCTAACAAAGATGAATTTAGATTTCACCCACAATTTTCCTAACTGATTCAAAATGAATCAGTTAATCGAAATGTAACACCGAATTTGTTATATACTTGTCACATAACAAATTTGCTATACTTAAATCATTGAGTTATTGCATTTACATGTTTCTGAAAGTGCAGACAAAGAGACGTTCAACCATTATTAATTAATTTATTTAAAAGTTGGAGTATCGAAAATTCTTCACATAATATGATTCTTTCGGATCAAAAGTTTGTATAAAATTTAGACTCTAAACTATTTTTGAAGCATATTTATTGATCGAAAAAATAAAACATCTTTGACGCCATTCAAATATTTTTGAAATTAAAACTAAAAACTGAATTTTATGATGAATCCGAAATTTTTTTGTTGAACAATTCTTTGAGATACTGATTAAATTATGAAAATTATTTTGAAGTACTCATAAGACTTCCATGCCGAACGATTCTATCTTTTTTTTTATTAAAAAAAAACATGCAAGGTTTCAGCAAAAAAAGTTTTTGTATTAATTGAAGTTCTATCACTAACATTTTATTTTAAAGTTCAAATACTACAACAGCTGACAGAAAATTAGAGAGATACATAATACAAAAAACAGAATGGCTTCAAGATTCTATAATAGTATGAATTATATGACTCAAAATTTGAAGCTTAAAAATATTTTGATGCAGAAGTAACTAAGAGATCAAATGACAAAAAAATTAATAAAAAATTGAACGAGCTTTAATCCCGGCGAATCACCAGGCTAGTAGATAATAAAAATTTCTAATTTGTTAAGAAGCTGAATACAATTTTTTAAAACTTAGTGACCGAAATAATTCATTTCGCATTTTTACTTACTTTCTACTGCTATTTTTTGAAAAAGGAAAGAAAGAAAATGAAGTTTATAAGGCTCGAGACAGCAATAAGAAACGGAAACCATTTCTTAGTGCCGTCTGAGGCCTTTCCAAATCCCTATATAAGAGACTTCGGTATTTTATTTTTCTTATTTTAAGGTCTCAGGCGGCGACAGGTAAGTTTGTTTTACCCCCGTGAAATATCAACCGAAATGAAGCGTGATCTCTAAATGCTTAGGAATTCCAAGAAGATTTCTCATCATCACCACTGAGTTACTAAGTCAACCCTCGCTACCTGCACACCTCACCTGACCTTGGTTCAGGTGGCTAAGGTCACGCTACAAACCTCCTCGCCCCCTCCGGGCGAATGAAAAAAAAATAGACGCCCATGTAACTTCTGCCACGGTTGTGCATTAGCCTACGCCGCAAAGTTGAATGAAGATCCTGTTCGCAGAAATAAAACTGAAATTATCACAGAAAATGCGCAGTGGGTTATTCTGCCTTTTTCTTTTCTTTGTGAAAATCGGATTATGATAGCTTTTTTTTTTATTTTACACATTGTGGGTAATGCATTGTGGTAAATTGATAAATGCATTCAAGAGTTGAATGTTGTCCCTGGCGCTGAACAATATATATGTGTGTGTAATAATATTTTAAAATCTAACTTACACTTAAATCCAAATTTTTAGCTTAACTTATTTTTTATTTCCTGATCCAATTCCACTTGTTTTTTTTTTTTTATTTATTTATTTAACACAAGTTCTAAAAGTCGACAAGTTCCAACACTCAGAGTGAATGCATAAAAATTGTTTAGCCAAGAGAAATTCTTTTAAAAGATTTCTATAATTCCCTTACCTAAATCGACCCGTGCAAAGAAATCCCTATCAAAATCTCCCAGTATGTAATCATTGGGGATAAATATTTCATTAGCTTTCCCTCGTTTCACTCTGGTGTCGTTCCGCGTTGATATGCTCGTCGATTCTGCCTATACATAAATTATGCCTCCCGGGATGGAACAAAAGCGAACTTTAAAAATTCGAAGTGTCTTCATCTCTTTTCGGTCACGCTTCTGCTGAAAAAATGATATATATATATATATAGACGCTAAAGTGCGTAGCGCAGAGATTGCTCTTATTACTTATCATCGAATGGCAACAGTCAAATGTAAACAAATAATCATACGCATTTCAGACAGCTTCATTGAACGTTTTTATGGCTGCATTGAATTCAACGCTCCGCTTGATGGAGAAGCAAAATATTATTGGAAAAGCTCTGGAGAATTTGTGCCGTGTCAAGAAAAAGTTCATAAAATATCAAGAAATAGGCTTCAATCAGAAAGTCTTAATTGAGCACAAAAATAGACTTGAACGTTGTCAGATAGATGATCGCCATGATTTAGCAATGAAGACATGATATTCATAACTCACAAAGCAATTATCTTATAGAAATGGTCTTTGTATTATCTTAAAAGTTCAAAAAATTATCTTATTAATGATCCCAATTTCATTTCCGTACAATTTTGGCCTTAATTTTAAAAATATTATTTTAAATTCAGTTTGATATAATGCTTTTTAGTATTTTGATAGAATTAAAACTAATCCATTAAAATATTCAATTGCGTGCTTTTGCCAATTATTAACTCAGCAGTAGGAATTTCACTTCCGCTTCTATTTCGTAGTGTATTCGCTTGTTAACTTGCATTAAACTGAATCAATTGAATTTATGTTTTTCAGTCTTATTAATTAACAAAATAAATTTTTTAAATGTATATGCATTCTATATTAATTTTTTAACAGCCTAAAAAGTCATTAATATGAGCGAACAAGCTAGTCGCCAAAGGCGGCTATTAAGTAGGAAAATGAGATGCGCGAGATTGATATTTCAAGATAATCCCTGACATACGATATCGCATTGCATTGTTCGATACTATAAAATGTTATTAAGAGTTTTGCACGACGCCATAAAACACTGCATATCTCTGTGCTATTAGAAGGTAATAATACATGTGAGGCACTTAATAACAACAAATAGTCCGTAACAACTGAATGTGACATTTCAGGGTTGATGCCAGTGCCCTGCAATGTAGGCAAAGTCAAATACTTCCAAATATATTTATTCTTTTTATGATAAGAAAACATAAGAAAGCGTTGTAATCATCAAAGAATTTTATTTTAGGTTTTGATGAGTCATCACATCTTAAGAGCCCGTTTTAATTTAATTTAATTGTATTCACGTTTCATTTCGAGCCCAGATTAAGGTTGTTTTGCCATGGATTTCATTCTTCTGAACCGTGATCAGAGGATGCGGACGGATCTTTCTCATGAAGTTTCACGGCCACACAGGAGGCAGAACATTTGACCACCCAAAGACTTAAAGAGCATCGAACTTGATTACACGGTGAGTTTTTGGAGGAATCTGATTTCGAGCCTGGAACCCTTCGGCTCCAAAGTCGAGACCTTTGCCATTACGCCATCAAGGCGCTCTGAAATAGACATAATTCCAAAAACAATATTTTTCCTAACTGTGAAAACAGTCATTCCAAAGCACAAGAAGTTTGTAAAATGAAGTATGGTGCACGTTTTATCAATAGAATTACAAATGTGCATCACATTTTGAACCAAAGTTGACAAAATTTTAATAACTTGAGTATCTGTCTATTCATTTGTACATGAACGAGATCACTAAAAAACGCTACAGGTCAGATGGAGTTAGGCTGGTTTAAAATTAATTGAAATGTGTAAAAAAATTATTTATCATTAAACTGTATTTTGTGAGATAAAATCACTTTGAAAACTAAACTCGTTTAGCTTCACATTGACATTTCTGTGAGAAATACGTTTGACGTCATCCGCCAAATGGGAAATTTCTCATAACTGTCTGTATGCGCTTCCAAGATGAGTTGTATCTAATCGATTCTTTTTATAATAATTAAAGTTAGAATAATAAACTATAAAAATATTTTGATTTTATAAGCTGCTTTAATTTTTTTTCTCTCTTTTATATTGATTACATTCCTTTTTGTAGGTGGAGTCTTACGACCCATTTTACGGAAGATTTATTCGAAAACAAGAAAATGATCAATTCTAAAGCAAAATTAATTAAAAATGAAGTTTAATTTTGATGTTTTACCGGGATAGCTTCCAAAAATATCACTGCACACGTTTTTTTTTCTTTATAAAAAAATTGATGAAAATTTTTACATTTTTTCTAAATTAAAAAAATATGGATTTTTTCTGACGCTAAATTAATAGTCGTACAAATTTTTCCCATGTTTAAGCAATTTTAATTAAATATAAAATATGCTAAATATAAAGATCTTCTCTTTTCATCTTTCCTCTCACCCCTTTTTTGACTAAATAGACACGTCCTAATTCATTCACAAAAGCACGGAGGGTTTCCGAATCCGAAAATGAACAGTAGTTACTAAAAATCGAATAGAAATATGGTTACTACAAATCGACTTTTGATGTTGAAAAATTTAATAACAAAGTTAGCTTTTTGCATTCGAATCTTGATTTAGATAGTTAAATGCATGCAGAGTTGCAAGATATTGTTAAAAAAAGTTAATAAAATTTGAAAGATTTTTCTATAAGTTCAGAATGGGATCTGCCGGGAAAAAAATTGAATTCCGCAACAAAGAAAAGTTCTCAAAGAAACTGTTTCCTAAGTACGCAACAGGTCTTGAGAATACGGGTCACCAATTTTCAATTAAAATAACAGAATTTAATTTAGTATTAATTAATAAAATCTTAATGCAAGCAAACACATCAGATAATTTTTTCATCTATAAAATTACGTTATAATTGTCGAATTTCCTGAATGTTCCAATAACTAATATTTCTATACTAACTCTATTTTGACGAATGTGTTTGGGGAGAATCCTTGTAATTTAAAACATCACTGTTGCTTCCAAAAGACCTTATCTCAAATAAGATTGTCTACTCATATAAATGTTTTGAAATTTAAATTATTTGACAAATTCATTTACTGTCTTACTTTACTACTGATTCAATTTTTTTTAATTTATTTTATTTATTTATAATTGAACAATTCTAGTTTGTAATTGCAAAATAAAAGTTCTAATAAGTAGCTAAGTAATAATGAAGAAGGTAAATTTGATAAATGTTTTTCTCGGCATTAAATATGAAAAAAGACAGAGTTAATTTTGAATGTGCTTTTAGAAGCATCTTTAAAAGATGTTAATTGAAGTTATTGTATTTCTATTAATTCTAGTTAAATAAAACTTTCTGAAAAATATTAATTGCGTCTGGATTGAAAAAAAAATCAATTTTCGCTTATTCCACGATTGTGGAGTAATTTGATAATTTTTTTAATTTTATTAAATAATAAATATTAAAAATTATCGTTTGATTTTCATTATTCATTCAGAAGTTAATTCTACAAAAGTTCGATTTCGTTTGTTTATTCTATCTCTAATCAAAAACTGTAATTATCAAGTAGAATTTAATTTCAGCTTAATTTTTTTAAATCATTTCAACGATTTAAAGTTTTAAAATTTCCTAAACTGGAATTCATTTTCTTACCATTTATTTAGCAAATATACTTTTTTTGAGAATTGGATTTAAATTTTAAATTTTTTTGAGAATTAAATTTAAATCCAATTTGGGAATTGAATTTAAATTTATAACATACAGAAATAAAATTTCTGTATGTTATAAAATATGTAACATACTAATAAAAAAATAATATACTTCCTTCCCTATTTTTTAGATAAATAATTTGTGTACTCAAAAAGCGATTGGTTTTTTTAAGAGCTTGAACCTAATTTGCTAACCGTTAACGATGTTTTAAAAATACTTCATTTCAATAATTGATTTGAAATATTTTTCTTTTAAAATGTTTATATTTTAGACTTTAATCTATATAACATTTAAATTTAGTAGCATTAATTTATTTAACTATTGTAATCTAATATGTTTATTTATTATTAAATTTGTATTAGCATATTGATATTGATATAATTTTTTTAAAAAAATTCCAAGAATGAACGAAAATTTGTTGAAAATCAAATTTTTTTTCAGCAAACAAGAATTTAGTTTAATTTTGATATATTTGTTATCAAATTTTAAATTAATTTAGTAATATTTTAATTTTTTTATTTTTAGGGATCCGTTTTATTTGCTCAAAATATTAGAAATAAAAATATTTAGATTCAAATAGAAACACCGATTATCTTCGAAAATAACTCATTTCGATATTTCATATTCACTTTCGATAATTTTAAACTTTTTACACAATTTTAGGAATTTAAAAATAAATTCTTATTACTTTTCAAGTTCCATGGACAAAATCACAGTGAAAAAAATTGAAGTGAAGTGAATATAATTAATTGGATGCATAAACAATTACTTTTGATATCCACATGCTCAAATTGAACTAATATATAAAAACTGTTATTTAAAAAAATTGAAAATCGACTCGTTCATAATTTTTGACTAACTTTTTGCACTTGAGATCTGTAACCAGACAGGATTCAACGGCAAAAATCAAATTTGTTTCATAAAGCTATTATATTCTAAAAATAGTATATTTGTTTTATCAAGCGAAAAAAAGAAACAGGGAAATCTATTCAAGAGCAAGATTACATAAATTCCTTCAGGCAAGCTAAAAAAATTCTCAATATGCCCTTCAAATTACGCATAAAAAAAGAAGCAAATTACGTAAATTCGATTTACTCGAATTTATGAGAAAGTGTTTCCTCACACATATTTATAAACTGCATTATAAAATGATGAAAATTCCTGTTTCGCTTTAAATAAAGCCTATATTTCAATTTTTTTTCATCTAAAAATGTAAATAGCAATATAGATAGTAATTTAAAATATTTATTTTCAGTATAAATCAAAAAATTAGAACACCTTAATCACGTAAAATAAAAATACATTCATTTTTAAGAAGATAAATCATGCTTAGCGCTTTGAATTTCAAGATTCTGAACATTGAATATATTTCAAGTAAAATTTAAAAGGATGCATTTGAACAAAAAATTAGTAGCTTGTTTTTGTAGAAAAAATAGTACTTTTGATACATTTCTCATAATTTTGAAAGAAAATCAACAAGGTTATTTGACTGATGCCATCTAAAATGCGATTAATTCATTAAATATTTATATATGCCATTTATTTGTGCATATTTAGCAAACTATTTTATAACCGGTAATCAAAATAAAAGTTAAATAAAGCAAAATTTGTTTTTTGTTGAAAGATTTCATCAATTTTAATAATTACAAAATCGCTCGAAGTATCATTTGTGATCTCGTATATCTTCGAGAATCTTTTGACGAATTGCAGCAAGACACAAAATTCTGCATCTTTTTTCTAACGTGATTGAAAAATAAACATAATCAAGGCGATCTGTTTCAAGAATATTTATTTACAACATGCATCTCAGTTCCTTTAATTTATTCATAATATTCTAAATTCACTCGTTTTTTATATAAAAGTCACCAAATATTCCCAAACTAGCTTAAAGTTTTTTTGTTTGTTTTTTTTACTTTTTAGTATAATGTAATAAAACACAAAAGGAAACTCACCTTTTTTGGGCTTCTCTGCGTCAGGGAAACACATCCTAAACAAGCCCACATCTCGACTAAAATACCTGACATCTTCGTCGAATTCTTTTAGAGACTGTACAGGCTCTCTTTCCTCGATTGATGTTCGATTTACTCGAATTTCGTACCAATTGTCCGTTCCGAAAGCGATAGCCAAACAAGCCACTGCCACAACAGCGGTGATGGTCGCAAAAGACAGCGTCACTGCCGAACAAGCCATTGCAATGTTATTTGTGTTTACCTAGGCCTATTTAGAACTCCAACAGGTTTGCACAAACGATTTGTATTTGACAGTTGAAGAATAATTTTTCCGTCTGAAAGAAGTCTTCTAAATTTTACACTTCTTCCAAGAATCCTACTTCATGAAATTCTGATATCTTGCAAACGATTTTATGTCGATACACGGAAAAAAGTAGAAGATATTTTACATCCGATCATTGTTGGGTTATCGTTCGGGCGCACTCTGTTTTCGTGCCGACATCCGCCACAGGTGTTTTCCTCCTTGGAACTGAAACGGGGGAATGGAAGGGAGTCTCGCTGAGAAGGCAGGCCACGGTCGGCTACGGCTGCCAAACGAGTGTGACGTGTATAGGTATTCTAGCAAAGATGCCAAATCTCGTTTTCTGCGCCTTTGGCTAGAAATTATTTAGCTACCTTCGAAAATGTTAAGAGTTGCCTTCGAATAAGTGCGCTCTTTAAACCGGTTAATGCTCGCTTCGTTTTAGAGAAACGCCGAAAGAGTTTATGAATTTTGTTTTTTATTTTATTATTTGAAATATTACTGCACTTGACAAAACATAACGAAGAGTCAATTAACTGGAATATATGAATTGATGAAAAAGAAATAAATTAAAAATGCAACCAATAAAATACATTTGAGTTTTGATCATGAATTGCCTGTTTTGAATGGAATTGCCGTTGCAATTCATTTTGGAAGAGGATCTATTTTCTAAATGCTAAGACATTTCTTCAAAACAATCTCAACGGCATAATTCAACAAAGAAATAATTTGCTATATGCGTCATCAAATCATCATTTAAGAAAATTTTGAAGAGAAAGAGAACGAAAAATTAATTTTAATAATTCAAAAGGAAAATGGAGACAGATTTATTTTTTATTTATTTATTTCTTCCGCAGAAAGTTTATTCATGTAAGTCTATGGTTCAACGACTATTGCGTCGTTAAATAATTCTTAATAATTGAAATAATTTAATAATTAAAAAAATAAATTTACAAGATTCATATATAAAATAAGTTTAATTCGCCTTACTGATAATTTGATAATTTACGTAAGATCCTAAGTAACAAGTATTTTGAAAATGTATAACCATATTTAAGATGAGATAAATGTAAAGAATTAACAAATAATTTATTTTGCGAATTCATTCAATTAAAAAGATGGGATATTTTAAAAATTGGTTAATAAAATGAGGCAATTTTCTTAACAATTTCTTAATAATTTTGAAAATTTGATTATTGTAGCTTTATGTTTTCCCCACAAATTAATTTATTGACAATAAGGTTTCCACAACATAAAAAAAATTATTATTCATTTATTTTTCATTCGTTTTTTTGAAACCGATTAGTATTCAAATTTGAGGAAACGTTGAAAATTGTATCTTATTTATTTATTGAGAAATTTGAAATTTTCTTCTTGTTGCATTCAAACAGAAACATGAGAAAAAATAAAATAAAATAATTAAACTAAAAATTTATTGAAAAGTAAATTAGAAAATTAATAAACATCATAAAGTGTTCAAGTCATTAAAAATGTGATTAAATGAGATTAATTCTTTTAAATGTATTTTTAAGTTATTCAATGGAAGAGTGAAAAATTATTTCGAAAGAATCTTACAGGAACTTGAATAGAGGAAAATATTTGACCGATTTACGAAATTTTTATAATATCAATTTTAGAAAATCAACATTTTTTTAATCATAAACCAATCACTGCCGAGAAACTTTGACAGAAGATTGGCGTATCTTCTTTGAGGTGGTCGATGAAGTGATCTAAAATCATCAGTTTTTATAGAAGATTGATATTCAAATTTCATAAATTAGTCGGTTTTAGTGATTGATTTAGTTAATTGAAGTTCAACCATTTTTATTTAAAATATTGGTGTATTAAGAATATTTTATTAAATATGATTCAAAGGGCAGAGGACCTATGGAAAAATTTAAAATTCGTAATTCAGTGGAGCAATTGTTGACTCAAGTTACATAAAATACAATTATTTAGTTCATTTAGACCAATTTATTCGCAGATGTATGCTCCAAATTAGCTGATGGACGCTGATTATATTGATTATTCTATATATATTAAACTATGTTTGCCTTAACTTAAAATGTTTTATTTAATTAATAATATTGTAATAATTGATATTATAAAATATGATAAAAAACTTATCCTCCATTTTTTTTAGAAAATATCATATTTCTACTTTTTTCACTATATACAGTCACGTGCAGAAAATTACCTTTTTATCCATTTAATTTGGAATAATAATTTATTTTTTAATTTCAACTTCTGTCAATGTGATGGCAACGCGTTGATAAAAGCTAATTTTCTCCCACTGACGTGCTCGTGCAGATAAAATTTTATTTTTATTTTGTACGAAATATATTGGTGAAAAATATGATTAAAATATTTCTTTAAAAATTCATTAAAAATCAAAACTTAATTTACAGATTAAAGTATTGGTGTCATTGGAAAGATTATTTTTTTAGCTTTAACTTGATGTAGAAATCATTTTCGTGCGATAATATGTTTGAAAGTTATAGCGGGAAAACGTCAAAATTTCGCTTAATTTTTAATTAAGTAAAATTATAATGCAAAACTCAAAAAATCGCTCCGCGGTGCACATTCCCGGCCTCCAAGGTATACACATGCCGAATTTGGTAGCTGTAGGTCAAACGGTCTGGCCTGTAGAGCGCCAAAACACACATTGAGCTTTATTATAAGTAAAGATATAGATTTGGAATTGGATGGTTTTGGTATTGATCCGTTTATGCCAAAAAATTATTAGCCATAGAAATTTTCCGCAACGAATGATGGAACTTATTTATGCAATTAGGAACCAACTCTGAGCTTGCATTTTGAAATAAAACAGTTTTTGAAAAGCACAATAAAAAAATACTCCAATTCTGCATTTTCCCCAAAGCAGTTACGGCATCACATGTAGACAAAGAAAAGAATGGCTACAATGCGTCGTCGTGCGATTAGAGCCGTTTTACACCTCACAGATAGAACACAGGGAAAGAGCAATCATGCCCGAACCAGGGCTCAAACCCGGGACACCCAGATCACGGGGAGCATTTTTCATTCTTATCTACATATGAATATGTCATTTAAATAAATAAAAAAAGTCATGAAAGCACTTAATTTAACATGTTATTCGAAACAATCTGCTATTGTACAGCATTCATTTTACAGCTTATCTATCATTATTTATATTTTTAAAAGTTTTACCATGATGAAATCGGGTTTGAGATGACGCTATATGACACTATCAGCATGAAATTCCTTAGAAAAAGTGCAAAATCGAGTTTTTTCAGGAAAGAAACCTTTATAGATAAACTTAAAAAGCAAAAATATTAAATATAAATACTTAAATAAAAAAATAAAGCAAAAAAGCTCGACTCTGATCGAGGACTCGTGTCATTCATGTTGTTCGGAACACTATACCGCACTGCCCATACTTCGAAGCGGAAGCTGGATCTACTTATTCTAATAGTTATTTTTTAAAAAAAATGTTTTGTGTGTATGTGTGTAAAATCGCTTTTTTGTTGTTGTTGTTTTTGTTTTTTTAGGAAAGACACCTATATAGATGAACTTAAAAGGCAAAATCTTATCTAGATATAAAATTTGAACTTATATATATATATAAAAATTGCTCGTTTAAAATTATAAGATTTACGTTCTATTTCAAAACAACACGTAGGCTATTTCAGGACAAGATATCGAAATTTTGAACCTAGATTAGATCAGAACGGCATCATTGAGCTGACACCTGTCTCTACGCCAAGGGCAAAACATTTGACCTCGACGGATTTAACTTAATCCATGTCCACTTTCAGATTTGGAACCCTCCCGTACCGAAGTCAAGAACTTACCATCAGGGAATCGCACCTTTTGCAAAAACTGATTGAAAGCCTATACAGGCGGGAAAAAATGTATGCATAAGCAAATCAACTTTTCAACAAACTGAAAAGCTAAATCGTATATATGAGAGGTTTTTTTTTCTTCTTTTCTTTTTTTTCCCCCACTTTGTAGAATAGTGAAGAAAAACGAGTAGGCATTTTGGACGCCTTTCTCCTCCCGATTGAAATACATACGATATTTCCTTTAAGCTTAAGCCATCTCTCTTTTCAGTTACCGCATTTACATGGATGTGTGAATACAGGCCAACAGAAGCAGATTTACGCTTCTGATATTAGATCTGTGTAATAAATTGTTCACTTGCACTCGAATCGACCAATAGACAAATTTTCTTTGAGAAGTTTTCGTTCGAAATACAATGGAAATCTGTACATTTGGTGGAAACACCTCATACTAAATTTCAACTCTCTTGCTCTCTTGGTTAATGCGTTTTGAATTATCATGTTCACAGTCAGGCAGACAACTATAAAATTGTATTTTCCCTCTCAGAGAGGTATGAAATATAAAATCTGGTCAAAATTCAAGGTCATTTTTTTTTTTTTTTACTATTACAATACATTTACTTCGTCGTATACGAAGTATGAAGAAAATATTGTTAAAAAATCGAATATGAGACCATAAAAGATGTATCGACATAGGGAAAAAATTGCCACGGTTTTCGGTTCCAAAAAAATTGATTTTTTTTTTTTTTCCTTTTTCTCATAAAATAGTAAACATTGAAAAAACGATGTTGCTTGTTAAGTTCCAATTTTATTAAAACAGCTTAAATTACATCTTATTTTCTCGCATGCGAAGTCTAGGGGAAGTACAGCAATCGTCAAAAAATCCGAACTCGAGATGTTGTCGAATCTCCCCGTTTTAGATCCGAGTTCGAAAAGCTCATTTTTGTAGCATTATGTCTGTCTATTTGTGGCAAAGACAACCCAAGAACACTTTATGAATGAAATTTGGTACGCAGTCCAAACATATAGATTTCTACCAAATTTTGAGTAAAATCCATTCTGCAGAAATCTGTTTATCCGATTGTTCGAAAATAAATGAACACAATAACTGCAAAACTAGGAGAGCTAGATCAATAAAATTCAGTGCAAAAAGTATAAGTCTATAACAAGAAGTAACATTTACAGTGTAAACAATGATCAAATTTTGCGCATAATCCAACAAGGGGTTGACCATCTGTCTTTCTGAACATTCAGAAACATGTAAATGCGATAGCTCAAATATATTAAATTTGACATGTTTTTTTTTGATTACAATTGTAGTTTTGAGTCAAATTTTGCGTTCAATCCATTTTGAAAAACGCGAATCAAACATAAATTCTCTTTTCGGATACTATTAATCGCTTGCCAGAAGTTAATCGCCAAACAATTCCCCAAAGATCCTACTATCAATTCAATGGAAATGCTAAAAGATTAATAGATTGTAATTAATGCCATTCTCCGATATAAAAACTTATCAGATAGTATACGAGAAATTTATTGGAGAGACCACTTTATTTTTGTATACACAAAAATAAAAAGCGACACGATCACAAATTGTAAGAGCTTTACGAATCTTGGAAACAAAAATTGTCGCTTTATTTCAAAACAAATGAATTAGAGACATCTAAAAAGGAACAGTACTGCTTCCAACAATATTTTATTTCCAAAGTATTTACCATTACAAAGTACTACTGCTTCGACCAGCTGTATTTTATTTCTATAGTAAGGACCATTATTGAGCTACAATTGAACGCGCATCATAATTTAGCCAGTATTTGTAGCATGGAGACTATTTTCGAAAGGATTCAATATTAAAAAATATTATGACAGACAAGCACCTACCAAACTGGAAAAAAATCGTCCGATTTAAACTAAGTTTGAAAATCTAATTAAATGACAGGTGGTTCAACAGTTTCCGACATCCTTCTTCCGATTCTTAATGATCACCCAGAGAGAGAGCATCCTGCCGCAACTACCCAACAGGCATTTCATGAGCGAAATCTTTTTCTGGACAGACAAACACAGAAACAAAATGATCTTCAATCAGTTAGGATGAGAATGAACAAAATATGATGGTTTCATTTCCTGAAATGTTTACTGTAATAAAAAGAGGGCATTAACTTATATTGCTAATGATCTGGAGGTTAAAGATAAACAACGGTAACCTTTCCTCCGAAAATTTCTCGAACACTCTATATTAAAGCTGTTATCCTCACCACTCCCGCAAATATTGTACATGGCATTGGCGCACAATAGTTACAAAATATTAACCTTTTGCGGGAGTTAAGCATTTTTGCTGCATCTATCGTACAATCCTTGTTGAACTTTCTGGCGATTCATCCTGGGCATGCGGTTAATATCAAATGTGTAATTTAAACGAGTTTTTCCATAATATATTGATTTTTCCAAGTTAACATAGAAATATTCCAAATTTAACATAGAACCACACTTATAGTCACAAGATAACCATAATAAATTTCATATATTAATTGATATATTGATATTTGAGTAATCGCGCAAAAATACAGACCGACAGACAGTCAACCTCATGTAGGATTTGGCTCAACATTTGGCAGATATCTGTCCTATAGATTTTAAATCTGTGTGCCGAATTTGTGTAGCTGTCTTCGTTTTGTAGCTATCGTATTAACTTACATCCGAAAAGTGGGAAGACAGACCGGACCTCTCTGACCGGAGTTTGCTTAAAATTTCAGAAAAATCTATATATTTGGTGGAAAGACCGTATACCAAATTCCAACAGTCTAGCTCAAAGAGTTTTTGACTTAACTTTGTCTCAGACAGATAAATACAGACATTTTCCAAACGTGTGGTTGTAGATGTTTGAAACATGTAGATTAGTTAGTGAAATTAATTAAGATTGTGTCATTTCAGGAATTTTTAATATTATATCATCATTGATAAAGCATGTAGATACATCAAAATCTGAAGCTTGATTACAGTATTTACTCTCTACTTCATATGCGAGAAAATAAAAATGTTTTAGTCCAGTTCCTAAAGAAATACACTTGTAAAATCAATTTAAGTGGTCGCGTCGAATCCTGCAAATGTCACAACTCACCAATGCAATGACTTAAATATATCAAAGTTTTATGGATTTTGTGACTTTACAAGTGTAGTTTTGTGTCAAATTTTTATTTCAATCGGTTTCGAAAAACGCGTATAAAATATTCATTCCATCTTCGTATATTATTAACCGCATGCCAGAGATAATCACCGAAAAAGTCGCCAAGGGTTTCAGGACAGATGCAGTAAAAATGCTGTATTCTCGCCAAAAGATAATACTTCGTAACTCCTGTACGCCAATGCCATGCAAGACAAGGCTTTTCTCTAGGATAATACCTTTATTAGAGAGTGTTGTGACCATTCTCGCCGGTTGCTTTATATATTTCGCATCATCTATATCCTTTGTATCTTCCTGTATGGGAGTGCAAAATTCGTAAAAATACAATTTCTGTGAATTACAAAAGGTTAGCCGCTATATCCAACCCTGCGCCTGCATTCACTTATTGTGTATGCAAGCAAAAACAAAATATGTACCATTTTACGTCGTATAATTTTTGAATTCTTATGTTCAACCCTTTAAAATATTTTAGAATCCTCAATTCTGAATAGAAGGATAGATTAATAAATATCAAACATTTCCGATAAGCGACACTCTTGAGAGCCACCGTTTGGCACGTGTACGACGTAGACCTAATATTTTAACTGAAATAAATAAATTCTAACGAATTTAATTTAAATTTATTTTGGGGTGAAATTATTAATATCAGACTTACAGAAACAAAATTTATGTCATTAAAAAATTATTTTTCTTAAATTTTAAAAGTCTAAGAATGCTTTTTGCGTGATGATAAATTCTGATATAGAGGAAAAACATAAAGTCATCCTACCCCACTTTTACTTTCTTTAGAGGGGGATGTAACAAATTTTTAATAGTGCAATTAATCTTTCCTTTCATCGAACATTTTTACAGCTGCATTGATGCAACGCTTATTGTAACTAGTTAATGGAGATACAAAATATTATTAGAAATGCTCTGGACATGGTTCGCCTTGTTACCAAAAAGAACATTTTGTCAGAGAAAAGAAGACAAAAAAAAAAAAAAACCCTAAGAAATAGGCTCAGAACAGAAAATTTATTCGCGGGCAAAAATAAACTTAAAATAAATGAGTAATCGTCATGATTTGCCTACAGAAGATAATATCCATATCTTCCAAAACAATTTTCTCACAAAAATAATATTTTTATTATCTAAATACTCAAAAAATTATCTTTTTAATGGCATCAATTTCCCTTCTATAAAATTTCGCCTTTAATTTCAATAATCATTTCAATTCAATTTGATACTTTATATATGAAAATGTTTTTAAAAGCTATGATGAAATTCAAACTCATCCATCAAAATGTTGTAATCGCGTGCTTTTGTTTCTCTTTCATTTGGTAAAAAGATTTTTTTGTTCCATTTTTATTCAATAAATCAGTATTATTTAGGACAAACGTCATCTATACATACAGTGGTGGCCAAAGGTGTGGACATTTTTTGAAAGTTTCATGTTTTTCAACTTTGCGTGCTTGTAGAATATATTAATTTTCACTTAAATACAAATGTTTATATATCAAATTGAAGGTAATTTAATGTAGAATTTAATAACAACAACAATATTACAATATCTGTATTACAAAAAAAGTTGCGCTCATTTTAGTAAGATCTATCTTAGATTTGCATTTTTTTAAAGTGATACACAATCAATACTTAGTAGGGTAACCCTTATTTTTTAAGACAGCTTCACAGCGCCTTTTCATCGAGTGAACGAGTGTTTGGAATTCATCTTTCGTAATCACATGATGCCAAGAATGAATTATAGATTCAATAAGTTGTCTTTTATTGGATGGACGTTTTTTTCGTACAAGAATTTTCAAACGTCGCCACAAATTTTCAATTGGATTGAGATCAGGGCTGTTTCCTAAACATGGTATACATCTATGCCTTTATTTTGAAATAATGCTTTGCATACTTTTGCTGTGTGTCATGGAGCTGAATCCTGCTGAAAAGTAAATGGTACTTTGTTGGGGAAGAAATCCCTGATGGAAGGTATCAATTTTGGTTCCAGGACAATTTCGATGTATTTTTTGCTATTCAGGATGCCATCAATCACTTGAATTCGGTCCACACCATCTGCAGACATACATGCCCAAATCATGGCATTTGTTGTTGTTTTTATAGTTGCTTCAATGCAATCAGGATGAAGCGCTTCACCTACTCTACGTCTCACGTATTTTCTACCATCACTACCAAAGAGCGATATTTTAGTCTCATCGCTCCAGATTACTTGCTTCCATTGATTTTCTGACCATTTAATGTGTTCTTTTGCCCACTTAACTCGTTTTTCGAGTTGCTTTTGATTTGAATATGGTTTTTTTCCTTGGAATTCTAGCTTGTAGTCTAAATCCTGATAACCTGCTTCGTTTTGTTCTTGAACTTACTGCAATACCCGCTGCATTCATTTCACATCTAATGGCATCTGATGAAATTTTTCCATCTTGAAGGCATAGCCGTTTAATTTTTCTATCGGCAGTAGCAGTTGTGCATTTTTTTTTCTGCCTGATTTGGCCTTTTTTTCCACTGATTTCGTTTTTCTTTCATAACGTAAACAGAACTTTCGTACACCAGAACAAGTCACTGAACCACCAACTTGTCTTGCAATTTCAGCATAAGAGAGGCCATTTTCTCTCAATATGACAATTCGGCTTCTTTTTGTAGATGTCCAGTCAGTTCTTCTTGTTGGTGTTGTTTGTTTAAAATTAGTTTAATTAAAAAAAGGACTTAAAATATTCAACAAAATATTATTTTATTTAAAATATTATTTCCACAACAATAACTCTTTTACCATCCAAATAACCTAAATTATAGTTACAGACATTTGATGGGTCCTCAGAACAGTGTTTGTGATTGGCTAGTACGCTTTTATTACAAAACACGTCATTATTCAAAACGATTTGTGTGTTTGTTCTACTAAAATGAACGTAACTTTTTTTGTAATACAGTTTTTGTTATGAAATTTTACATTGATTTGCCTTCAATTTGATATCTAAATATTTGTATTCAAGTGAAAATTAATATATTCTACAAGCACGCAAAGTTGAAAAACATGAAACTTTCAAAAAATGTCCACACTTTTGGCCACCACTGTAGTATAAAATAAAGTCTCCTGAAAGCGTCTGTATGTTTAAACCAAAAAACTCGAGAAATAGTTAACTGATACTGGAGATATTTGTACCATTTTGTTGGGCATTTATTGGGGAAGGTTTTAATATATTGAAGTCTTATCAAAATTAAAAAAGGAGTTTTCTAACTTCGATTTTAATTATTTTCCTACTACGATTCGCACAAGCGTAATATACTTATCCGCGCATGTCCGAAAATTTCAAATTGCGCACGCGCAAATAGTAAGCGCTGTGCTATGCATATGCGATACATTTAAAATCAGACGAAAAAGTGATTTTAAACAGCGATTCAAAACTCATTATGCCCCAAAAATTAACTGATATTGGAGATATTTGTACCATTTTCTAGGGAATTTATTGGGAAAGGTTTTATTATATTGAAATCATATTTAAAAAAAAAAGGAGTTTTAAAATTGCGATTTTAATTATTTCAAAGACAAACGTTTCTCACTGCTGGAATTGACCTAAGCGAAGAATGTTTTTCTCATGGACAACTTTATATGGCACTTTCTAGAGTTGCCTCCAAACGAAATGTTTTTGCCTTGGTACCAGGAAGAAAAACAGCCAATATAGTTTACAAAGAAATATCACGAAGCAAGCTGAATTTTATTTTCATATCAAACTATACAGAGTTAATAAACAAGTGTGGAACAGTGGGTACAATGAGTTTTTTGTATATTTTTAAATTTCAAAACATCTTTTCTATTGTATATTTTTAGTGTATTGTTTTGTCTATGAACATATCATATTTTTACCTTTTTAATAGTTTAAATTTTTCGGAACAGCTTTGATATACAGTCATTTTCGCCAAAAAAATAATTCATCGCCAAATTTTAGTGAAATAATAGAATGTGGCGCGAACGGCAGCAATAGCGTAACGGTAGCAAAAGCACCAAGGCGCCAAATGACTGTATATCAAAGCTTAACCAATATTTCTGAATGTGTGCAATAAAATAGGGTTTTGTAGTTATTTTTGATTATTTCTAAATATATTTTTTATGTTTGATGTTGCGTGACATGCCCATGTCATATCGGGTGGAGGTAGACTTAAGTTTAAAGCTAATTTTTCCTCTTGGGCGTTATGCAACGCTGTGAGGATACTGTTAGTTTATTATATACAAATCAGAGGTTAATCATGGTTTAACAGCTAATTTCTAAACTGTTGTTCCAATAAAGATACATATCTATTAATAAAAATTGTTAAAAAATAATTCTATTTTATGTAGTAATAATGAGTCAATAAATGTTTTGACGAATTACAGAATTTCATTTTTCATAAAGACTTTCGATCCTCCGAGTCACATTTAACAAAATATTCTTGACATTCTAATTTAAAAAGTCACTTTTTTGCGACAAAAAGTGAATTTGAATCATGAAAATCTGATCACCATTATTTTCTAAAAACACGCGATTGTATACTTTTCATCAGCTATCTTGAAGAAGATACGCCACCCAACGTCTGACGTTTCCTCAAATTTAATTGGCATAAAAAAGGAAATTGTTAGTTGTCTTAAAATTATTCCTCATGTCTCGGTCAGATTTGACCGTAGAAGACTGAAACATTTTTCTTTAATTTATTTATTTAAATTTAGAGTGCCAAGAATATTTTACTGAATATGGTTTACGGGACCAATGAATTGTATAAAATTAACTTCATAATTTTTTCAGAAGTACAGGGTGGCTATAATTCAAGTTCCACTTTGAAATGGTCATAAAAGGAAAACTACTGGACCAAATGTTGTCAAACTTGGTAATAGTTTAAAAATGGTCATGAAAATTTCTTTTCTGCCAAAAAATTTCAAAAACTCACCACCAGGGGGGAAATGGCGTTGTATGCAATATTGTTAAGCAAAATAGTACATGAAAATGTGTTTAATTGTTTCTGAAACGTGTTACAAAGCATGTTCAACGTGGTTTCCACCATTTTCTGAAAGCAAGTTAACTCACATTACTGCATTATCAACAAAAGCTCTTAGGATATCAGGAGGAATGTTATGTAGAAGTCGGCATCTCGCTTCTTTCAGTTCCGCCAAATTGTTTCGATTATCACGATATACAGTGCTTTTGAGATAACACACACTGAACATGTTTTTTAACACGTTTCAGAAATGATTAAACTCATTTTAAACCGATGTCTTCATATCCTATTTTGCTTAACAATATTGCTTACAGCGCCATTTTCCCCCTGGTGGTGAGTTTTTGAACCTTTTTTTTGGGGGGAAATGAAATTCCCACGACTTCCTTTAAATCATAACTGAGTCTGATAACATTTGGTCCAGGAGTTTTCTTTTTATGATCACCCTGAACTTTAATTATAACCACCCCGTATATTTATTGCTTGAAACAAAATAAATTACTATTATTTACATTTATTTAAACCTCTTTCAAAGCAAAACTGAAAATTGAATTACGCAATGATTCAGAGAAATTTATGACTCATCCTAAGGAAATCATATATGTTTGAGAAATTGCATAAATTTAAAAAATATATATTTTGTAATATGCATAATACTTCAGTGCTGAACGATTTTATTTGCTGCAACCACAATTTTTAAAAAACATGTTTAATTCCATCAAAAAAAAAAAAGTATAACTGAAATGTGATCAATTCTGTTTCAAATTTCAACTCATATTTTAGAGCAAATGATAAAACAGTAGGAAAACACAGAATACAATAAACCCCTAAAATAGTTATACGACTATCAAACTTTGTAGGTTAAAATTATTTTGTTGAAGAAGCCATAAACACCAAATTACGTGAAATATTGAATTGAAAATTTTAGTGACCCTCAATCCCGGTGAACCAACTACATAATACATTTAATAAAAGAATAACATTGTTTTTATTTTCTGGTTTTGCTATTTTAATAATCTTTCGCGATATGTCTATTATCCTTGAAAATTAGAACGAAATTCTAGCTCAGATATCGGTCAGAGATATGGAAAAATAATCTAACTCAGTAAATTTGCCATTTAGTATCTCAAAAAATTTTACAAGCCTAAGCATAGAATTTACAGATGAAAGTAAGAAAGACATTTCACTCGTTAACACTTTTTCACACTGAGGACAGTATAAAAATTTATTTTTTCTAACTTTTTTTTTACTCTTCTGCAGAAGCCAAAGCATTTTTATACGTTTGTTTACCTTATTTGACCAAATTTGGAATTGGAAGTAAAAGTCTTACTGCAATAATTAGGAAAATAAATGTTTGTCCACTTTTTTGAGACACCCTGAATATTGCTTTCTTATTTTCTCCCATCCAGCTGTTTTAATGTTTATCTTTAAGCAGGAATATCATTTAAGAAGAAACCAAAATACATGTCAAAAAATACAAGCTTCGTTTTTTGGTAATCGAAGCCCCAAATATGCTGAAACCTGCTTCATATTCATCTTCCATTCCATCCTTTTAAGCTATTTTAACATTTTTGTAAAATTGAACTGATATTTACAAATAGCTTAATTTCGACCACATCATGGCGAGATATTACAAAAAATGTAAATTATGCTGTCTTAAAATTTCTTATTTAAATTAAAGTGCAATTAATTAATTAAAATGAAATTATATTTACGAAAAGACCAATGTGTTAATATCACATGGTATAAACTATACAGGGTGTGTTATTATCACCCTGTATAATGAGATAACCCGAAATAATAATTTAAAAAGAATTCAATATATCAAGTTTTTAAAACTGATTAAAAAGTATAAAATAATTTCTACCAACACCATACATATTCCTAACACTGTACGGGTTGTCTAAATGTACATTTTCTTGTAATTTTGTACATTTGATTGATTGTGATTTGATTAAATTTGCGATTGTGATTTTTTTAAATTTTCAGGACAACCTATTTAGTGTGAGAAATTCATATGGGAATTAGGAGAAATTATTTTATAGTTTGTAGTCTGTTTTAAAAGCGTGATACATTTCGAAAAATAACTATTTAAATAAAAATTTTCTGCTTTTTAATCGTATGGGTGAGAAATTTTGCAATCGATTTTAAACTAAATTCTTGATGAGCTATACCGGATAATAAATTCGGACTGAAGAGACAAGAAAGAGAGTTAATATTGCACCGTTGTTCAATTCTGAATTAAGTTTAAAATTTCAAGTCTCTAACTCATCAAGAATTTAGTTTGAAATCGTTTGCAAAACTTATACTGAACAAAGAAATAGGTAGCGGAGAAAGCAAGTGAATAAAAAAAATGTTAATAATTAAATACATTTTCAGCTACCATTATAATGTATGTGTCTTAATATGCTCAACATTCTTTAATATACACTGAGGTGACAAAAGTCAGAGAATACCTTCTAACAGCGTGACGAACCTCCTTTTGCCCAGCAAAGTGCAACAATTCCGTGTGGCATGGACTCAACAAGTCGTTCCAAGTTTCCTACAGAAATATTGAGCCATGCTGCCTCTATGGACGTTTATAATTGAGAAAGTGTTACCTTTGCATGATTTTGTGCACGAACTGCCTCTCGGTTATGTTCCATAAACGTTCCATGGAATTCACGTCGGGCGATCTAGGCGGCCAAATCATTGTCCAAAATTTTCCATTGTTCTTCGAACTAACCGCGAACAGCTGTGGCCAGGAGACAGGGCGCCTTTCCATCCATAAAAATTCTATTGTTGTTTGAGTAATGAAGTCCATGAACGGATACAAGTGGTCTCCAAGTAGCTGAACATAACTTTTTCCAGTCAATTATCGATCCAGTTGGACCAGAGGAGCTATTCATTCCATGTAAAAATGACCCATTCTTATGGAGTCACCACACGCATGCAGAGTACCTTGTTGACAACCTGGGCTCGTGGCTTCGTGGGATCAGCTTCGCACTCGAACCCTGTCACCAGCTCTTTTTAACAACTGAACTCATGGCTCTTCTGACCAAGCCCTAGTTTTCCAGTCGTCCTACGAATATGGTCATGAGCACAGAAGATGCGCTGTAGGCAATGCCCTGCAGTTGGTAAAGGCACTCTAATCGGTCTTTTGCCTCCATAGCCCACCAAAGCCAAATTTCGCGTATGTCCCATATTGATTCCTGCGATTATTTCATGCAGTGCTGCTTGTCTATTAACACTGACAGTTGTACGTCCCAGTCACTAAGTGCAGACGGTCGGTCACTGCATAATCCATGATGAGATGTTATGCACGAAATGAGATATTCTCGTGTATACATCAACTACCATTCCGCGTTCAAAGTCTGTTAATTCTCGCCATGCGGTCATAATCATGCTAGAAACCTTTTCACACGAATCACTTAAATGAAATACAAATAGAAGCCTCGCCAGTGCAACGTCCATTCATGCATTCTGAAAGCATTGCTACTGCTTTCTGTATATTTACATATTGCTATTCCATGACTTTTGTCACCTCAGTGTGTAGAAGGCTAATAGTGCTCTTAAAAGTACTGAACCCATAATGCTCCAAAATCTGCCATACTTTAAGGAAATAAATTTCTCTCCACAGATGATTATTTTGCAAAAATAGTCTTAGTATTACGACTCAAAATATTGTCTTTCTAAGGATATCAATTTGATTTCCGTAAAAAGATATGAATAAAAAAAAAAAAAAAAAAAAAAAAAAAAAAAAAAATTTTTAAAAATAATCACACAGCAGCTCAATGTGAATGTTAATTTTAATGGATTTAAAATTTTAATCATTGAACTTGTAAAATCTTGAGTTTTAAGATGGTGTAAAAATATTTATTCAGGATTAATTTTCCCTGTAAAACACTATTTCTTCCTAAAAAGAAATTTTAGTTAATTTCTAATTAATTAAATATTTAATTGATTTGTAAGCTCTGGAAAATGGATAATATTCTTTGTCATCTTAAATAATGAGAATGCAAAATTTGATTTATGATTTAATTCAATTCAGTTATTTTAAAGGATATATAAGTAGCAATTACTGAAAACACTACAAATTATAAACATTTGAAGTGCTTGAATTTGAAATAGAATTTAAATATTATGGCTTTACATCCGAGAAATCTTTTTCAGACCTGTCAAAAATAAAATAATCTAATCATTTTTTAACTGAGAAGATAAAAGGGGAGGGGAGGAAGCACATCTGAAAAAAATTAAAAATACATAAATGATATCTAATTCTTAATGATTCAAAAAATTAATTACAAATTAAACATCTGTGGAAAAAGGAAAATAAAAATAAGTAAATAAATAAATATTTATTGTTACAGTTTGTATAAACACTTGAATGAAAAAGACATGGTTTAAAAAAGAATTTGCAAAACACTTCTTGCTCTTTCGAATGTTGTACTCGAAGCTTCATTATCACCTATTAAATAAACAAACATTATAAATTATAATAATTACATAAAATTAATACATATTTTAAAAGAATTAATTAACTAATTAAATAATATAATAAATATTTTAACATAACTAAAGACCTTCTATTGTTAAATCATCTTTTTTTATAAAAATTATTGCCATTCAAATCCCCCAAAAAATTTCCTGTTTTTTCCCTGTATGCACACAAGGAAAGGTGAGAAGAGCACTCCTGTTCCAGTTAAAATGCATTATGATTTTAAGGAATGGAAAAAGCAAACCAACAATTTAAATTTGAAATAATATCATTATAAAAAGAAGATTATTATTTATATACAAAAACAAACAAACAATTTCTCTTTATTAATTATCTAGAATTTAGCATATAACCTTTCATGCTCCTTAATTGTAAGTGATACAAAATTAAGGACTCGGGTGAAATAAAACACAAAAAATTTTTCATATCATGATTATTTAAAAAAAAAAACATTAGAAAGCAAGATTACTTTTTAAAAATTTATTTTTGCTAATTCATGTGTTTGGGTATATATTTCTGCAGATTTTTCATCCATCAGTTTCATGGAATGAATCCTTAACAAATAAGATACAACATTTTTGTACAGCCGAACGTACCTTTTTTAGCTATTTCACTTTCAGTGAACATAAGTGAACATATTTTCGATTTATCATTGAATGCATTAAAGGATAAATGATAGGCACCGAGTTTTAATGCCCATAAAAGTTTAGCCTTAAATCATTGTTCTTGAAATAAAAAGTACGAAATCGGTGTATTTTCGGACATTAAATTTGACGTTTCCAATTTGATGTGCCATCTTTTCCTGTATTTCTTTAAATACAAAGTCCAACATCAATGTTGATTCTTTCGAAATAGCACGCAGTCGCGTGTGTTTTTCTGTCTTGGCATAACCAGTAAATGCCTATTTCCCCATATTACGAAGAAAGCAGTACGCAGCAAACGGATTTTGCGGAGCTTCTCGTATCCACTTTGCAAAAACAGGATTGATTTTTTTTATCCATCCAATTCGTTTTAAATACTGCTTTTGAGCAGCTCATTGTTTTTTTAAAAAATTCCCTAATCGATTACGAATAAGCTCACAGTTTCTCAAATAATAAAGAAACTATTCAATAAACTCAAGTAAGGTGGATTAACACCACGGTGCTGCTTCTGCAGATTGAATGTTCCCGCTAAAGAAATATTTTTTCACGCCGTTACAGTAGTCTCGCGCATGCTCATTAGCTGCGAATCTCATGGAGAAAAAGCAGCTGTCTCGCAAGTCGAAAGTGGACCGAGCTATACAGAAGAAAACGGGAAAGAGTAGAAGAGGGACGAGTTTCCGCATTACACAATCGTGAAAAGTATTATTTCGTTTTTGGAAGCTAAGACTATGATCTTCTTGTCTTTAGAGATCAACTTTTTAGATAAGGAAAAAAAAGAAAAAAAAAATTTTTTTACAAATTTTTCTCCCTCTTTTCCCCCGGTTTTAATTAAAATTTACAAATTTTCCTGCATTTTCCCTGTGTGATGTGGAAATCCTGATAAAAGAATAAATCATTCTGTTAAATTTCCATCTCATTTTCTTAATAATATATTCACAGAATACCATTTCTAGAGAAATTATTAATGGTTAGATTCCTTTAGTATACTAAGTAGTTGGAAAAACAATTTTGTTTATACATAAGCCTCTTAGTGCTCACAATAATCATTAAATGTGAATGAAACAGATTTCAAAGTATAAACTTGAGAATGAAAAAAAAAGGGGAACACAAAAATTCCTGGTTATAGCCACGGAGATAAAACTGCAGTAAATAAATAAATGGTATTTGTTTTTTATGAGATATTAAGTTGCAATTATAAACCATAAATATAATCGAAAAGATATAAAATAAACATTCTATCTATAAGTGTTACTGGTACTACAAAAATAAATGCACACCATTCTGCCTTATTTTCATTGATTCAAAACTAATTATTATCTTATTTGAATTTATGAAAATTAGAGTTCATGAAGCCTAAATATTAAAAACATTGAAACATATTTGGTCAAATTTAAATGCATCTACTATGTGCATAGTACTTCACATTTAAATATGCTTGAACTATTCTAAATGAAATATTCTTCTCATAAGGCCGTAAGTAAGTCCTTTTTATCCCTGAGCACCTCCAACTAAGAAGTTTTCATTGATAACACAAAAAAGCTTAGTTTAGATAAGAATCGAATGTATCAGATTAACTGAATAATATCTGAAGCATTTATTTCTAACTATGTACTTCATATGTTATTAAAATGTTCAATGTCAAAGCAAGAAAAAAAAAAGTACAGAAACAATTTTTGTTTTAATACATTGAAAATCACCATTTACTCTTTATGATAATCAAAAATTCAAGAAGGCAATTGCAAAGTGATGCTTGAATTTTTTTAAAAATGGAGCAACATTTTATAAAATTTAGAATAAATGAAGACAGTTATAATTTTATGGCTGGAGCTGTATGAAGTTTATGTTAACATTTTTACTTAATAAAAAATTTTCAAAAAGAAAATACCTTTCCCATAAGTTTTATGTTTATAGGTTTACTGTTTTAAGAATGGTATTCTTTCTGCCTTAATATTCTTTCTTCAATGTTATCTAAAAATCAATCTTCCCCTCTTAAGGAAAAAAAAAAAAAAATCTAAAAAAGAATTATTTAAAATTTAAATGTTTTTGCTTTTCAGAAAATGATAATTTTTAGCTTGTTGAAAAACATTCTGCTGAATAGGTTTTTAATTAATTTAATCCATTTATGTGTATCTTTCTGCTTTGAAAATTATCTGAATGGCAACTTTAGACCTTTAAGCCTGCAAATATGCTTTATATTTTGTAAGGCAATTCATTAACATTTCAATTCAGGCATAACTAGTAACAACCAATTATAAGTTACTAGATCTTAATTTACTTCTCCTTTTCATTTTGCAATTACTATTTTAAATTTGTAAACATTTTAATTTCTTACATAAATGTGGGTAGCATATTTCTCTCTCTTTTATTATAATCCTTCACATTTCTGCCATTATCAAAATCATATGACCAAATCAATTGTCATGATGGGTTAAATCCTGAGAACTGCTGCAATTAAATTTTTCTTTGCTGGTAGTTGAAATTAAATATGATCAGCAAGATTTAAATTAAAATTTTACATTAACTAATGTTGAGTAGTAGGAAATGTTCGTGTCATAAAATTAATTAAGTCTAGTTAATTGTCATAAAACTAGAATACATCTAACTAATCAATAAATTTCCTTAAAATATTTTTTGTAGAATCAAATAATTCCTGATGCAAAAAATATCACATATATTTTTATTGAATGAAAAAATAAAATACTTCCAACACTTAAGTTTTAAATATTCAAAAATGCTCTACATTCTGCATAATATCATCTACATAAATTAAATTTAAGAAAGATTATAATTCCACAATTTCATAAATCTTGAATTTCGAGATTTGAAAAGAAAAAAAATGCAGGATCCCAACTATATATAAAACCACATGAAATATATGTCATAATTTAATATCCTTTAGATAATATCTACTGTAATATTGATAAAGATACACTTCATAAAAATTAAATCTACAACTAGGAGCAAAAAATTTCAAAAAGATCAAAAGCAATTTACATTTTAATATTATTAATTATCATAAACTAATAAACTTAAGATGAAAGTTACATATAAGAAAACATTCAAATTAAATAGAGCACTTCTAAAATAATGGAAATACATGCAGAGCTTACCTGTTGAATTTTCAAGTTTTTCTTCTTGCAATTTAACTACTTTCTCACATTCTTCAATTAATCTAGATTTTGCAGCTCCTTTTAAGTCAATAATGTAATTCAGTAAAATTTCAAAATCTGAATCTGAAATCTGTATAAAATGAATTATTCAAAAACAATTCAGAAGAAATATGATAGATGGTTTTCTAATACGCTAAATGATTTATAATAATACTGCCAACGGTTTTCAGGATAAAGTCACCATGCAGTAGATATGAGTTTTAAAAAAATTATACATGTTTAAATAAATTTTTCAGCTCATAGACATAACCAATATAAAATATATGCAATATAATCCTTTATGCTATAAGAAGATATGATATTATGCCCTTTTCTAATTACATTGACCCCAGAGATTCAAATGTCAAGCAACCCAGTTATATCACCAAGATGATAATGAAATCTTGACAAGATTAGCTATCGTTAGTCGTGGCTTCATGAATTTAGCAAAATCACAGCTGTGATCTTGGTGCTATTTTGAAGTTCCAAGTAAGTCTATAATAAAGAAAAATCCATATTTCTTACTGGTAGTTGTGTTGTAACAATAATTATTTAAAACTGGCTAGTCAACAGACAAAAATATTTTAAAAGAATAAAGTAAAAATTATTAATGTAAAAATGTTGTGTTTGTAAATATGATCAGTCAATGAAAATGAATCTAAAATAATTACTCAATCTGTAAATAAATCAGCTAGAAATCATCTACAATTTAGAGAAATATAAAAAATATTTCATTTTTTTAATATATTAATTTATATAAAATTATCCAATATCTTAATAAGCCAAAAACATGGGAAATTATTTTTCAAATCATAAGAAAGGCATAATACAGTAGAATAAAAGTCACAATACAATAGGTAAAAAATAAGAGTCTATTCATCAATTACTTCTTTCGTATAAGTGCATGCTCAAAGA
This sequence comes from Argiope aurantia, assembly GCA_026543865.1. Lineage (NCBI taxonomy): Eukaryota > Metazoa > Arthropoda > Arachnida > Araneae > Araneidae > Argiope > Argiope aurantia. The sequence goes on from JAPMOR010060073.1 coordinate 87,867, forward strand.
CTGATCTTTAATTATTTCATTTTTATTTTTTTAAGCAAGATTTTTGCTCATAGTCTTATTTCTTCCCCATTCCCATGAAATAATATCATTTAAATATTCCAGACCACTGGTTTTGAAATTAAAGGACTGTACGAGTAAGATCAGATTTCACTAAAAACTTACTGAGAATCAAGAAGCATTCACAAACATAATGCACAGAAGTTTTTCCGTGTACAGATTTTGAAACTCACCATTTTGTCATGCGGTTTTGCATAAAAAAAAGAGTCTATTTGAAAAAGTATACAAAATTCAAAAAGGGTATCTAAAGAGAAAAAAACAAATGAAATGTATCTCTCTGTCAACCTTCTAAAATGTGTCTATATTTTTGTCTTAATCAAAGGTATATAAATTTTGTTAAAAGTTATTGTTTAAAATATAAATTAACCATTTTTGCAATCATTTACATATATACTGCAAATAGTGGTCATAAGTTTTGAAATTATATAAATGTATGCATGCAAACATAATATGTGATATATATATATATATATATATATATATAACTCAATCAAAAATTTTATGATGAAAGCAAAAATATAAAAAATAATTTATTTTAATCCATGTTCATTCAAAATTGTAAATTAGTTTTAAGTAGGCACTCAAAAATATTGATTAAGTCTTTAGATGGATGGAGCAAGTCAAACAATATATTTAAAAGAATGGGTATTTTATTAATCATCAAATTATTCCTCATTATTCTGTCCCTAAATAAATGCTCACTTTATAAAATAGAAATGGGTTTTACTATTGAAATTTAGGAGTTAATAAAG
>JAPMOR010060073.1:88685-209912 GCA_026543865.1 Argiope aurantia
ATAAAATAGAAATGGGTTTTACTATTGAAATTTAGGAGTTAATAAAGATAATTATTTCATTATTTTTTTATATAGACTTTATATCTTTATATTTAACATTTTTTATATCAGAGAGCTAGACCACCGAGTTTGCTTAAAATTTTTTACTAAATATTTAAAATTTTTATTATTTCATAATGTGTTGCTCTTTAACAATATTTCAACAAAGAAATCTGACTTAGAAAAAAAATGTAGCTAAAAAAACTTTTAAAAATCCATTTGTGTTGTAACCTAAAAATGGGACGAAGATCCGTGCCCCTTATCTGATACTATTAATGTATTCACTCTCCATTAAGCCTAACTTAATCATTCTTAAGTAATCTTGAGCGAGAAAGTAAGATTGGTAAAATATGAATGTGTTATGGTGGGCAAAGATCCACAAATTGATGTAGAAGTTTAAGAATAAAAGTAATAATAATAAAGAAGTACTAATTCATTTTTAACTACAATAAAATATTGAGGTTTATTTCTGATATCACTTCAGGAATTCACTTATGGGAAAAATTTTTTCATTATTTTGTTTCCTTTGATATGTCTTATGAATATTTTAACGTACATTTCTTATCAAACTATCCCTTTGTTTAATAACATATGAGACGTCATATAGCAATTAAACACAAGCAAGTACATTTTTAGACAGTAACTTTTTCTTTAATATTACAATAAAAAATTTCCTTATATTAAAAATTTATACATCTGATTCATAAGTATTTAAGCATCATGTAATTAATAGTTTTATATTATCAATATATCATATTAGCTTTTATTTAAGAGCTAGTATATATAAAGGTTTGAATAAAAAAAACTATCTCTACAAATTTGCTATGATTTTATATTTTAAAATTAAGCAGCATTCCTATTATATTAAAATTTACATCAGGAATATAATCTGATAGCATCCCCATACTGAGCAATTCCACTGTGTCAGATTAAAAACAAATAAAATTTTAATAGAAAATAATCTACTCACATTATCTGTATTGAACAAATTCTTTAATAACCAGCATTGTTGCTTCTTTTTGAAACTCCAAGATTCTCTAGAAGTATTCCATTCATGGAGGTAGTTTATAGCAGCATTTTTTGTTCCATCTGTGTCCTTTTTAAGACTTTTAGTTCTGGCTTCTTTTTTCTTTTGTTTTTTTAACCGCATTTTTTCTCTTTTTCTTTCTTTCTCAGCCTCAGATACTTTCTGAACATTTTTTGAATCATCTTCTGAATCATCATCAGCAGCAGCCTTAGATTCTGGTTTATTTCGAGCATATATCTTTGCCTTTGCTAATACAAGGCTTTTGATATCAGTAGCAATTTTTGATTTAACTTTCATCTTCCACTGTACTGAAATTTCTTTTCTATAAAGAGAATAAAGTTTTCATCTCTACTACATAAATAAAAAAAATTAAATATAGAATCAGCTTGAAAATAAATTTACCCTTTTATAATAATTGCAAAGAATAAAATATAGTGTAAATATTACAATATATTTAACAATGCTATCTAAGCATGATTCTTTAAGGATTGAAAGTGTATTCTACAAATATAGAAGTAAAAAAAAATTAATCAAATAGCTTTAATCAGAAAAATTTGAAAATAACATAAATCATTAATAGTAAAAACACAAATGATAAATCAGTTATGTCGACAATTTCCATCTTAATTACAAACATCGAATTTAATTCTCCAATGGGTTAAATCAGACTTGCATAAAGCCTATGGAATTTCACTAAAGTTAGGAATAATAGTTACAAAGTTCAGATTAAAAAATTGTTTTGAATGTAAAATACTTCTAAAACTGCATCAAAATTTATTTCCGAGATTATTTAAATATTTTTTATCTTGAATTCTTTATAATAAATAGTTATTAGAAAGAGAGAATATTTGATTCTATTCAAATTAAAATACTGCTAAAATGTTTTACTAGACGTTTCTGATCACTTCAAATTGTAACTTGATAGGCTCATTCTTCCATCCAACGAGGAGAAAGATACAGTATTCAAATATCAAATTGCAGCTTCCTCTTCACTTAGAATACACAGAAGAAGACTGATATATGCCTAAAACCTGCTTGATTTCATCTTAGTAGTTCTAAGCTAGTATTAAATATATTGAAATTCTAGAATTTAAAAAAATTTGAATTGGGTTTTACATTATCCTAGTCCCAATTGTCTAAAGCTTAAACACTGGTAGTATGCCCACCATCAGTACAAACATCCATTTATAAGAAAATTATAATATAAATTTGGTAAGATATTCTGTTTATTTTGGATTAAAATTCTGTTTATAAACAAAATAAAAACTATTTGGAGATTCTATAACATCAAATCATGGACAAATGACAGGAGTGACTGCTAAAATAATACACTGTTCTTGTTCTTCTCCAATTCAATCACTCAACTATCATAATCACCCAAGAATAGGAGGAGGAGAAAAATAACACTAAAACAGAAAATGCAAGGCATTGCGTTTCACAGAATAATATATATATAACAAATAAAAAGGTGTCAAATCCTTTCAAATTTGATAACTTTCTGTAATAAGTTTTATTCCTCCTTTCAATTTGAATATGTAACAACTTCTGACAGAAAATAATCTTATTCCATTGATAGATTGTGACAGCCATAACTATTGGAACTGCTTTTACAATCCATTAATTAATCAATGACAATGTTTTTATATATTGTTATAAAGTAGAAAGAAGTTAGGATAATTTAGACCTAATTTATAAAATTTGAAAATATATTTAATACATAAAATAAAAAAATCACTAAAATTAATAAGGTGAATAACTAAAATATCGAGTTATAAGCTCAGTAAAAAATTTACTTAATTAATTTAATACACATGTTACAAAACTGGCCTCTGTGAAACAATTCTAGATTGTGCAATGCATAATTTATTACAGCATTAAAATACACATGAAGAATGATCAATATTTTAGTTTCAAGAATGTTTAAATATTCATGACTTACATTACAATGTTTAGTTTTAATCGCTTCCTCTCTAAATAAGAGAAAAGAGTAGATCAGTATATAAAATTTCAAGGAGGATTTGGAAAGAAGAAAGAGATGCTTATCAACATATTAAATTCGGAAAAATTTATAAACAAAAGCACGTTTTCTTAATTTTACAACTATTGTTGCCAAGAATCGATTCGTGATACATATTTTTTTCCTTCTTTATTTTTAAAGCGTAGTGAATGATAGATAATATTTACCTCTTTTGTATAAATAAATTTGATGATTCGCATATATATATTTTATATAGAAAGTACTAGCAATTAATTCCGCTTTTAATCATAAGCTGCATATTCATTTAGCATGCGATTCTGCGAACTTTCAGAAAACACCTAGAATGAAATCATAATTTAAATACTTCAGAGTCAAGCAAGTACAATTTTTCTGTATTTTAAGCTTATTTAGGAACTTAATTAATCCCATCACATGAGATTACAAGCATTCGATTAGCAAATATTTAACATCATTATCGTAACAAAAGTTGTTAATTGGCTTAAATGTCGTACTAGAACTGCTTTATGATTCTTTGGGAGTCATTCAAAATACTAGAGAACAAATCTTTTTATTTCTATAAGTAAATTTGTGAATTTATTATTCCTTTTAATTTTTCTACTTTCTTTTTATTATCATCAATTTATTCATGACCACTGTCAGTTGAAAACGACGCGTTAACAAGGATAAATTAACTGAACTGACGAAAGTAAGAGGGAGAGAAATGAAAATTGGTAAAGGTTCTAATTGTATTTTTTCATTTGTACAATATATTATCTGTGGTGTTTTTATACATTACTCGTTTTCTATGTAAAAGTTATAATAAATAGTCTTTATACAAAAATGACAAAAGTACATTTAAGGTACAATTTGATTATTATTTTGAAAACTGATTTCCACGTTATGGTTAGCAGAATGACCGTTTTCTTTTTATCGCTTTGTAATTATGGATTCTGAAAATAATACACGTTCTTTAACTCAGGCAAAATGCACTAAATTGTTTTCTAGCGTTATTGGCTTTTTGTTTTAATCTATTTTATTATCATTATGTTGCAGATGTTTCATACGTTGACCCACTCTTGAAATGCAATATGTTTTCCATAAAAACTAAGACTACTGTTACTAATAAAGATTTAATCGTTCTTAAAAATTGTTATAATTCTGAAAATAAGTATTCTGTTATCTATTATTGAAAAAATTGTGATTCCTGCAATGATTGAATAAAATTCAGAACATGAATATTTAGTTTTTAATATGAATATGGTCTTAACATGAATATTTAGTTTTTAATATGTGATAAACGATTTTCTCAGTAATGCTTTAAGGTGATTATTTTGAGTATGGAATGAAATAAAAGGAAGGCAATAGTTTTTATTGATGTATAATTACTGAATCTATATAGAGAATTCTTAGTTGCTAAATGTGCTATTTCTGTATGGGTAACGAAGAGGGGGCATTTTTATGGAATCATTTATAATTATTGCAAGATTTCTTCTTTTCGTGAAATGTTGCTAGATTTTATAACAATTGTAGTTATCAAGATAATATCAATAAAAAGCCATCAAGAAAGAAAGCTATCTTATTAGTCTAATACTTGATTTTGCATTCAACTTTGTGCATAAATTTATATTTTTGCTAACAATGTATAATATACATTGCAAGTATGAAATGATCCTTATAATATACATTACCTGACAAAATATTTAAGTAATAGTATAATGGTAAAAGAAGAAAAAAAAGTGCTACTTTTACTATTTGATTCTTTAATAAATTTAACTGAAACCAGTTTTTAAAAGCATATTTTTATGCCAAGCAGCAGACTTATTTTATGAAATATATTTTACTTTTCTTTTATCTTGAGTTTTTTTTTTATCAATTTCACTGCTAGGTAGTCCACTAATACAAATAAAAATTTTATTAATGGTTAATTGATAATAAGTATTGAAAACATTTTAAGTTGTGTTAAAAAATTTCATACTGGAAGTGCACCAGGAATTAAATAAAAAGTAGATTCTATATTCGATTGTTGAAAGCATGAAATAAGTCAAATTATAAAAGAAAAATTATCTTAAGATATTCATCAAAATCTTAATAATTAATTATACTTCTTTGTTTACTTTTCATTTGTTTAAATTTTTGCAATTAAATATTAATTACTTATATCAATTATTACACTGCAGTTTTGTTTTGCAACGCTTAATTTTATTTTAAATATTGTAGTAACTTGCATTGATAATTTATTTTTTAGTGTCTTTAACTTTTATGGTTATGTAATTATGTATGTAAATGATTTGATTTATTTATTCCTTAATTGCTTTTTCAGTTCCAGAAAGAAACCAGTAATACATGTCATTAACTTCTGAAGAGCAAGAGATTCGCTGTGTGCAACATTGGTTTCAAAATTGGACACCACCTCAAAGAGCAGAGTTCCTTAATCTACTGATAGACAAATATTCTTCTGATACTTTAGATTTAGGAAGAAATTTCGAATCGCTACGAATTTCAAGCAACTGTCCATCTGTTTTTGAATGCCAGTTGAAACAATTTTCCCTGTGGTTTGATGAATGGTCTTTAAAAGGTAAAAAGAATTTAAACCTTAAACTGCTTGAAGTTGATCGACCTTTTGTTGAATTATTATATTCAAAAATAAATTTACAAAATCAAAAGTAATTCAGTATTGAAAAGTTAATCTTTTTGAAGAATTTTATTCAAAAAAAATTTTGTGCAATATTAGTGAAGGATGGCTAATAAGGGACCAATAGGTATTGCTGAACAGTTGAACTATCTGATACAGTGGTTCATGGAATACAGTGATATGCAAAAGGAAGATTTTTATACTATTCTTCTTGATGCTTATTCTCATAAAGATATGAATGGTGTGTCAAATTCATTAAACAGCTTAGACCTGAATAATGAACGGCCACCAAGCATCTTTCAGTGTAGAATGAAATTGTTTCGAGAATGGCATGCAAACTGGAATGAAGAAGAGCGGAATGAGTTTTTAGCTCGGTTAGGACGAATGGATGAAAAATTCATGGAAAAATTTAATGCTGAACGTGGCTGTAATAATGTCGAATAATGCTATAGAAAAGAGCTTATATGTATTTTATAATTCTTATATTCATTCCATTTTAATTTATTGTGATTTTGAGGTTGTAGTAATAAATTGATAGAATTATCAAATTAGGAACAAATGCAGAGTTTGCTCTTTTATGTGTTGCTTAGAAATTTCTAATTTTATTTAACATAAAAATATATTTTTCTTAAGTTCCTCAATTACTTTCTTTGCAGCTATTTGAAGATAAATTTGCTCATTAATTCTTAAAATGGAGTTAATCGGAGAGTATGATTTAGGAAAGATCAGTTCCGATCTACGGAAGATCGTGAAACAATGTAATAAAAGAGGACTGAGGAACACTGTAAGTTGGGCAGCTGAATTATATCTTTCTCTTAGCGACTTGGTGGATTCAGAGCCAGAAGAAATGGATGAAACTCCATCAATGGATAAGAAAGAATTTGCTTATTATTCTTTAGCTAAATCTTACTTTGATTGTCAGGAATATGACAGAGCCGCATATTTTGCTCAGTCTTGTCAGTCTCCAATTGCTAGATTTTTACACTATTACTCCGTTTACTCATCGGGAGAGAAGAAGAGACTGGATGACATTGCTGAAGTGTCCCCACCCAACGATAAGTGTAAAAACACCGTCCTCAAATCTCTAAGGCTTCAGCTTCAAAAAGCACACCTGGCGGGTACTCTGGACGGTTACTGTCTGTATTTGTATGGTGTTGTTTTAAAAAAACTGCAACTCGAGAAGCATGCCCTTGAAATTCTGTGCGAAGCCATTCAAAGCGAACCACTCTACTGGGGTTCATGGTTGGAGCTTGCCACTCTCGTATCTGACAGAGAAATGCTTAATGATTTGGTATTGCCAAATTGTTGGATGAAAGACTTTTTCCTAGCTCACACTTACTTAGAAATTCAAATGAATGAATCGGCTTTGGAGATTTATAACAAACTCATGGATCAAGGTTTTTCAAAGAGCACCTATGTCATGGCGCAAATTGCCATTGCTTACCATAATATGAGAGATTTAGAAAAAGCTATTAGTGGCTTCCAGGATATTCTTAAAGTTGATCCCTACAGGTTGGACAATATGGACATCTATTCTAATTTACTGTATGTAAAAGAAATGAGGGTAGAATTAAGCAATTTAGCTCATAATTCCTGTGACATTGATAAATACAGATTTGAAACTTGTTGTGTGATTGGTAACTTCTACAGTTTACGAACTCAGCACGAGAAAGCTGTTTTGTATTTCCAAAGAGCACTGAAATTGAATCCTAATTACTTATCAGCATGGACTTTAATGGGGCACGAATATATGGAAATGAAAAATACTAGCTTTGCTATACAAGCATATAGGCAAGCCATTGAGGTTAATAAGAGGGATTATCGTGCTTGGTATGGATTGGGCCAAACATATGAAATCCTGAAAATGCCATGTTATTGTCTTTATTATTATAAACAAGCTCAACAGTTAAGACCATACGATTCACGTATGCTGGTAGCATTGGGTGAGGCTTATGAGAAGTTAGATAAGCTGAAAGAAGCCAAAAAATGTTTTTGGAAAGCCCATGCCGTTGGTGATGTTGAGGGAATGGCTTTAATTAAACTTGCCAGGATGTATGAAAAGCTGAATGAAGAAAAACAGTCGGCTGCTGCATATACTGATTATATTCGAGATGCCGAAGCTAGAAATGCAACTGATAGGGATGAGTTATGCCATGCATATTTGTATTTAGCCAAATATTATTATGAACATCTCAAATTAGAAGAGGCCCATGATAATGCTCAAAAGTGTTTGGATTATCCAGAGACGAAAGAAGATGCCAAAACCCTCCTGAGACAGATTGCTGCTCGAAGAATGCAAACTGAAGATAACCGAAATAACTCCAATCAGTTTCGAAATCAGAACGCCACAACACCTGCTACTGGGCATTTGTCACCAATGAACTTAACCTTCACACCATAATAAATACCTTAATGCCATTTTATAATTGAACAGTTGTTAGTATGCAACTTGCTTTTTCAATCAAAGTGTGTGGTCTCTTCACATCAATGTCATCGGATCTATTTCAAAATTTACGTATTTCTATTAATGGAATGAATTATTGCCATTGTTTATTTTTTTTAAAAAATATAACAAGTTTTCTATTACGAAATAGCATTTTGTTAGAAGTTTTATTTTTCATTATAATTCAAAGATAATTATATTATGACTATTTAACTTGATAATACATAGAAAACTACTGTGGTTTGGTGAATGATTGTGTAGTCATTCTGATGAATAACTATGTTTCTATACTGCCAGGGCTTAGAAATAACTGAAAAAAATTAATTAACTTTATCTTAAATACTTAGTTTCACTATCTGGAATAATGATTGATTTAAAACCAAATTTATTGCATTTGTTTAAAATATTTTAAATGCATTATTGAAGTCTATTTTAATTGTGTATGAATACACTTTTCTCCCTATAATGTAAATTTAAGTTGTAAAAGCTGCCTATTTATATTTGTTATCGTAAATCTAATAAACTTGTGAATGTATAATTACTGGATTAATTCCATTTACCATAACATTTCTACTTTTAAAATAAAAGAAAAACTGTATAAAACTCACTTCCTCTTATCCCATTAATATTATTTTGTTCTAAGAGATTTAAAATTTGATTTTAATTTGAATTCTTTAAAAAAAATGGAGAAATTACATTTTGAAAAATGTTGAAGCTAAAATAACTTGCATGTGTATTATGAAAATGAAATGAACATGTTAAAATTTAGGCTTAAAATTAAAATCTATGTAATATTTGTCAGTAATGTGGATCAAATTTCTACAACTTAGAACCAAGGTTTAGGATTGCAATAATAATAAAAATGGATTTTGTTTGATTATAATAAAAAAGCTAATTTGACTATGGTATTGTATATTTTATTTGGCCAAATTAAGTTTTTAAATTTTTTTGTAGATGCTTATTCTGAAACTTAGAAATTAATATGATAGAAATAAAAGTTATAATAATATTGAAGACAACATTCCATATATGGAAATACTGAAATATATCATTTTGCAAAGAATTTTATGTTTGTAAAATCGTTTTGTGTACAATTAATGAAGGAACTTTTATTGTTTTGTTCAATTTTTTGTAATAAAATTTGTGCCATTCCCTGAAATAAAGTACTATTGGTTCAATTTATTTGATGTGTAATTCATTTTTAGTATTCTGTGTAAGTTTGTGTTGAAAACTACTTGCATGTATACAAAGGCAACTCATACTTTTTAAAAAACTTTGTAATATAGAAATTATAATCTATTATTTTTACAGTTGATTAAAATAAAGCATGTATTGTTATAAATGACAATCAGATTCTTCTTTCTTTGGCATCTTAGAATACAGGATAGTGATATCACTAAACTGGTATATATTTTATGGTCACAATGCACATTTATCATTTTTTTTCCCTCCTTCATATAGTTAATTTGTAAAACTTAAAAATATAGGCTAAAATCATGATGTATATAGAAAATTATATATTAAAAAAATTAACAGAAAACATTGCTTTCGTTTTTTTTAAAGCTTTTACTGTGTGGATAACCATTATTCTAATTTTGTATATTTTAATATTCTATAAAAAAATTGCAAAATTCGTTCCAGAATTTGATAATATACGAATGTTTTTAATATTATAATCCATAATAATACAAAGCAGTCTGCTGTAGTAGTAAGGAAAATAAGCTGGAAAGGCATTTTAATCTATCAATAACTAGTGCTACTTCGGTTTAATAAATTTGAGAATGATTTTTTTTTTTTTGCATAAATTTGTTAGTAGCTAATATAATTTATGAAATATAATAAATGTTACATTCTATAGATAAAAACAAAAGTTTGTAAAAAGCATTTGTTATAATATGTGATATACAAATCCTTAGCTAATTATAATATATTTTTGATGATTATATTTGGTAACAATATATTAACTTGCTTTTGAAATAGTCAAAGGACGTACATAATGTAAGATAGTATCAAACATGACACATTTCTGTGGAAATGCAGAATATTTTTTAAATGTTGCTTAATGATTTCAGTTGCCTTTATAATAGTCAATTTTCCGAAGAAAGAAATGAAAATTAAATTTGAAATATATATATAATTATTAAGTCTGAACACATTTTCCGATTACCGTTATGTTTGGGAACTGTAATGTTAACGATTTTTGAAAACTAGTCTATACTAAGATTTTTTTCCCCCTTTTTCAAATTTTTTTTTCATTATTTTCTCACAACCAATAATTATAGTCATAGCTGAATACTCCGACCCGCTTGAAGGCACATGGAAAAACCTGAATAAACCGACAGCATTGGAGGGAATAAAAGTTGAGACCTAAGGCCCATCATCTTACCCGTAGGAGGCACATCCCGTCATCGGTAGGGATAGCACCTTATCTCATTTCTGCACCCACTAGGGCGACGAGAACCAATCACCATACAACACATTTTTCATTCCTAGGTGTCTTCTGGGGGTATCAATAATTATAATACCTTCTGAAGTCGTAAAATAACATTTTTTCTTTCTTGTTTCACGAATTCGGATAAATAAAATCGGTAATAAGCAACCGAAACATTACAAGACGATCAAACAGAACTCAGCAAGAAGAAAGACCGCACAACTATTTCACGTTCCTCAAATGTTTGCTTTTCTCTACTATCCACTCGCTTTAGCTGAACTTGACTGCCGAATCACTACTGACTTGACTGTATGACTGATTACTCGTTACATGACTCAATGCTTGCATCCAAGACTCGGCACATGGCTCAGTCCTGTGCTCACTAATCGTTTGAACTCAGCTCAACTGAAATTGTGAGAAGATTCTGAAGATACAATCCCATTGCCAAGAACTGAATATATTTTTATTTTCATTCTTGGCTTCTCGGCATTTTATCACTTCTGAAGCAGGACACAGAAGTTGCTAGGAGGATCGTTGCATTTCGCGTCCTAATGATCTTATCATCAAAATTTCGATTAATTCTGAAATCTTCTATTTTATTACTAAGGGTGAGGGTCATTGTTACTGCATCCATCATATCTGCCTGTAAAACTGTCTTTTTTACGATGGAATTACATTCGCTGGAAAGCAACATTACACATTCGTAACAATATCATAAAAGGAATCTAAAAATAATGACAATATTGCAGCTTTATAAGCCTGAAACAAATAAAACTAGTATTTAAAAATAAAATGTAGACTTAGACATTAGTTCCATTATAATAATTGACTACAGTAAAAATAGCTTGGAGAACAAAAGATGAATCGCTTTGAAGTCATGTTGAGAAAGCCCCAACTTAATATTATGACCTGTAGGGAAATTAGCATTGGTTCTCATCTTATTTCGAGAATGCTATAGGCTTAAAAAGTTAAGAATATTAGTACTTTTTTGCAATGCAGAACTATATCTTAAAATTTTCCCATGTATTTTCTATCTCATAATATTAAAACTTAGGAAATAAATTAACTAAGGACTTTATTCTCAAAAGAAATTTGCTATTCTCAATTTAATATCATCAAATGTAATATTTTTTTCTTGATATTGAAATTTAGAATTTGTACACTAACACCTACAGATAACTTATGTTTTTGGGGAAACTTACACCAAATCTTATTTTCCGTATATAAACATTAAAAAAATTATTTCAGGTTTTCTGACTATTGTCTGTCTCAAATTTAGGGAATATAATTTTATTTTCATTTTAAAGTAATTTTTTTTTTACTTTTAAAACTAATTAATCAAAAATATTTTTGAATAAATCAATCCCTTAAGTAAAATCATTATTTCCTCCTAATCGAATCGTTTATATTTTGATATTGTTTAAAGAAAGGTGAAATACAATAAAATATATTTATTAATATCCAACATTATCAAAATTTAAATGGATTCGATTCGATTTAAAAACGAAATGGTATGGGGTAATCCTTATGGCTAAATCGCGATTCCCTCCAGTAGAATAGAGAGTTTGAAATGCAGATTGACATTATTTTACAGGATCGCGCAGTTCTTGTCAGATAAAAATGATAAGAGTCGGAAAGCAGAGACTGGATTCGATTCGTAGAGACCTAGAAAAAAACTCCAGCGGTTCATGGATCGATGAAAGCTCGTGCAGAACGGATGGTGATTTGGACAGAAGTGAGGAATTTCTGAAGTGCAGAAAAGATTGAGGGAAGCCGGCCAATCGGCTTTGAGATACTGGAGCTAAGTGCTGAAGACCAATGGGAGGAGTGTCTCTGTGTGTAGGTAGAGATGGAGGAATAAAATTTAAGTATTAACGAGAAAGTAAATATTTTTTGATGGCTTTTTTGACAAAATAATTTCCCCGCATAACGATAGAGCTTTGGGGATTTCCAGTATAAGGAGTTTGATTCCTAGAATGGCTTGCATCAATTCTTTCATGATGATGGAAGGATAAGAAAAGAGTGGATTTTCTTGGTCGGTGGCTGGTGTTTCTTGGAATGAATTTTGGTTGGTCAGAAAGAAGTTATGTGGGGTGATGAGATTGTTTTGCAGAGCTTGGGTAAGATTTTCTTGCAGGGTTCGTGGTTTGAGACAATGATTTGCAGGCTTTCTAAGCAGCTGTGCGTCCGATATTCTTGCAACTAATGCAGACGGGATTGTCAATCCTCTTTAATCTGGTGACATGGTTTTAACCGCACTTCATGCATCGGAGAGTTAGAGGGCAGTTCTTGGCCGAGCGATGGTAGTTTGCAATATTGAAACAGATGGCGAGGGAGTATCTTCTCGATGCTTCGACTTAGATTTTTAAATAATAGATTGAAAATGTAAATTTTTTTGAGTTGACATTCCTTTGAAGTTCAGCTTGGAAAACAGGAAGTGGGGATTTGTTCTAGTTCTTGAATTTTAGATTCGATTCGTACTGGTATCGTTCTTTTATATAAATTCCGAGATGGCAGAAGACATTTCAACCATCCAATGGAACACAAGAGAACTGTTCTTGTAGCCATGAAGTTTCCAAGAGTTTTGAGTTTTCATAACTACCCAATTCGTATCCATAATTTTTCCAAGACAATATTAGATTTTAAACAAAGGTTCTTCCTTTTTAGCTTAGAAATCTTTGTAGTTAATGTTTTTCTGTTTCATATTCATTCTCTCCTTGAGAAAATACCATGATCGTCATATTCTTGAATTACTAAGATGCAATGATTTGAAGAGAAGGCAAATATGTCGAAACAATAATTCCGAAAATCAGAATTATTTTCTATTGAAGTTATAGGTACATTACATCTAACTATATTATTCTGAACATTTAAAATAAAATCAATGAAGAATAAAGTCATATAAAACTAAGGAAATTATGCCAATTTAAAAACAGAGAAAAAATGAGAAAGCTTTAGGTGTAAAGTTGGTTATTTCTAATTAGACTTATTATTTTATAGGAATGTATCATGTTCAAAACTTTTATGAAAATATTAAGTTAAGAGAACACTACATAATCTACTGTTGTCATACCTAATGTTATTGATACTGTTAAAAAAATAATTTGAATATTAAAAAAATATTCAATCATATTGAATTAAAATAATTTTGTACATACTTTTATTTAAAACATACACAAATTAGTCCTGGTTTTATTATTGGTTTTTGTTTAAAACCTTTACAAATTTTAAATACATCTTTCCTGGACTTTTACTTTTGTTGATGCAAATGTTTACCTAATCTACAATATTTTTTTCTGTTCAGGATAGAGCCTCGATTTTTATTTGCAGTTACTTTCATACATATACACTAAGAGAATTAGAAATTTATTACATCTGAAAGTTCTAATTATTTTTTAAAAATGTTAAAGTTAGCATCTTTAAAATCTGCATGTTTTTTGTTTTTTTTTCAGGTTTAGTTGAAAAAATAATTAAAATTTTACAGAATCATATCATTAATTCTATAATAACTTTTGTTATCAATAACTCAAGAAATAAAAATTAGTTGAAATAAATAAATTGCTGAACTAATAATTCCTATCAAAATCAATTTAATATTAACATCTGCAAAAAAAGTCATTAACTACTATTAAATTAATATTACTGCCTACAATTTTTTTGGAGGGAGGTGGTGAAGATAAAAGGTGCTTTAAATTTGTATTTATTTTCAATTTAATATTTTACAACATAATTCACTGAAAATGTCAACCTTCTCTGCTTGAAACCACATGTTAGCATTAAATATTGCTTTGTTTAGAAAAGGAGACATTTTTTTATTTCTGAAGAGTTGCGATGGATAGGAAAAAATTAATAAGGATGATTGCCAAAAGTTTTGAATATGAAATGATTCTCAATGTTTGCAAGCACATTTCAAATGATTATGAAATGTTTGTCTATATTAGACTGATATAATATTATACACTTGGAAGATAACTACAATGTTATGGATTTAAAGTATATGTAGCAGTTTGATACATGGAATTGCCCCAGTATTAATCAGTAATAATTTATAATGTAATGATCACTTTTGCATAATGAAGACTTCGTTAATCTGTAATAGTTTGCAAAACCAATTACATTTTGAAATATATATTTTATAATTGTTCTAATTGTATTTCTGTCTAAAATTACTGCAATGAGATATATACTAAAATATATTGCATCAACGAAGCTAATATATAGATTCTCTATGAAGGAATTAAGTTAATGATTAAAATATGATCTAAAAGGCCCTAAATTTAAACAAATATGCACTATTAGCAATTCAGAGACTCTTGCATAACACAATTTATTGACATTCTAAAAGATTCTAGGACACAATATTTTAATTATTTTTTAAAACAAAAGAAAAAAGAAAGAGGGGGGGGGATAGAGCACAAATGTCTTTTTTCAATAAAAATATTACTAAAGATTAATTTCATTTTCATTAAGTCATCAAAATACAATAAATATCAATGCAACAAGGACTTCACCCTAGAATAAAACAGCAAGTTTTTAATATGAAAAAGACTTCAAAATCAAATCAAATATGTATCCTTCTATTATAAATTATAACATACTTGAGTATAAAATGCAAACAGTGATTGAAACACAAGCAGATAATAAGCATTTCTACAGATTTCTGGGCAATAGAAAGTACCATGAAACTATATATGTTCCAATTTAAAAGTATAAAGTTTATAATCCACAGATAAATGCTTAGTGATATATAAAACTGAAAATATATTAATTACTTTAAAATACATTAGAAACTTATTAGTGGATAATTTAAGAATGTGATGAGTCATCTTAAATTTTTTTATTGCTCTGCTCCTTATTTAAAGGATGAATGACTACATAGAATGATAGCATGTAATTAAAATAAAAATTTAGAGCAATAAAAATTTTAAAATGGTGAAAACGTATGGGAAGGTTATGCTTTTCAAATGTTTTTACCTTTCCCATGTCTATAAACGATATTTCAATGGTATTAAATAAATATTTTTTATGTAATGGATCTTAAAATAATTCAACTCCTTTAATTATATAGCACTATTTAATGCTGCTTAACTTGTCATGTTATAAGCACCTGAAATTATAATTTTTTTTCAATTATACAGCATATTACATTTATTCAAGTTTCTTTTCAATGTTTTATATATATATATACACTTAAAAGTAACCTATCTTAGGGTTTTTTAATAGAATTTAAAATTTTTTATATACATGAAAAGTATACAAGACACACTGATATTTCTAAAAAAGAAAATAAATTAATCACAGGGAAAGATGACAATATAAAATAGTTTTAATAAGACCCAAAACATACAAAAAAAAATCAACATGTTTTTTTTTTTTTTTCATAGTACTTGTACCAAATAATAATTAATGAATATCAGACAAAAGTATAAATATCTCTCAGAAGTGAATAACATTTATTTACAAACACAAAATAATGAAATAGTCTTGTAGAATATGATTTCAAGATTTTACTGGTCCTCTTTTTTTGAACACCGACACAAAATATTACCACATTTCACAATATTTGAGTCCATGATGATAATTTCTTCACACATCCCAAACATGACATTTCAGACTTTTTGAACAGAAATATCAATCCATATCTTCTTCATCGAAATTACCTGTCTGTAAATATATATATTTTCTTATTAGCATATGAATTGTTAAAAAAGAATTTTTATAAAGATTTCATTCATGCAATATCATACCATTTCCACATCCTCGTCAAGAACAAAATTATTCAAATCAAGTTCCAGTTCTTCATCTGGAGTTAGTTCAGGTGCAACAGCTGTTTTACTCTGATTCTAGAAAGATGAAATTAAACTTTTAACAAATGTTCAAAATTAGCCAATTAATATATATACATACAAAACAGTAACATACATAGCACAGAAATCACTCATATTATTTACAATCAATTGGTAGCAGTTAAATGTAAGCAAAATGTCACACAAATGTCTCAACTCGCTTCATGGAATGTTTTTACAACTGCACTTAATTCAGCATTTTTCTAAAATAATAACTGGAGTTGCAAAATATTATTAGAATTTCTCAGATCTTTGTTTGCTGTTTGACTAAAAATTTAATTCAGTCAGAGGAAAGAATAAATAAAAGAAGTCAGTATGTTAGAAACAAGATTTAATTGAATGTAAAAATAGGCTTAACCATCACCAGATGGATAATCACCATGACTTTACCATGGAAAGTTTCAACAATATTATAATAAAATTCAAACTAATCCATTAACAAAAAAACCTCAATGGCATGCTTTTGCCAGTGTTTAAATTAAGATTAGAAAATTGCCTTCTTTGGACATTATCTCTGCAGCAGGATTTTCACTTCCGATTTTGTTTCATAGTATACACTTAAAAAAAAATGGTACTGCAGTAATTTGTAGTAGATTGATTCATTAAATTCCATTCCATTGATTAAAAAATCCATAATTTGGGCAAACAAGTTGGTCGCTAAAGGCAGCTAGTAATTTATACTACTCAGAGAAAAGACAATGATTTTCAAGATTTAATTTTACTTTGGATGAAACATCTCCCACCCCTTTAATATATAATAAAAACTTGTCTTGTTTTAAAATATAAAACAAAAAGAAAAAAACAGCTTAACATTAAAATTTAATAAAAGATTTTAAAAAATGGAATAAAAAAATAAATTCAAATTGGAACAATTTGGTTAGAAATTTGATTTATGTTATTATGATTAAGTGTATCAACTTTATTTTTTAAACCATTTTACAATGCATTCATAATACGATTAATTAAGACAATATGTATAATATTTTAATCAGGCTGTGGACTAGGTTCTAAAGGCTCTTAATCTTATAGTTATGGAAATTTGCTTGTTGAATGTATAGTGAAAAGTCCAACAAGTTTGAAATTAGATATCAATGCTTTATTCTACAAGAGAGCATAACACAGGCTAAAGTATTAAAAAAAAAAAATTGTTACTAAACAACTGCAATAGCACAAAACACCCAGGGAAAAATTTTTGGATATCAACATTTCACAAATTGAATTCCCTTTACTACTACTTTTTTGTGTGTGCCCACACTTTTACAATTCCCATCATAGTGCCTCAAAAAATCTAGAGGAATGTACGAATTTTAAATTCTAATAGACATATTGCCAAGATTCACGAATATTCTGGAACCTTCATGTGTGTTGTTTAGTAACATGTGCGTTGTTAGTGCCTCAGTATCTGTTAGAACTTATCAGTAAATTATCTTCCTTATTATGAAAGTAACAGTGCAGTGATATTATAGATTTTAAATAATATTTTGCGTAAAGATACTAATCTTTGAATTAATGAATATTATATGATGATCCTAAAAATATTAAATTTTCTATTTACTAAAGAACTTGGAATCTGACCTCCAAGGAACCAATACCAACAAATGAAAGGTACAAATTAGATCTAATGAAACATTTATTATTTTAGGTTCTATGTCACTGACAATATATAAAATTGAAAATTTCCAAGATTAACTAAAATTAAAAATATGAGATTCAATCAATAAATTATTTTAAATGTCACATATAAGAAACAAACTTTAAAAACCAAACAATTTTCGCATTTTATAATATTACACACCTTGTGAAATATGAAAATAAAAATAATGAGTTGCTCCTTCTATTCAATTCAGAAGGCTGAGTCAATTTTTATTTTAGAATATTTTACTGTTAAAAGAATGATATATGTTAAGAAAGATATGCTTCCACCATTTTTTAGGCACTATTTCCTGCAGCCATTCTCTTCTGATATAAACATTTATTTTCATTTTAAACCAGACTATCTTGTTTTAATTCAAATTTTTTGCAATGCATCTGTATATATACTGCTTAATAAATAGGTAGTACTAATCTATGATGCTTACTTCAAAGCAAAACCCTTGGGCAGAATATAAATGCTAATTTTGCCAAAATTAATATTCATTACTCAGTTTTTAAAAATCCTTTCATTCTTGATTATGTGTTTTATTATCCACTTAAACATATACATATAATGCTTAAATATTATATACCATATTATTATCATTACTATGTATACCAAATTATTATATATCATATAAATTTTTGAGGCTTCATTAAAAAAATATTCCACTACAAACAACATTTCTCTACAAATTTTAAAAGAGTTTTGTCTAGCATAATTTTCTTTAACATTTACATAAAGTTTCCATGAATGTTATTTTAATGCTTACATCAATTACACTACTCGCCAAAAGTATTGCAAGTTTGAGAAGTTCCACGTTTTTCCCAAGAATAAGCCCCTAAAAAGTATAATTTTTTCATTTAAAGTGATATTTTCTAGTATAAATGTGGTGGAGAAGTTTCAAGCCATTGCATCATTCATTGTAAAGCAATCTTCTGCAACGATTGTGCCATCCCAGTAGATTATTATAAAATCACTCCAACTACAAAAGATTTCGTTTCATTTATTGCATTGTCGAAATGCGTTTGCAGTGCATTGCCATTTCTTTTTAAAATGTGAGGATTAACACTTGAGAAACACCAGATTATTAGTTTAATGCATCAAGAATACATTTCAAATGTTAGAAATGCTCATCGGTGCTACTGAAGTTAGTCGATTGTTTCACGCCTCATAAAGAGATTCAAACCAAAGGAACCGTTGGTAAAAAAGCCTAAGTTGCCGTCCAAGGTTATCTTTTAAATGTGCTAATACTACATTGACACAATTATGCAGTAAAAATAGATTTACAAGCTCTGCTACACTTGCAAGAGAATGTAATAAGTCCACGTCTATCACTGCCAATCCCAGAACAATTTGCAGGAGGCTTAATGAACCTGGTTACAAGGCATAAGTACTTAGGAAAAAAAACTAGTACTGAGAAAGCAATGCTGAAAAACGATTGGAGTGCACAAAAATGGCATTTCTCAAGGTGCACAAAAATTAGTTTTTAGATGAGTTTTATCTTGAAAATCACAATGTTTAATTTTATAACAACCTTCTTAAATATTTTTTACTAATCATTGACTTGACTTAAGTTTACTTTTTTATTAATCAATATTTATTCATTTTATGCCATTGAAAGTTGTAAGAAATTTCTTTTTGAAATGACATATTATAATATACTAAGAAATTACAGGAATTATTTACATACAAAAGCTGCTTCATCTTTAACTTTTTTCTCTTCTAATAGATTTTTAGCTGGTTCTTTCTCTTCAGATTCAGATGCACTTTGAGCCCATTTCGAAGTTTTATAAGATGAAGTGAGGTTATCTACAAGGCTGTTAGTATCTCCAGCACCCTGAAAATAAGACCGAGTTATATTATATTAAATATTCAACGATTGTGCGAATTCTTGATTAGTTGATTCAAACATAGCAATTTAAAATACTTCTAGACATTTTCAAAGATTGTTGTTTTCGGACTTGTAGAGGCCCAAAATGTGGAGATTCATCAAAATTTCAAGTTCAAATTTTTTTGGACAATTACAATACTTGTTTTGTAGTTTGTACCTAAGAAAGTAACCATATCAATTGATGAAAGCTAACTGATGAAAAATATGTACCTCAGAGAGAGAATGTTGACTTCCAGTTGCATCATCATCAGCAACATAAACAAAGTTTCCAGATGCTTCAGCCTCCAGCATGGCTTCAACAGGATCTTTTTCAGCACTAGACTGCAATGAGATAAGTGACAAATAATATAATCCATTAAAAATAAAATACTTAAAATTAATGCAATTAATTTAATTATAAAGTAGCACTGTAATTTAAATGTCTTTTCTTTTTTTTTAATTGCGATGTAGAAATTGAAAAGATGAAAAAACTTTTATTAAGAAACGTAAGACTTCTCTCATTGATATACTTATATATTACAATCAATAAAAATGGAAGCTAACAGTTAATTACGACTAGTTAAATAAATATTAATTTACTTCCAAATGTATTTTTTTTATAAAAGATTTAATATCTGAAAAATCATGCTTTAAATCCATGATTAATACCATGATTTTAAAAAAAAGCTTTTAAATTATATATAAAAAATTTCAAGAATTTGTATAACAAAATTTTTTTTTAGAATATAAATTTTCAAATTGAATATGAATAATTTTATTTAAAATTGATTTATATATTTAATATTTTTAAATTCTATTTTCTTACTCAACACATTATAGAATTAATTGATTAGTGATAATAAATTTCTCAAAATATTAAAATAGTGTAATATTATTGAAAATAAATTAATGTACAAAATTTCATCAATACAATACAAAACACATCAAGTTTAAAAAAATTGCATAAAAAAACAAATGCAGTCCACACTCTGGGAATGAAATTCAAACTTAAAAAAATAATTTTTAATTTTAATTAATACATTTAAAATAATTTTTTTTAAATGGAGGTCTTCCCTCTATAACTTAAAGATACGTGAAAAAAACAGCTTAACATTGGAAATGCAGTGATTCAGACTTTTCTAAATACAGTTAATATGAATTTCCAATCTTTTAAAACTGAAAACAAAAATAACTTTTTTCTTGCAACTAAAAGGTGCTAATATGTAAAATGCAAGCCTATTATTACATTTATTAAGCCTTTAGATTTATTTTTATTGCAGTTACTAGGCAAATAATCTATATAATAAGCATTTTATTGAAAATCTTCTTTAATTGCAGATATCAAAGAAGTTACAGAGACAAAATGTCAAAGTAAAAATACAACTAAAAACTAAATTTCTGGAAATAATAAAAATTTAAAATGTTTTGAGTAAAAGTAAAATTTATCTATTAAAGAGATAAAGAATAACTTGAATTTGCTTACAGATGCTTTAGAATAGCTGGAAGCTGGCAGACGAATCTGACTCTGTTTCAAAAACTGTTCAGCCTTCAATATAAGACTAAAGTTCGGAAATAGATTTTCATATTCTTCAGGATCCGCAAGAGCATAAGAAGCCTTTTCATTCGTTTTTTTGAAGCCTTCTTTCCACAGTTTAACAATTCTGTTTATATATAATAAAAATAACAAGATATAAGTTCATGTTAAATAAAGAAGATATAATGCTTTATTTAGTTACTGAAATATGTATTCATAGAAAACTGAAATATGTATTTCATAGCCATAAAAAGTCTTGAAAATAGTACTTGGTAACATTATAAAATTAATGCTTAAGAAAAGATTAGAGATTTACTCTAACATAAGCTTTCAGATGAAATAATGATAAAAAGTACCCCAAAAAATATTGTCAAACCTCATTCAACAAGCCCCATAATGAACACAAAAAGATTCATTTAACGAGCCATGTTACAAAGCAGGAGTGGCAAGGAGACACACCATGACATCACATGCTAGACAGTCCTGCCTCTTTCTGGTGTACTTACTTGTTTGAAGAGAATCCTCATAACTACATGGAAGAAGTTTTAGCTGGATAGTGTAAATGAATGTGATTTTAGGGTTTTGAGCACATACCAATGGAGATTTAATCAATGAGATTTTGTAGCTAACAAGATTATGAGGCTAGAGGAGGATAGCAATGGCATCCATGAGCTGATTGAAAAACAGCCAGAATTACCAAAGAGCTTACAGAGCTGTATTCTGTGTCACAGCAAAAAGTAGTGAAGGAGACAAGAGATTCCAATGAAATTAGCGAGATGAATTCTGAAAGAATGAAAAGCATCATCCTAATACGACCGTAGTTATGTATGCAACAAATTCATTTAACGATAATGCGATATTTCATTTTTGTCTCATTTTGAAGTGTAGCCAATGCCTTTAGTTAATTTTCTTGAAAAAAATATAAGCATTATTATTATTAAATTGCATTATTATATATTTGATTGAGTATGTTTATCGGACTGAAATGTCTTATCCTATTTTACATGGATTCTAATGGGGAAAAAATGATTTCGTTTAATGAATGTTTCTCGTCACGAGAAAGATTTGGGAATGAATGATGCTCATTAAGTGAGGTTCCACTATGTCAATAAATTTTAGCTTACATGAATCAAAAGGAACAAACTGTGATATGAAATAACTCAACATTCTTTTCCATTTTAATTTATTAACACAAGAATTTTATTATATTTAAATCTTTTATAATGAAATCTATCTACGAGAAAGTATATACAAAATTAAGAATCGAAGCACATTATAGTGAATTCCTCAGCTATTTTCAACAGTTAGGTTGAAAACAAAAAAGAATGAAAAAATTAATCAATAGAATTTTTACTAGTATGAAATTAAAAAAATTGTTATTATAACATATTTACAATAAAATATAATTGTAGTTCCAGCTAATTAAATATAATATAAATTCATGAATTAAATATAATTCTCCAAAATAATAATTATAAAAAATATAACTTACCTGGAAGCCTGACTAGGTAAATATGTACGAGCAAAAAACGCAGCTTCTGGTAAACGTTTACTTTGAACAAGCATATTAAGAGCTTTTTCTTTCCTATTAAGAGAAATTTTAAAAACAGGTTATGAGATATTGCCTTTCAAAAATATTAAGTCACCAGTTATAGAAGAATAAAAGTATAAAGAAATAAAATCTTAAATCTTACTTTCCAAGTAAGAAGTAAGACATAAATGCAACATTATTTATGCCTTCTAGTTCTGCACTTTGTGCCAGCTTTTCTACCATGCTTGCATTTCCTGAAGAAGTAGCTAGCAACAGCAGACCACCATAATCTTTAGCATGATGCAAACATTCTTCAGCAAGTTGGAATTCACATTTTGACAGAGCCAGCTCAGATAATCGCTTCCACTTTTGCTCAGACTGTAAAGAATACATAAACAAAATGTTCCATTTAATCAGAAATAAAGTTAAAAAAAAACATTTTAAAGAACTTTAATTAGGAGTTTGAAAAATAGGACTTGCAATCCCCTTTCTTTCTGTCAGAAAAAAAAAATTAAGATGCTATGATCCCAAATGTTATTAAATAATGAAAAAAATTTTTAAGGAAGAAAGAAATGAAACATTGATTAATCTATATCTATACTTATAATAAAGCTCAATGTGTGTGTGTGTTAGCGCTCTACAGACAAGACAGTTTGACTTACAGCTTTCAAATTTGGTATATGTATACTTTGGAGGTTGGAAATGTAAACTTGGGGTCCCTATTTTTTTTAAAATTTTTAATTAAAAACTTTCTTGTTAAAAAAATCTTAATTTCTCCACCACCAAATGCTCCAAATGAGTAAGGCTTCAGTTTTTTCCCCCCACGCTAGTGAGGTTAGGCTTACCATGTTTTCGACCAATTATTTCAAACGATTCTGTTTATTTTCTTAATGTTTGTTATATTTAAAATTAAACATTGTTAATTAATCGATCTTTCAGATTTCTGAAGTACTTTTGAATTAAAATAAAACAGAATAAAGAAAATTAAAGATTTCTAATTTCCATAGCGTTACCTCAACTGGCGTAGAAAATTCGTGCATTTGCGTTACCATAACTGGTGTTGAAAATTCATGCATGCGCATTGTGTTCTGATTATTGACAACTATTTTCAACAGATTTTGACTTCATTTAGATTATTTTTAGGTTAGTTGTATGCTTTTGTAATTAAATTGTATTTATGTTAGTTATATATTTTTTGTATATGCTTATAGTTTTAAGTACATTGTTTTTTAAAGTAGTTTTTTCTAACCTGTTTCCGACCGATTATTTTAAACGATTCTGTTTATTTTCTTAATGTTGGAAGCATTTAAAATTAAACATTGTTAATTAATTGATCGGCTCATGATGAATCTGAGAAAAGTTTGTTGACAAATTCTTGAGATATTACCTAAATTAAGAAAGATATTCTTTAGTGCCCATAAAGTTTAAATGCTCAGTGACTCTGTTTTCAGTAATCATATTATTAAAAAAATGCTTTGAAAAAAACATTATTATATTAATCGCAGATTAATCCTTTCCACTTTAATTTAAAGCATAAATTCTATGGGAGCTAACAGAAAATTAGAGAGATACTTATTACGTTATGGCTGAAGGCCTTTATAATATTATGAGTGAATTATATGACTATCAAAATTTGAAGTTTTAAAATATTTTGATGAAGAAGATATTAAAATAGGAGTTACTTAAAATATTTAATAAAATTTTAACGAGCATTAAGATTAACGAACTGGTTAGTCGCCAAAGGCGGCTAATGTTAAATAAAAATTAATCAAAATTAAAGTAATAATTTTGAAAAATTTACAAAGTGTTTACTTTAAATTTGATTTTTTCTGTTAGTGCAAATGAAAAATTGCCAAATAATGTAGAATTCTGCCAAATTTCTTACCCGAAATTCGCATTTGGTTCACAATTTGTGACATTGTGTCTGGCTAACGGAAAAGTACCGAAAATTTAAATGAAATCTTTGAAGTCAAGAAAGATCATTTTGTTAACTGACATTGTTTATAAATTTTGAAGCATCTCAAAGATGCTATCTGAGAGTTTCAATAATATCACCCAGAAGATCAACAATTTAAGAAGCTTCATCTCAGAAGAACAGATTAACACATCGAATGAAAGGAAAAGATTCCTTTTGACTAATATTCACTAGAAAATCAATGATCTTGTGATCTTTAAAATACTCCATTAATAAAGCTAAATGCTGCTGTAAAAATGAATGTCACAAAAATTCACATGTTTGTTTTTTGTTCGCTAATAAACATATATTTTTAAATTTTCACATGCTGATTTTAGCATTTTTTCCCCTCTAAATCATAACATGCAAGCAAAATGATTCAAAACCATGTTTACATAGCACATTTATGAAAGCACAATTCAAGCTCAATCTTTTATGAATTTTTTTTTTTCTTTCTTAAAATACAACAGTTTAGAGTTAACTTCTTTTGATCTGCTGTTAACAAAGCACACACTAGATTACTTTTTCGAAGGAAACAAAACTAATAGTTTCTTATATTTTGCTTAAGAAAATGTTTCAGAATAGCATTGTTTTTTATGCACTGTTAAAAGACAAACTGAAAAATAATTTTTCAGTTTGACCCCAAAATATGTAATATGTTCTAAGCTTAAATAAATTATCAA
The DNA here is from genome assembly GCA_026543865.1 of Argiope aurantia. Lineage (NCBI taxonomy): Eukaryota > Metazoa > Arthropoda > Arachnida > Araneae > Araneidae > Argiope > Argiope aurantia. The sequence continues at coordinate 114,290 of JAPMOR010060073.1, forward strand.
TTTTTTAAAAAGGGGGGAAAAAACCTCTCTAAACTTATTCTTACTTAAAAATTTCTTGAACAAAGATTAAAGCATTTTATGAATGGAAGAACTATTGATGGAGTGAACATTAAATACAATTATAGAATCCTTTGAAAAATAATGTTTTTCTCAAGACTATTCTCAAACAAGCAATTAAAATGATTTCCCCCAATTTTTAAAACAAATAAATTAGAATGGAGTAGACAATATTAAAAAAATGCAAACAAATATCTACTTATTTAAAGATATTTTTTAAATGTATCAACACATCTTTTCTAATATATTAAAAATAAATATAGCAATTGAGTAAAATCTAAAGCAAGAAAAATGTTAAAAGTGGGAATTAAATTTAATATATATTTTTAATATTATTAACTTTTGAGATTTAACTTAAATACTTTTTAATACACTCTTTCTATTCATAAACTTTATTTCTATTTATAAACTTTAATCAATTAAGTTCATAAAACAATGAGATCACTGTATAATGCTTTGGAATAATTAAAAACATTATAGCCAATTTACCAATTTCCACATACAATAAAAGATATTATACTATCAACAGAGCATCTTGTTGTCACAAAGCTTGAATGTCAATACTATTTAAATAGTGCAAATATTCCTTAATAAAATTAAGCCCCCGTTTGTCACTGGTAGAACTAATGAAACTGTACCAAAACAATAAATACCATTTTAAAATGCTTTTCAGAACACATGATATATTTTTAAAAAGCAGTATGTGATAAATGAATACAAATAAAAAAAAATATACATATATACCATAGATTCTTTGGCAAGTTTATAAGCAACTTTCAGATCTCCTAACTGCAAAGCAAGTTCAAATTTATGATCTGGATCAGTAGATACAGCCAAAGCTTGTACTTTGAAACCCTTGAAAAATAAAATAAAACCTAATAAATTGAAATGGAACTTTTGAAAACATTCATTTATTAATTAATTGAAAACAATTTGTTTCAACTATAATAAAGAATTTTTAGCTACCTGCTTTTCCAAGAAATGAGCTACTCTTGTACGCTGTTCCCAAGGAATAGAAGGCAACACACTTTGAGCAGTTTCAAAATCTTGCCTCATGACAGCAGTTTGATATTCCAAAACAGAGAGCAGTAGGGAGTAAGAGATGACATTCAATTCTTTATCACCCAAGTATAATCGATTGTCTTTTGGTATGTAACCCAGAAGATACATCACTCTACGAAATTAAAAAAGAAAAATTAATAAGAACGAACAAATGAAGAAGTTATAAAAATGTATATGCATCAAAATGTATATGCATCAAAGAAGAAAATTTTAATCTGACTTTCCATAAGAAAAACCGTAGATTATATTAAAATGGCATTTTTAGAAACTAATTTTTACTTCATAAATTGAATATTTTGGCCACTTACTTAAATTAGATATATATAAAAGATACTACATACCTATCCAAATGTGCTATAGTGACTATTTCCCCACCTACATAATAATTGAGACGATTTAGCGAATTTGTGTAGATAAAACAATCACCAACCCAAAGTCCTGTTTTAACAGTTTCAAGATGTGTTCCAAGAACCTAAAAAAATATAGTTACAATAAATTAATAATCTGTGCAATAAAAGAAAAACTGATGTCAAATAACAGCTTTTATCAAAGATTTTTTTCGCAAATAATACAATTAATCTCATTTCTATGGTATTTATTATGCATTCATTTTAAAACTGTCATACAAAACAAAACAGAAAAATAACATATCATGATAAGAATGCAATGTATAATGAATAATAATACAAGCATTCTACTTTACTTTCAAATAATTAAAATGAATAGCAGTCTAAACAGATTTAATAACAAAAATTTTTTCTAACATCAAAAGATTCTTCAATGCCATCTTCAGAAATATTTTCTGGGTGCTGTTTAGCTTCTGTAACAGCTTCAGCATTATATCTAAGAATGTAAAATGAATCTTCTGCTGCAATGCAAACAAGTTCACCATTTTCTGACCAATAAACCTATTAAAAAAAAAGAAAATAATTTAATAATCTTTACACGGCTGATAACTGAAACTGACACTAAATCATAGTTAACTTTTCAAAAAATTTAAAACTGAAATTATCCATGAATAGAAATTAGTAAATAATTATAGCTTTTTAGGTGTTTCTAATAAATTACTTTACCTAGCAATTTTTTTTCAACACAGAATAAGGAAAGAAAGAACTTTAACAGATAAAAAGAAAATGTTCCCCTCTAGAAAATCAATAAATAAGTAACAGTGACATTATAATTTAACATAATGAAGATTTCATAAATGGCAAAAATTTGAAATTAAGATAGATTGCATTCATATTTAATCTAAAAAACTATATTTTGCATTCATGAAAAATCTAAAAGTATTAAAGAAAATAATTCAAAAATTTCCGTTCCCCTCATTAACAGTAAAAAAAAATAAAAAATGATTAAAATAGTTTCAAAAGAATAAAGTTCTAATACACATTATAAAGCAAAAATATTACAAGCAAATTTACTAAGAAAGAAGATATTAGCAAAGTACATTTAAAATTAAATTTTTCTTCCATGATATTGTATCTGCTTCTAAAATAACTGTAGCAAAGTGTTTATAATTTCAAAATCATACATACATGCTTAGGCTGAATTTCAATACGACGTATTAGATCCAGTGTTTCCCAATCATAGAATGCAAGACCACTTATTGACTTCACACCCAACATATGACCACCAAAAATTCCTTTAAAAAATTAGGTAATTCAAAATTAATACAAATATATAAATAAATAATAATGCCTTATGTTGTCTATAACTAGATAATAATCTAAAAGTTATTTTTATACACATTATTTCACTTGATCACAAGATATTAAAATAAGAACAAAGAAAATTTTGATGACACCTGCTCATTTTTCCATAATAATAATATTTACGAAGTTTTTTAAACTACAAACTTCCATTAAAATTTATTGTGAACATATTATTTCCAGAGACCATTCTTAAAATATCCTACAGTTTAGCTATTTAAAAGTATAATATTTTTAAATATATACATATATTGAAATAAGAGAATTATTCCTTATCTTACAAATAAATATATAAAGGGATAAAAAAAATTATTGTTCAGTGAAACTCATTCAAAGACAATATTTCATGAGACAATACATTGTTTAATGATAATCAAATATCAGGACACACAGAGCATGCAAATATTAAATAGTGCCAGTGGTAGTTAAACTACCATATAAGAAAAATCTTGCCAAATTATAAATAATGAATAATAATAATTTTTAAAAAAAGATACCTTCTGCTCCATATTCAGGTTTGAAAGTTTTCTTTTCTTTAAAATTCTTGAATATTTTAATAGATGTTGTACTTTCTCGAACTGCATACTCAGAAGAATCTAAAGCCCATACAAATTCCTGGGCAGAGCCAAAGCTTTTGTTTCTTAATGCCATGGCAGTATAAATTATATATTCACCATCACCACAGACGACAACAAACCTACAAAGAGTTTTCAATTTCCAAAATGAGTAATAAGAATTTTTGAGTAAGTCAAACATGCCGATACAACCATTAAAATTAAATATGAAATGCACTTTACCTTCCATTTGTGTTATGAGATACTGTCTGAGGATATATCTCGCAACTGCCCATATCTTTAACAACTAAAGGCAGTCTTTCACCATCTTTGATTTCAGCATCCACCATAGCTTTTAAATTAGCTTGTTGAAGTTCAGAATGCTTTGCCCAAATTATTTTTCCAGAACTATCCATTGACATGGCTGGCTCTTCTCGGCCAAGCTAGATAATTTATAAATGCAAAATTATTTGTTAATGCATAGATGATTTACTTAAACAATTATTTAAATGAAATATGAACACATACAAAATTACCTTTATTAGAATACTTCCTTCATCATAACCTATAACTACATTATTTGAACCTTTTAAACAAGCAATTGCCCAAACTCTTTCCAAATTGTAATTCAAGGTGCTTTCTAATCGATAAGTATTTGCATGCCAAATACGAACAGTTCCTATAAGCAAAGGGGGAGGAAAAAAATCAATGGTGAATAAGTTTATAGAATTTTAAGCATTTCTTTGCAATTGTGCAAAGGATATGAATGAAAAAGCCCTTATCTAAACTAACCTTTTAATTTAATATTTTGAAGTAATCATAGAAATATAAGTGAAAGAATTCTTTATAAATCAGTAGCAATAATAACTTTTATTCAAATTACAGAATCGCTTCACTCTGTTTTCAGGATAAAATGATGACAAATACAGCAGTATAACCTTTAAAAATAACAAGACAATAAAAAAGAACCAATAGAAAATGAGCTTGTTACATATAAGAAGCTATGTCTTCTTTTCTCCAAAAACTCGACAAAGCAACAAATTTTATATAAATCATTTTTAAAAAACTAAACAATGCCAGAAATATTTTTCATTGTACTATATGCAAAATCATATATATTTTTCTAATCTGCTTGAGTACTTATTTTGCTTCAACTACTAATTTAAAGTAGAATAAATATAGATTAAAGTCAGTATATTTAGATATTTTTATTCAAAGCAGATTAAATGAAATTCAGCATAAATATTAGAACCTGCTTACATAAATGATCTAAAAAAGGAAGAGGAAAAATGGTCCTAGTTCTTACTTACCATCTTCAGACCCAGTCATAATAATTGGCAATTCTGGGTGGAAAGAGACAGCAGATATATTTTGAGCATGACCTTCCAGAGTTTGAATGCATGTTTTATTCTAGATAAAATAGATAATATTTACAAATTAATAATTTTTTTAAATCAAGATTATAACAAAATACTTTGGAAATTTTGTTACAAATTAGCTACTTTGGTAAACAGCTGGGTAAATGCCTTATAAAGGAGTAATAATACAATTATATGGAGAATATAAAAATCTTTCACATCATTTAAATCTTCCACATTGCCAAATCAAATCAATAAAACCAAGATGAAATTTGAATTAAAAAAATTATTAAAAAACAAAACAAATTCAAGATTTTTAAGAATGCCTTCAATAAACCGAATAAAATGTTATTCACATAAAACCAAAATCGAAGGGAAAAAGAAATTTTCAGATAACATACCTTTTACTTGCTAATATTACTGAGAAACATGATGACAGTGTGAAAATAGCATTTCATGACATTTTAAGTGAAAATTTACTGGTCTTTTATATTATTGTGAATGCAAATAAAATTTTCTGAAGTTGTGCAATTGTACCAACAACAATGAGAAAGGGATTATCAAAATCAGATATAAATATAAACCTGTACAATCATTTACAATGCTTTGGACTTTCTTAACTAAAAAATATATCACTAAACAACATTGAAATGAAAATGCTTGGGGAGCAATGTCATAAATAAACTTTATTTCAATAGTTAAACATTGTTTATACATACTTGATAATCCCATATTTTCACCAATCTATCATCAGCTCCAGAAATTAAATATGGTTTATCTCCCCCATGATAATAATCAACACAATTAACACCTTTCTCATGGCCTTCTAGAGTGAAGTTTGGTGAAGTTGAACCTAATTGCCATACCTAAATAAAGCAACAATTTTAATTATCAAAAATTAAATAAAAATCTATAACAAATGTATGATAGTGAAATATCAAAACTAAAAGAGAGCTTACAGAAATTATACTAAATAACTTGATAAATATTTGATTTGATAAATCCTTATTTAAAAATTTAGACAGTAAAACTCATTTTATGAGTATTAAAAATTTGGCTATTTTAATTCTTTCATTGAAAAAGATGAAATATTATCAAAGAAGCAATGAATCTCCCATAATCTTTTAAAGCAATTCTACATATTTTCACCTTTTGATTCTAAACAAGACAAATAATTTCTGGTACAATTATTATTAATAACAATAAAATTTTATAAAAACTTACTTTTACTGTGCGATCTAATGAAGCACTAGCAAAGGTATTGTTATCTTTAGGATTTATAACAATTTGCATAACATAATGAGTGTGTCCTTCAAACACTTGAGTGCATGCCCAGTTTTTCTCCCAATTCCATAATTTAATCATCATATCATCTAAATAAATAAACATGCATATTATTACTGAGACAGTATAAGAAGTATATAAATTCATTTTTAAATGGGCCAGATTTTACACACACAATTAGGAAAGTAAAGGGACTTTTCAATTATATATATATATATATATCATTTGCAATCTTTTTTCTTAATAGATTTGGGAGCCACGAGTCTCTATTTTATAACAGCTTCTTTCTGGTGGCAGTTGTTTATGCATTACCCACACAACTTCATTACTTTCAATAGGCTAGTGAAACTACTAGTCTTGTTGCAGCAAAGTCAGAATGTTTTTTAAATTAAAATTTTTATTTCTTTTAAGTTCTTCCTTTTAGCATTTTGCAAAACATGCAGCATCTGACGTAAGAAGTAGGTAAAATTTTTTAGATTCTATGGATTCATAAATAGAAGTTGTATCCTAGTAGCTTCACTGATATATTGGAAGTAAGGATTCTATATGCAACTTAATTATGCTTTGATGAGTCAATTAAATACTAAAAATGCATAGCATGTGGTAAAGACTTCAGTGGACAGAAAAACCTGGAATTATGAACAAAATTTTGAATGATTTCCAAAAACTAATTAAGATCTATTAGTTCAAATTCAAAATTATTTTTTTATATAATTTAAATTATTATCACTTTAATATAATTTATATCATGCTGATAACATAGGTTTGCTTTTATTAATATGCTAAAAAGTTTAAATTACAGTTAATGTTTTAGTTTTTAATTTATTATTAATTATAAATACTATGGAATTGTGAAATTAATTCTTTTTCAAACTCACTACCAGGTCATAGAATCAAAGTTTACTTAAACTGATATATCAACTGATAATTAATTACTAAAAAGATTAAAATATCAGTCACTAAAATACACAAATATAATCAAATTTTAAAATTCTGTCAAGTCAGTAGGTGAATAAAAATTAACTACACATGAAACATATGATAAAAATGAGTAAAATATGAAAAAATATGTAAAATACATACCACTGGAAGTTAATACAAATGGTTGAGTCGGATGTACAGCAATTGATCTGATGTAATCGGAATGAGCTTCAACTAAATGCACACGCTCTAAAGTGTTATAGTTGAATATTCTTAATTGCATGTCATCCTGTAATGAAGTTCAATGCAAATATAACTAGAAAATTCATACCCTAATAGCAACAAATGGTAATTTTCTTTATACTCAACAATAATTATAACACGCATAAATGCTTGTATAAAATCCTATTTTCTTTCAACGTGAGAGCCATATAAAAAAATTAAGTGTGCACTATAAATACAGCAATTGTATCATATAAATTGCCACAAAAACCAAATTTTGTTAAATTGCTGTACCTGTTAGGTATTTCAGATGCTAACAATAAAAATAAATTATCGCTATAAGGAGAAGCATCAGTTACATTTTCACTATTATTCAAATCTTAAAATAACAACCTCAACAGTTATCTTTTGAAACTTTGATTATAATATATACTTTTTATTCCGTTCCTTGATTTGTATATAAACGTTAGATTTTTTTTTTCTAGAATGTGTGATAATATGGCAACATTTCTTTTTTGAGATCCATACATGAACAGTCTTTTTATAAGAAATTTTAAAATCATCAATCAAAATTTTAATACACTTATTGGTTTTGTTTTCATCAGCATTTGAATAAAAAAATTTTATATACATATGCAAAGCCATTACCCAAAAAATCATTTGAGATATTTCCTGTGTGAAATGAAATTCAGATTATGCAATTCCAAAAACTTGTCAATTCATTCATCAGTGAAGATTTATAAGATTTCATTTATTGGATTTTTTGTATGTATTTACAAATTTTCTCCATAAGAATTCTCTATTTATTCAGTTAAAATCAATTAAAGTAAGCTGAAATGGAAAAGAAAATACTAGCATTTTCTTTCACTCAGCCATTCAAATCTAAATTCAGTTAAAAAAAATATTTGTAAGGATACAGAACACAGTATTTTATTTTTCACATTCCCAAAGTCTTCTATGCATTGATACCTACTATTCTATTACACAGTTCTGTGCCATACCTGCTAAATTCTGTGATTTATACAAAGATGTTGAACAGTAATATTACCAAAACGTATTCCCTTTCATAATTAAAGAAAAATGCATTATATTATGAAAAAAACTGACCAATTCAGTGAATTTTAACTACAGAAAACAATCTTATTCTTTATGGAATGCTTTTCCATTCAATGTTTTAGCAAAATTTCTGAGTCATAATAAGCATAAAAAACTTGTATTCTTTATACTGTATTCAGTCTGTGAGAACTTGAACTTTCATGTTCACACAGTAAGAATGCATCATCAAGAATTTCTCATATATAATCTTTCCGTTTTCAGGAAATGAATATGGAAAAAAATTAGAATATCTTACGATTTTACCAAAATAAATTTTATTACACGAGTTGTAAGAATATAAAATATAATGAAGGATTATTTTTTAAATGAAGAAATATGTCTTTACAGGAAAAATATTTTAATGACAAAAAGACAAACTATTCCCTATTATTCAAAAATAATGGATAACAAATTATAGCCTAAAATGTTCTACTATAAATATAATAATATATAGTAATGTTAAATGAATAATGGCTTTATTTTAGAACACAAAATAGTTACAACATTAGATCAAAAGTCTTCAATAAAATTCATTAAATCCATTAAGAATTTTCATTTAAAGCACTGATTAATAAATTCAAATACAGCATACTTCTCTAAAATGAACTTTTTTTTTGTTGTTGAAACTTAAATAGCAGCATTATAAAAGCATAAAACTTTTTTAAAGTACAAATATCATGCTTAATAAGAATGAGCAATTAGCCCCCAAAAATATGACACTTTAATTCAACTGGCAACAAAAGATGTATTGGAAAGAGATCATCAATCATGATTCTTTTCAATTTAATATTCTTGCTTTTATTAGACATTTTTGAAGATACAGGAAACATGAAGTAAAACATACTGCTTTAAGCAAGAGTATAATTTAATTACCAAGAATTTTAAATCTTGTAAAACTTTTAATTTTTAAAAACCCTACGAAAGATTGCTGATAAAAACAATAGAAAATTTAGAAATTAAAATAGAACAATAGTACTTTTCTCAAAATAACAAGATAAACCTTATCAATTATCAAGATACCTAATAATTTTAATTATATATGTTCAAAGTGTTCAACTAATGTTCAAAGTTATAAAATTTATGAATTATGTTTTAAATAATTAAATTAAAAAATAGCATTTAATATCAAGCAACATGGTTGAATTTTCCACATACTATTAAAACATTTACACAACTAATTTTACTATGAAATTAAGTACTTTAATAAAATATATCCTACACAAAAACAAAAAAAAGTTTATTCAATTTTTGCTGGTATATTATATTTGCCTATTCAAAATTAGTCCAATTTTAAAGAAATAGAAAAATTCAATGTTTATTTAAAAATGAAGGAAGGATGTCAAATTAAATTTTAATGTATATTATGATTAATTATTAAATATACAGTAACACTGACACTTAATTGCTTAAGATGACTTATTTTTTCTCAAACATCTTTAGGCATAAAGGAAACATTTCCTGAATCAATTTGCGTATAACTTTTATTTACTTTCATTTGAATGCTCCTTAATTTATATAAAATTTTAATCGAAGATTATACAAGGAACATTATGAAAGCAATCATATTTAAATTTACCTAAAGTAAATTAACTTGCCTAGTAAAAATATTGTAATTAATAATTGTAAAATAACTTGCCTAATAAAAAAAGATGAAATCAAAATCAGACATGGAGACCTAATATATCTTTTATTAGGAACAAGATGTATGGCCATCCTTACAAACTAAGTTTTTCTAAATTTGACTTTTTTTAAAAATTGGAACAATTTAAGCTGAAAGAAGAAGTATTAAAGAATACTATATTGATATTATCACAAACATTGAGATTTATTAATTAATAATCCTATTTAGAAATAAAAAAAATAAAAGAAAAAATTCATATAATTTGAAAGATAATAAGTACTTACAGATCCAGTTATTATCCAATTCTTTCTAGGAATAAATTTTACTGCTCGTACTGGCAAATCACAAACTTCAAATGATTTCACAATGACCTAAAAAGCAAAAGCACTAAATTAATACATAAAAATGTTGTGCTCTAATTATCAACATACTAATAATTATATTTTTACTTATTACACTTTGAGTAAAATATTTCACTCAATATTTGTACCAAACCAATAAGTTTTTTAAAATTAATTTTTGCCACATGCAACAAACACATTTAGTGGAAATAAAAGTGATGCTGCATATTTTGTCAATAACAGTTTAAAAATAGTACTAAAATATTTTAATGTAGTTTTATTATGAAACTTGGACTTTGTAACAATTTTTTTGTTCATCCATAAAACAAATGGAGAAATGTGCCTAAATTATTTAGGATTCAACATAAATAATAAGGAAAAGAAGGGAGGTACAAAAACAATAAAAAAATTATGACAAATGACAATGTGGTACGATGAGACTAAAATGAAAATAATATTTTTGATTTCTGTTGCATCATTTTCTATGAATTTAACTATCACTATTAACAAACACCATGATTTTTTTACAAGATATTTCTGAAGTAGTTTTTATACCCTACAAAAGATTGCATGCATTTTAACCTTTTAAAAGCTGACAATGTTCACTCTTTTACAATATATAAAACATTTTGCAAATGAATTAGAAATTCAATATTACAAATTGAACTAATAAACACATCAGAACCTGTCATTTACTTTCACCTGAGGTCATAGCCCTATAACCAGAAAAATGAGCACATAAAACGGATAGGTTGTAACAGTCCTCACTAAACTAAGATGGGGGAGGGGTCATACTGATATTGAAAGACAACTGCTTGGAATCTTTAGAATCAAAACAAACTTCTTCTTAATAATCATTAAAATCAATTTAATATTTCATTCCATTTTCAATAGTTTTATTTATCCTTCTCCATATTAAATTTATTGTGAATTGATTAACAGCATCTAGAGACATTTTCATAATGAATTTAAATTTAGCTTTCTCATGTTCCATAGTGATATTAAGAAGGTAACCTAAATGGCCTAATATTATTGCATAGGAAAATCTTCCAATGCAAGAACACAGCTGTACAGCTTCTAATATAGCACGGTTAAATGTCTAATTTCAAATAATAATAAAAAAACACTGAGTGATGAATGAATGAACTGGTTGCATAACCAATAGTCCCAATAAATAAGTGTTCACAGAGATGTGACTGTTTGAAAGGTCAAAAAGAGGAAATCCAAAAAATAATATGAAATAATATATGAAGGAAAAAAAGAAAATTTTCAAAAGAAAGTTTAAGAATTATATCATCTAAGACAAATTGAAATGTTTAAAGGACAAGAAATATGACGGGAAAGCCAGTGCTTTATTATAAACATACCTCACTGAATATTTTAGCAAACATTTCTTTTATGTTCAGTTCACCTTTGTGGCTATCTCGGACACATTAATGGCTTTTTAAGTTTTTTTACATCATGACATACATTTCATATTTTGCTTTTGAGCATCATTTAATTTGGTACAATAAGCAGGTAAATTCGGATATGGAAGAAATTTTTGAAATCTGGAATCTTATTTTTGTAAGATAAATATTTGCAATTTGGCAATACTGAAATTTGTTTGCTTTGCCAGATTTTTTTTTTTTTTTTTTTTTGCAGCTTCCTTTGAGGTTAACTTTTTTTATACCCGAGTGTTAATTAGAAACATTTTATTTTTCTTTCTTTTAAAAAAAACACTTCTGTTTTGCAGTTGCTTGTTGCTACATTCTTGTTTAAGAGATTTCTATCCATTTTATCTTTTAGATCATCCTTTTTATACAATTAACTGCAGACTTCTTCAAAAATGGGGAAAAGATGAAAAAAAAAAATCAAAAAACAGATAAGCATGAATCCACAGAAAAATCACATTCCTGCTTATACAAAAACAATAAAATAAAATCTCATACACAAGCAATGTCAATTGATGGATTTATTAATTAAAGCATCTTCACACATATATTAATAAAATCTTAATCTTAACATTCTAATATACCAAATTAATTATTTATTAACAAACCGACAATCATTATTAAAAGTGTCATTTTGTTTCTTCTCCCAACCTTTGCATGGTCAAATTTAATTCATAAAAATAAAATATAACAAACTAAGAGACAATATCACATATTTAAGACTAAATTACATTGAATGACATACCTGAGTTTCATAATTCCAAATGTGAACATTTCCATTGTACAAACTGACTAACATCCATGGTTCAGAAGGGTGAAGATCGACACATTTAACTCGGTCTGAACGAGCAAGGAGTTGACGTTTAACATCAAGCTTCAATGGCTAGAAATAAATTATATCAGAATGTAAAAATGAATTCTATAAAAAGTGCATGGAATAGAATTTCTTAAAAATCTTTCAATAAGAATAAAAAAATGATATAAAACTTAAAATAGGAAAAGAAAGAAAAAAAAATTGAGCATTATAATCTATCAGACACAATCTCTCTCTCTCTCTCTTTTTTTTTTTGTCATTTCTAGGAGAGACCTTATGCTTAGACCTTATGTATACTAAATTTATAAAAATATTTTGGTATATAAAACCATTGTAAATTATGTTTTCAAAGGATATCCATTAAATTTTAGTAATATTAATATAATATAATTGTTACAGTAATAATTACAGCAATATTGCACATGTCTTTGCAGTCTTAATAAAATTTCTGCAAAAGGATATTTGATAACGCTTCTAAAGAAAATATGAAGCTTAAATCTACGTTTAACATCTCATATTTGTGATACATGAAAGTTAGTATATTTAAAGTTTACCTTCCAATTATGAAATATTATTTAGAAATTTCATTTGGTTAATTTATTATTAATAACATGTTAATTTGCAGAATGGTTGAACTGACATTTTTATCTCTTTTATATTCAAGTTTTGCATCCTACAGTATTTTTGATTAAATCTTATGGATCTAAGTCCTTAATTTATAATATTTCCACCATGGTTGGGAAAAATTAGTACTTGTGGATATTTACAACCAACAGTTTACTTGGCAAATTCCAGATAGCACTAAGATTGCTAAACTTTATAATAGATAATGTTATCTCAGCAATATTTCACATTTGCATGGCTGTAACACTAATGGTGTTAATATCTACAAATATTAGAAATTTCTTGAATGCTTGGAGCATAAAAAATTTTATTCAATTTTATGTACTGTTCAGCAACAGACTGTAAAACCCTCCTTTGGAATTTACTAGATTATATTTTCTGACCCCCCCCCCCAACAAAATTGGCAACACTAATTTTAATCCACGAAAAGAAAAGTTATATTAATATAACACAAGCCAAAAACAATTAACTGCTTTTTTGGGGGGGAAATTCTTTGCATATGTCAATCATATATATACATATATAAAACTTGTCTATTATTTGACAATGGATTCTAAAATCATCCGCACTTTTATGCATGCATTAAGATGAGTTTAATTCGTCAAAATAGAGGTGAAAGGAAAGATGAAAGGAGGAGATGTTTCCATTTACTAGTATCTAATAGGGGAAATCCAAGGTCAAAGGGAATACCGGAAATGCACTCATCGTTCCGCATCTCGCCCCTTAATGAGATAGAGTCGTCGAAATGGGGTTGTCTCAGAATCCGTTGACGAACAGTACATCATTCATGCATGTCACTGCTTATTTAATTATTTAAATTTTGTTGAGCAAATAAGTGTTAAAAAATTTCAACAATTAAAGAAAACTATTACTTTAAGTATGCAAGATAAGGAATTCTTAACGTCTCATGACACTAAAGTATATTTAATGAAAAAATCCGATAATAAAAATAAACAATGTCTCATTTGATTAAATACCATTTTTCTATAATTCAAGAGAAGATAAAATAAAATGTATCAGCTGATAAAAATAAAAGAGAACTAAACAACTTAAAGAAGGTATATGGTTAAATATAAAAGCACTGCAAATAAAAATGTATAATTTATTTAAAATTATATCTCCAGCATTATTAACAAGTGAAAAAATAGTTTTAATGATAATTTAAAAATTACTTCAAAGAAACATCATGAATTAACTAAGAAATTATGCAGTACAACATTGAGAAGAAAAAACAGCAATTACTTATTTGAGTTTGCTTCGATAATTATAATTAAAACATCTTTCTGAATTATAAATTTTATTGAACATTGAATAATTATATTGAATCAAGTATATTCGAATAATTATGCCAAATCAAATAATAATAATCAATCATTCCAAATCTATACTTAACTACTATAAATTCTTCAATTTCGTAGTCATATCAAAAATTTTTAGAGGAAAATAAGAATTTGAAAAATTCCAACAGGAAACAATTAACAAAGCTCCGATTTTAATTTTAAAAAATGGATCAAATTTATTTTTAAAAACTTTACATATAAAAAATAAGTATTAAAAATAGGAATGTCATTACTTATTTTTAATGTAAATAGAAAATCTTATTAAACTACTTTAAAGAATTTTTTTAAATTTAATTTTACAGCTAGTAATTTAAAAAAATTTTTGTCATCTTATCATGCGATTTGATCTCTTGGACTTGGTTTGAATTAGTGTTCAATCCAAGGGGGATAAGAAAAAACAACAACGAATTATTTTCTCGAATAAAGTTTAAAATAACAATTTTTTAGCAAAATTACACATAAGGTTTTGAAATTTCCTTCAAAATTATAAAAAGTCATGAAGAGTAATTCTGATGGTTAAGAATAGTATTCTTTTCACAGCGTACAATTTATGTTGATTTATTGCTCAAGAGCACAGTTTGTAAACAGATCACATTAATTAAAAGTAGATAGGAAATTTTTTAGATAAAAAATAGAATACATACAGCTTCTAATAATTAATAAAATGTTTAAAGGCACACATTGACATAATAGTATATATAATTATATACATATATAATTAAGTAGCTAATTTTAATATGCTTAAGGGTTCTTTTGTAAATAGATATCAAAAACATTGTCCGTGCTTCATGTATAGAATAAATACTTAGCTTTATTGGCATAAACGCTCTACAATAACCGATACCGGTACATCAACATATGCAGGACAGGCCCATATCAGAATAAGTTTTAGTAAATAGTCTAGAATATGTTTGTAAAAATTTAATTAAGATGAGGCTATAATTAAGATTCCCTTGAAAAAAATCGCTATTTGCCAATTTAACAAAACAAAACCAACTCATCAGTAAAAACTTATTATTAAACAGGTAAAACATATATACACGTCATATTAAAAAAAAAATAACTTACCATTTTTGTGGATGAAAAATTGAAGGTGATATATGTCCCTTAATTTTAAATTTTACTGCTCTGCGAACTTACCAGAAAGAAGCAGTTCTTAATTGAATATCAAAATCCAGAACAAGAAACTAAACTTCATTTACGTGGAACAACGATGTTGTCATTTATGTTTGGGAATTCATATGGTAGAGTTGTATTGTATGTTTCCTGGTCAATATGAAACATTTTAAGGTTTCCGAAAAGTAAATCTTCTGTGAAAAATAAGTTTTTCTAATTCTCAAATGAGAAAATAGGGTTAAAATTATTAACATTTTAGCATAAATTCTAAATATTCAATCAAAAAATTAATTCTGATAATTTACGACCCGTTCACTTTTCAACAAATACAGAACGGTTCTGTTCAGAATGACTCTTATTTTCCTAACATATACGGTATTGTGCGGTCGGTCTTTGTTAACGTTATTAGCAATTTCGATTTTGATACTTTATATATGCACAGTTTTATATAATATTTTTCAACTCTTGTAGATAGGAAATCTTAAAAAGGAATTATTTTATTATTGTTTCAACTAATATAGTTTGTCATTATGTCTGATTTAAGTATGTTGATGGATATGGGCTTTGACAAAAATCAAGCGTAAGTATATTGAATTTTTTTATTGTTATTATTATTTAAGTAGATTTTTACAAACTAATATATATTCGATAATTTTAGAGGAATATTGGTTATTATATAAACAAATTATGCTAACGATATTTTATTTTTTCTTTTAAAATTGTTTTGCCGGTAGAAGTATGTATAAAAATTCCAAAGGTTATTTTCAATCGAAGAAGCTTTTTGTTATTTATTGTTGTATTCTAAAAATATCTATTTATAATACTTCATCTTTCAGAAGCCTACATTTATCATATTAGGAAGCGAAAAATTGTTTGGTTTGTGGAGAACTGATTACTTGGAAATATATATCATGACACTAACTTTTGACATTAACAATGTTGTAGATATTCTTTCAGGCTAATGTTATAAACTCGCCTGTATAACATACAAAGGATCTCCTTCTTCAATATATCTCCTGTTAATCACAATCCATTATGAGAGAAGCCTTCCTGCCTTTTTTTTTTAGTATTTTTCATGTTTTTGCAGACTTTTAATCATTTCATTATGGGAAGGTAGTACTCTAAATAAATAAGCTAGTTATTTTAATACTTTTTTCTGTTTCTTTTTTCAAATAATTATTAATTTTAATTTATGTTATTTGATTGATTATTGCATTTCATTGCTTTAATTGAGAACATTTGGAAAAGTTTATTTTCAAAAAGAAAATTCTGCATCTGAACCTGAAATTTATCTCCCAATCTTTACAATTGACTACTTAAAAATTACAATACATATTTCTATAACTTTTTAAAAAAACATTGAATTTCTACAAAAAAAAAAATTGCTCAATTTATTTTTTGAAAAATAAAAACATCTTTTTATACAATACATTTCATTTATTTAAAAATTTAAAAGAACTTATTAGTGCTTTACTTGATTTAATGATATGAATAATTTTTATTTGCTTTATTGTTTATCATTTTCATATTCTGCAAAAATAGTTTCAATTTTAAGTCATTATTTCTTGCAAAGTGATTTATGTGTTTTGGTTTGATTTTAAAGAAAAACTCTTATTTTTTAAAAATTGTGTTTAAAAATAACAATTTACAAAAACTTCGACATTTTTTTCATGATAACTCAATATATATGTCATATAAAAATAGTTGATCAGAATCAATTGATAACAAATGTATTATAAAATTATATTATGTGAAAGTTTGATCAGCCCAAAACTTTGCTCATTCTTAAAACTTCTAAGTATATATTAAAGATAATTGAAAAACGATTATTGAGTTTGCACCATGGGTGCTTCTTTTTCACATTTTGTTTTGTTTTGTTTTTTGTTTGATTTGTTAATGACTGAAGATAACTATTTTCAAAAAATTCTTAAAACTTCCATTTTCTCTTGCTTTACTTGTCAAAAGAACAAAGCTTGCTTTATTTAAATCTTTTAGTAATAACTTTTATTTGCACTTTTACTTTTAATCCAATACCGCAGTCTCCTATTTGTTTAATAACATTATGCCTGCTTCTGCAGCAAGCACAATATCCTTAATATCTTGATGCATGAATTATGAAACGAATTCGTGTATGTCAACAGATATTGTGAGACACACTGATATTTTTTTGCAACAAACTTATATTGACACACACAAAAATTCAGACAGTTGTGTATGATACAATGAGTAAATGCAACTATAACCATTAACATTGATAACTGCCTTTTATTGATTTTTTTTCCTAGTTTACTTTTAAAATAAATAAATATTATAGATATAGCTTGTAATGTTGCTTTGGGTCCAAGCTAAAGTTATTATAATTGTAATGCTTTAAAAAGGTTTCAGTTTTGTAGGAATACAAAGATAATAGAAAAAAAAAAACTGTTACTCAACATCATTTGTTTTATTTATTTATTTTAATTTGGAAAAAATGAGACAATGCATAGAATTGAAATATATGTGTGTGTGTGTTTAATTTTTTAAGCTTTCTTTAAAAAAATTATCCTCATTTATATGTTTGTATTGCTAAGCATTCAATGTTTAAACCATTCATATGAATTATGTTCATCAAAAAATTCAAAAGAATATTAGACTTTTCTTAAAAGCTTTCCCTCTTCTGACAAAGAAAAGATCTACTTCTTATTTTTCTCTCACTTTCAGAAATAACTTCTTCAATGCATGTTTCATATTTTTACCCTTTCCCCAATGTTTTTGCTTACACATCAAATTGTCATTCTTTCAGACTGCAGATTCAATATTATTTCTACATTTCAGTAATTAAGAAAACATAGAGAAATTTTCAACATATCTGCAGCTTCCTGTTGATTTAGTCTGGGAAATCGATCATACTCTTTCGGAAGATTAGTTTTCTCTTTCATACCCAAACACGATGTTTGGTCACAGCCATTATCTCATTGAATGGGAGGAGGTAGAACATTGCAATAGGTAGAGGGTGAAGGTTGGTCCAATTGATGTAACAATATAAATTTTTTTATTTCTTTTCATCTTTGATCTTGTTGATCACAGACTTTCTGTTATGGCCATCAAAATTGATCACTGAAAACAAATTGATCAGTCAAATTTTGATGTATTTTGTATATATTTAAATACAGGAGATATGTTTTACACTATTTTCATCTGTACAATGTGTTAATCATTATATCCAAGATGGCAGCTACTGTATCTTATTAGAAGATGCCGTCAGTGACCACCCAGGTTTGCCAAAAGTTACAGATGCTAAAATTTTTAATTAAATCTTTTATGTAACTTGATCTTAATGGCTTCTTCATCAAAACATTTTTTATCTTTAGTATTGATGTAGCAAAATGTTTTTAAGTTTTATTTCAGTTCACACCATTTTGTTCATTTTATTATGCATATTTTTCAGACCCCTTAAAATTCATAAAAATTGGATAGTACCCTATGCTATTTCGAACCTTATAATTAACCTAATTTCTAAACAGTTATTAAAAACAGTGTAAACTTTGACATTCTTCTCCATGTTAATAGAATTTTAAATTGAAATTTAAATCTTTTACAGATTTTTCTCAAAATTAAATATATCACTTGCTTTTCTGACAATAATGTTGTTATGCACAGTTGTTTTTATAGTAACTTGCATTTTAAAGCAAAATTGAAAAAAAATATTTCCGACTTGAATATTGTCTTCTGTCTATAAATTTGGTGTTTTGTCGGAATTCTTAAGTTTTTGTATTTAAGATATGTTTAATCATTGCCCAGAGTTCTTATATTATCTTTAAAATTGACAAAAAAAATGTTAAAATATTTTTTTAAAGAATTGATTAAATATTTAAAAAATTATATGGCAAAAATTAGTACTGTTGAAAAATTAGCTTATTGAATTTTAAAATAATGTAAAAAATTTTTTACTGTAAAATTTTAGAAGTTATCATGTAAAAATGCTAAAATAGTGCTTAATTTGTAATTAAAATTTCAGAAAAATTGCTCTGAAGTGCACATTCTCTCCAACCAAAGTATATGTATAAAATCTGTTAGTTCTAGGTTCAAATAGTCTAGCCTCTCGAGTATTAACACACAGATACACAAACACCCATTCATCTTTATTATATGATTAGATAATAGCCATTAAAATCTTAAATTTATTTCAATATATTTTAGAATGCAGAAATGAGTTTGTGGTTTAAAGATCTTGACATTTAAGACTTGAATATAGATACAATTTTGAATTTTATGTCATTTATAAATTATCTTTATTTCTAGCGAAAGAGCATTAGAAGTCACTGGTAACAAAGGAGTTGAACCAGCCATGGAATGGTAAAACATTTTTTGTTTGTTTTAGTATAAGGCATTATTAAATTAATGCAAATAAGATTTTTTTTTAAAAACTTGCCATTATTATGCAGCTTATTTTATCTTTATCCACTCTTTGTGGTTGGCTATTCCATTTGTGATACTTATTTTATTTGTAGTTAATATTAGAGATTTTAAATGATATATTAATCTGAGAAGTTAGTCATGTTTATGAATTGCTTCTGTGTAAAATCCTTAATAGCAATGATGGCAACCCTGAAAAGCAGAAAGTTTTCTTTACTTCAAAGTTTGCAACGTGCAAATCTATGATTAGCTCATTATGCATTTTGTATTAAGATCAACTATGTTTACGGTTGTATAACAACTGTTGATAGTTTCTTCTGTTTAAAAGCACTGAATATTTGAATAAACAGAAAGATACAGTCAGTGAAAAATATCTATAGAAAATATTAAGTATGTGAATGAGTCTTTCACATGAAGCTCTAAGAATTCTTTTCATTAATAAATTCAACTGTTCTATTTTACAATTGTAACGAATATTTTTTTTTTCCTTTTAAAGTTTATAAAGGGATTGTGAATTAATTATCTCCAGTTTCCGTTAGCAATTTTTTTCATTTTTATAACCAGATTTAAAGCAATTGTATCAATTATTCCAATCATGTTAATCATTGTATGGATAAGTTTGGTATAGTTAATGGTGTTAACATTGAACACTTGAAGCAAAAGCTATTTGAGTTGCTTTTTCGTATCATTTGACATTTATCAGTATAATTCATAGTTTAAAATTCTGATTTATTTCAAAACTTCCTGTATTTGTACATGGAATATAGGATGAAAGTAAGAATTTTTTCTCCTAGTAACTTTGTGAAATTCGTATTTATTTAATAATTTTTTTTTATTGATGATTGATATACAAAATGTAAAAAAAGTGAGAGGGAATTAAAGAAAACAATTCTATATATATATATATATATATATATATTACATTTGAAAGTGATTTTTTTTATTAGTCACTTTTCTTTTTTAAAAGAAATTTTTTTAAATAATAGCAAAAATACATAAGAATTTGAGAATTATGATGTTCTCTTTCTTATCACTTTCATGTGATCTCAAATAATAGCTTGGTATTCCCTTTCAAAAATTATTAAGTATTCTCCTTGATAATTTTAATATTACATTTTACCTCTGCATAGAAAATGGCTCAAATATGATATTTGTTTTGCTCTTATTTATTTAAATGCATAATATCTTGCATGTTATTCCATTCTGCACTCTTAAAATATTATTTCTTGATTTTAAAAGAGTGCAAATAAAATTTACTTATTTAATATGATGTGAACATGTTTTAATTGAATGTTTTCTTTTCTTTTAATGAAGTAATATTTAAAAAAATTTTTTTAGGCTCCTGGCACATTCGGATTCAAATGAACCAGTTCCACAAGAAACATTTTCATTTTCGGATGGAGAAAAAAGTACAGTTTTTTTTTTTTTTTTTTTTTTGGTTGAAGCGTAGTTTAGTGTGCCCCCGAGTTTGTCGCCAATATGGTAACCCAACGACAGGATCTTATTGCAACCCTAATGCTGTTTTGTTGACTACTTTTTACTGTGGTTGAGTTGTACGTAAACTACTATTTAATAAAAAATGTCAAATTATTCTTTTGCAATACTTTACTGTGAGTATGCATTTCTGAAAAAGTCTGAATTATTAATTTAAGAAATCGTCTGCAATGGAATTCCTTGAGCTTATCGTAATTCTTTTTCTGATCTCACGGTTTTCTTGATAATTCATTATGTCGCTAATTGTACAAGAATGGTTGTATGTTGAATGGGATGACAGGAAATATTTTGAATCTGCAGAATGGATAAAGTGTGAGTGGAATATATATATTTTACGAGTTCATGAAGTTAGGAAAAGGATGCTTGATTGAAAATTTGTATGGAGAACATTTTGTTTCTTCCTCTGTTCTTTCTTTTCTTTTGATTATGTACTGTTTCTGTTATCCCCACAGTTCTTACGTTCAATGAGCTAATGAAGCTACTAGGATCCTGCTCCTACTGCTAGGAAAGCCATATTTTTTTTTTTTTTTTTTTTTTGTTACAAAATTCTGCCCAGTATGATCTGATGCCGAAGGCATCACATGCTCTAAATTTTACTCTCTACACAGCCCGACCACTGCAGCCTGTTTGAAAGACTTCTTTATTTCAAATTTGTTAAGATAAACAGCAAAATTGATCCCAAAGGTTAAAAAATGAATAAAATAATAAATAATCTCTGATAAAACAATACTTATCAGTAAAGATCATAATTTTAATGCTGAAACTGGTAGCCATAACTGCTTTGCAAAAGTATTTATTTATTTTATCCACCATCTTTATTGGCGACTTGGCATCCTTGGTGCAGCAAGGGGCACACTAAACTACATTTTAACCTTTTTTACTTCCTCATTTTAAGTTTTGTTCTAAATAACTTTTTAATACTTGTGATATTTTTTCCCCCATATCAGAATTTTAGCAGAAATTTTTTCATATTTTAATTTTTTTAATTTATAAAATTCCCATGTTTTATTTCCATGTTATGAAAGAGATGCTCAGGTTTATATAAAACAAGAAAGACAAAGAACAAGCACATAAGCTCTAAAAGACTGAAAGTTGGGATTTTGTGACTGTTTTAATTATTATAAATGTAAATGGAGCTGAAAATTAATTTATAATATTCGCTACTAGGAAATATCAACAATTTGATGTAAGTTTTGAATTATTTTTGTTAGAGAAAATTAAGCAAGCTATTTGCTTAGATCTCTGTTTATGTTTTCTTTAGATGTGTTTGCTGCTTTCTTTATTCTGCTATTTTTGCTAAATATTTAATTTTTTGAAAGTTTTTGATTCTGAATGCTCTATTGAAGTTCAATGTATGGGAATAGCTTTGGCAAATTAAAGAATTGTACATTTTAAGAAAATCGTTTTTCAATGTTTAATGAACTGGCAATTTTTGTATTTGGAATATTCATGGAAAAATAAAAAGAATGCAGACCTTTAAAAAATGTTTGAATTAGGGCATTATTGCTAAAGAATAATTGATTGAATTTTGTATTATTGGTACACAAATTCTTATAAATGTTTTGATTATTTTGTTTTGCCCAAAATTCAGTGAAAATAGATTATATGTGGTGGAAGACTCAATTTTTGATACATATTCAAACTTCTGTTTGTGCTGCAAACACTATCTTTGTCAAAAGGTTTTGCTTCTCCCAAAAAGCAAAAAAAAAAAAAAAAAAAGCTGCAATGAAATAAATACCAGATTTGTATACACTCTCGAAATGACTGGCAAAAATTCCACTGTCGGAAAGAAGCTTTTGCTGCATTCACTTGCCATCATTTCTTTCAAAGGTTTATTTCAGAGATCAGGAATTGAATTTCCTTCATGTTTCTGTGTCTGTGAATATAAAAATCAATGAAAAGTGCTGTTGTTGAAATGTGAAAATATTTAAACTGTCATTGAATGTAGTGTATTAGTTGATAACTTTTAGCAACAAGGGGATGTTCATTGAATGGTGTCCTGAGTATTAGCATCAAAATAAATGATTTTGAAGTGTTATCACAATTTTATAAAAAATGTGATACCAAAAACTTATTATTATTTTTGAAAAAATAATTAAATAAATAAGTCAATAATTTTTTTAAAGTACCAATTTTCAAATCACAAAAGTTCTTCTAATAGTATAGTGTTTACAGAATATTTGTATGTTCCTATGGACTTTTTTTAATTCTGAATATTATGCTGACAGAGATTCTAAGGTTTACAGTGAGTTTAAAGACATTAGGCTCTGTAGAAAAATGTGAATGCCTTTGACATATTCAAAAATAAATGAGGACTCATTTGCAAACCTTAAAAATAAAGCTCTTGATAGATAGTAAAGGAAAGCTTATTTGTAATATCATAAATAAGTTGCAGAACTGTTATGGCGTAGCAGTACAAAAAAATGTGAGCAATTTGCTATTGATTCAAAATGCAGTAATTGCTGTATTTGCTTATATATATTCCCATCACAAATTCCAGCAATGTATATAGAGTGCCCAAAAGTAAAGGGCATTTGGTGAAAATACCAACAAGCACTTTCTGTGAGTAAGAACTTTTCTACTGGGATTTCAAAACAATATTATAAACATTATTAAGCCAGCATATACAACACTGTGTGATGAAGAAACTTCTTAAAAATGTCTTCATAAGAAAGCACAAATATTCTCAAAATATTATGAGAGTTTCAATATTCTTAACATTATCCAAACATATATTTGTTTAATGGCAGAATTTATGTTTAGGGACTTCTAGAGCTATGGTATTATTTAATGAGGATTTCTTTGGCATAAAAAGATATTTGATGAATTAGATACAACTCCAAGCCGCCACATGCTAAAATAGTATGGTAGTTTTAAACAAATAGGGCATTGCTATTGCTAACATACATTTATTTCCCACTCTCAAAATTGTCTAGATAATAGAGCAAGCTTCCAGGAAAGGCAGACAATTTTTTATAAAAATGATAGAGAATAAAGAAATTGTTATAAAATTGTTGATTTTTAAGTATGCAGGAGTACAGTTGTAACAACATGAAACTCCACTTCTGAGTCTGTACGGAATTTTTTATTACATCTAAAAAGGAATATATAAGAGATATATATTTAAATAATTATTATAAAGGAGATCTAATGGTTGAAAGAATAATTTTCTAAGTTATTAAAGTAACAGAAACAATAAGTAATAAAAGCAATAATGATTAATAAGGACATAATGAAATTAGAATATATTTCCTTAAGCATAAGGAAAGCATAAAGCTTATTTATTATTTAGGATTTAAGTATTTCCTTAAAGCAAAAATCAAAACTTTAAATGTTTCTTTTGATGAGGGTTTTTTTTTTTTTTTTTTTTTTAAATCTATCTAAAATTTAAAGTGCAAAGCATGATTTCTCAAAAATGGATGACAATATTTTATTAAAATTTTATATAATATTACTTCAGGAATAATAAAGACAATTAACTAATAATATAGACATAATATATATAGTTTTTAATTTTTTTACAGTTTGTTATTAATACCTATGTATTAAAAAAAATCTCATTAAAAGAATAAGTAATAAGGTTTTTTTTTTTTTTTTTTTTTTTTTGTAAATGTAAATGTTTCTTGGATTTTAATCCTGATTAAAGTATTTTTTTATACACAAGAGTGTATAAAAAAAAATTTAAATATATGAATTATAATTTCAGATAGAGTAGTTATTTGTTTAATTTTCATCAAATTTCCTTTATATTTACTCTAGTTTAAGAAGTCTAAATTGCTGTATAATATCTAGATTGCTATTATTCATTATTTTGATTCATATATTTCAATAAAAATGTTAATTACAAAGATTTTTTTATAAATGCTCATCTGTAAAAATAGATGCAACATTCAATTTTCTCTTTAGATATAGTGTTTTATGATTTATTATATTGAGTGTTCATATAATTATTAAATTTATTTAAAATCATTATTTACTTAAAAATATGCTTATCTGTTATTGAAAAAGTCATATTTAAAAATTTTAAATTGATATAAGTTTGTAGAGCTCAATTTTTTCCAATGCGTAGCCTAAATTGTCATCTATAGAAAGATCAATGTTAGTGTCCTAATATGGATCTTCACAAGATGAAATTTTTGAGCCATAAGAAGGTAATCCCATAATTTCCTCTTAAACTTTTTCTGAAGTTCATATGCTTGTTTTGTCGCTCGTGGTCTCGCATTGTCATGCCAAATTAAGTGCCTCTGAGCAGTTTACATGGCCACTGATTATTAAGTGATATTGAATGTTGATTTAAGGTTTCACTATAAGATGTACTTGTAACACCCTTCAGCATGAATTCTGTATGCATCAAACCTTCTCTGTTGAATAACGGTATAATCAGTACCTTCAGCTGTAGATGGATCAATTCAACACTTTGATTCAAGGAAGTGTGTTATATTTTGCATTTACTTTTTAGAAAAAAATGATATTTAATAATGATCTAGAATAGTTAAATTTATTTTTGATTCTGATAGCCATGAACATTTGTTAGAAAAGTTATTCTGATGCTGAATTAACTGAATGTTCGTTTTAGAATTAATTGTATTCTACTTGGAAGTTTATTATTCTTTTTGAGAAGTTTTTTTTTTATTGGAAAGCTTTTGATTTAAGAATTAGAATACATCTGAATGTTTATGTATTTTGAATTCTGCATTTTTTTCAAATAGAATTTATTGAATTGAATATTATATTTTATTTTTGAAAATAAAATGAAAGGTAACGTACGAGTTTGTTTATGATTTAAGGAAACAAAATTTTCTACTGTATGTTAAATAAAGTGGAATGTTTGTTCTCAGCGTGCTTTGTTTCAGGTGAAGAATGGTGATTCAAGTCTCATCTGCAGGCAGAATTTTACCCAAAATTTAATTTTCTTTCTTTTATTAATGTTGCAAAAATAGCAATTTAATTGCAAATGCTTCCTACTATGTTCCTTTGATAATTGACAAGAAACGAATCAGGGGGGGGGGGACTTTCTGAAATTTGGACTGCTGAGTAACAGTTTTATGCATATGATAAATTCATTTGGGACTTTATTTGTCGTTATGTGTCTGTTTCCTTGGTTGCATTTATCCATTCTAGCAGTAATCTCGTAATTTGTTGCTGGTTTTTTTTTTTTTTCCATGTTTAAATTTGTCAGTGTCTGTGCATCATTCTTAAATATGTTGAATGACTTTACAATAGTTTGATATGTCGTTACATTTTCATTGTACATTTCTTATGACTGCCGATAAATTTTGATTTATTTATAACCTTTCATCCTCAAAAAATGAGTCACTGCATATTTCCAATTGGGAATTCCAATTTCCAAGACATTCTTATGATTTATTATCAGGCAAACTAAATTTGCTGCATCAAAATTAATTATCACATAATACAGATAAAAAAAATACAAAGGAGTGAAACGTTTTATCTGACTTGCACATGTGCAATCTTTATTCTTGAATTCCCTTATATGGTAAGCATTTTAAATAATGGCTTATATCAAAGGATTTGAAAATATAAGTGAGATTGAGTTTCAATGTAAAAGAGTTGTTTTTAATGGCCTGAATTGAGTAGGAAAGATACATTTATGAAACTGGAGCATTTTTGTTCCCGGTGTGTTTCTACATATTAGGTTTGGCTAAATAGTTAGACATTTACTGTTATTTGCTTTAAAAAAACCTTTTGCTAATTAATTAAGTAATACAAGAATTTTTTTAATTTGTATTTTGCTGTATAGTTAATTTAAACTTTAAATATTCAGCAGATATTTATAAATTCATTTTTTTCTAATATTTGAACAGTCTATTGTTTTTATTTTTGTTTGGTTTTTCTTAACACTGAATGATCTGTTCAATATATTAGATTTACCTATTCAAATGGAAGTCACAGAATCAGCAAATCAGGAAGTTGCACCAAATGAAGGTGAAAGTGAAGCTGTGACTGTGACAGAAGTAGACGAAGAACTTTTAACTCAAGCTAAATCTTTGAAATGTGATGAGTAAGTGTCTATGATAAAAAATTCTTTTGTTTTATTTGTTATAGCTGCTTTGAATTATAGATGTTCCTGCTAGATCCATTATTTTCAATTAAATTGCCGTAATTGCTTTGTAACATATCTTCATATTAAAATTGTGGATGTGTATTTTACTGTTGAATGTATTTGGAATGAAAGTAAACAGTAGACAGATTTGTTACTATTTTCCATGACTCCCTCCTCTTTCTTTTGGCCTTAACTCTGAATTTTTCTGATATCTTATACTTAGAAAAATGCTGATATTCAGTGATATTTGTAGAGATAGTACTCCTGCGTTTTTATATTTTATTGAATACACTTTTCTTGGATTTCATTTCTTTGACTAAATGTTGAAAATATGATTTGTGATATCTACATTGCCTTTATCTGTAGTTGGCTAAAACTTAATGCTTAACAAAATTTACTGTAAGCTCATCTAATTTTGGTCTAATATTATGAGAAGTAAAGTAAAAAAGGATAATCTGATTGGCATTGAAGAACTAGAAGGGGTGCACTGTAGCCAATAAGAAAAGAAATGAGGATTTGACTGCTACATATACAATGTTATTCTTCAATATGATGTAAAATAATTTTATCACAAAAGTTTGAAATACATTAGATTTTGTATTTAATAGGCACAGTAATAACTGCGAAAAATGAAGGTCTTTTTTTTTTCTTTCATTTTTTTTAGTGTATGTATATGTCTGATATTTTAAATAATTATATTGAGAGTTACAGCATTTGCTTGTTCTACTATAATAAACTTACTTTCTCAAAAATATTCATTCTGTGTTCTATAATTTTAATTCAGCTTCATTTTGTATGTGTTGTGACTGATATGAGTATAAAGATCTGATATAATGATTGTTATTGTGCATAAACTAATACTTTAAAACATTGAAAGCATATGCATATACTGAAATCATGTACTTCGAACTGTTAAAGTTTTCCCCTTTGCATTTTAAATTATAATGATAATTTATAATATAGATTATTATTACAATATTTCACTTTAATATAGCTTTTTTTCTTTGGCTACTATAATTTAAAATAGCTGAATTTTTTACCATTTTCTATAACAAATTCATTTCTAATTTAATCTTCTAACCTAGATTGCAATTTGTTAGATTCATTCTTATCTTAAAATGTATTCTAGTTTCATAATGTCCTTATTAATCATTATTGCTTTTATTACTTATTGTTTCTGTTACTTTAATAACTTAGAAAATTGTTCTTTCAACCATTAGATCTCCTTTATAATAATTATTTAAATATATATCTCTTATATATTCCTTTTTAGGTGTAATAAAAAATTCCGTACAGACTCAGAAGTCGAGTTTCATGCTGTTAAAACTGGTCATCAGAGTTTTTCAGAATCTTCGGAAGAAATTAAGCCTCTTTCAGAAGAAGAGAAGAAAGAACAAATAAAAAAGTATGTGCATTTGAAAAAAAGTTATAAGCAAGTAAAATACCAAATTTTCATATTACTTTTAATAAATGGTTCAAATTTTATAAAAAGGGCTTATTTGTATTTCATGAATGTGAGACTAAAAGTTCCTTGTAAATTAAAATATATATATATTCGGGAAAATGATTTACTAGTTTAAAAGAAATTTTTTATAATTTGAATGGAGGTCAACATTGCTCTTCCCTCTTGAAAGAGATTTTTCGTATTAATTTTAGAAATGCCTCTAAATTATGAGGGAGGGGAGGGTTGCTTTTGCTATCATATTATTTTGCTTCTTGAGTGTTGCCAAGATTTTCCAATTCTGTAATATCTACCTATATAGGAAATTCAGTATTACATGTGCAAATTATTCTGAAAAGAAAAAAGTTTTTCTTTGTATCATGGATTGAATTTTTTCTGTTTTAGTGTTCAAGAAATAAGTAATTTCATAATAAAAAAAGCATATTTAAATGTTAAATAGACTTATTTCTGAAAATACAGGGCTATAAAATAGCAACAATTAGATTTAAAATCTATTTCCATTTTGTATCTTAAATATGTTCAGAGCCCTATTGTCACAATCTAAGGCTGGCGTGTGCCCACTGAAATTTCATTTCATGCTTGAAAACTGTGCAATTAATGAACATAAAATCACATTATTGTATTTCAATAAGAAAATGTAAAAAGCTTCAACTTCCTTATAATGATAAAAAAATTGAAAGTTTTCCAATATATATATATTATTGAAAAATTGTCAGAACTCAAATACTAATTGCTTGAAAAAAAAAATTAAAATAATAAAGAAAGATGATTTTCTAAAAATTTTGGCACCATATTATTTCAATATTTGCACAATATTATTTTTATTTTTGTGATGTATAATTAATTAAAATTGTAATCAACATTTTATGTGAGGAAAAAACTTTTCCAAGTTCACATTTTTATTCTCCAAATATTATAGTCCTGGGTCAGACTATAATAGTACAGAAAGAGTACTGTAAAGTACTTACAAGCACAATGCTCTCCTTTATTACTAGTAAATATTCTTTGTTGAAAATTTTTTCAAAACATCTGTAAAGCTTTTAAATCCATTCTATTGAAAGCATGTCAAAATCAGAAGTTGTCAGTAATAATAACATAATTGCTTTGTGTATCATATTCTAAGCTATAACTAAATTTTTTGTGTAAAATTTTAAATCACTCTTTTTTTTTTAAATTAATAAATATACCAAATTATGTTCCATTTAAATTATTTATTTTCTGGTGCTCTTTCCAAATTTTATTTTAAAAAGCTATGGTTATTAGATATATTTTATAGCTTAATTAACTTTTTAGTTCAGCAAGTTTTTTTTTTTTTTTTTCCTTAGAGATTTTGGTATAAAAAGTAGTATGAGAAGAATTGGAAATCTATCCTAGATACTTTAAAACTGTCAGTAATTTGTAATTCATTCTCTGAATATCATATTAAATTTTTGGAATGTTTCTTACTTAGTGTATTGGTTTTTTAAAGTAATTTTAACAAAGAAGGGATATTAATCTATTATTTATACTTGGGAAAAGAAATTTTCTTTATAGAGAAATATATAAGTATAAAAAATTCATATTGGTTGCGATCATAGTAAGATATTATCATGCTCAATTTACCTTGTTTTTAAAATTGTATAATGTTTGAAGCTACTTGTTCTACATGATTCAGCTAAGAGTATATAATTCATACTGAATCTTCAAAAATTTGTGTCTGTTGCTTTATATTTATCAGTTTTTTTCCCCCCTATTAGACTGGAAACTATAATCAAACAACGAAGATTAGAAAGACAAGAGCAAGAAAAAAAAGAAGCCCTTGAAAGAGAAATAAGCCGTAGAAAAACAGGACAAGAAATCACACAAGTGAGACAAAAGTAAATGAATTATACTTATTAATAACATATACGTTCAATTTGACAAAGTTCCAGTAAATTAATGTCTGGTTTTATGTTTAACTGTCAAGTCCCCAAAATTGATTTAAATAATTGTACTGTTATTTTACTTAATTGGTTGGTGAATGACGAAAACATAGAAATGTAAATTTTGTAAAGTGAAAATTAATAACCATTATTAATATAAAGAAAAACGTATTTATTATAGAATGCAAGAACAAGAAATGAAGCAATTGGCTGAGGCAAAAAAGCGTGAAAAGCTAGAGGCTAAACAAGCTAGGCAAGTATATATTTTACTGTATTTTTTTCTGATAAATTGAATTTCTTCAAGCAGTTTGCCTTTAAAAATAAGGAAAATTTCATATTCATTTTACTCGTGGCCTGATTTTGCTACATACTGTAAACTGTATCGATCCATATCATAGTTTGTTTTTTAAAAATTGATTCATTTTCAGAGTTTTAATTATTTGAGAATTTTTTTCTGATATATTTCTTGATTTCAGACTTATAAATTATTATTAGTGACACATGGTGTATTAAAAAATAAATTTCTCTTAGAACATGTCTTCAGCAATGAGAAATATAATTTTTTCTTAGTATTGAGAAAAAGCATATGCATATTTACCAACTGCTACAGATTTTATGCTAAATTTCCACAGGCTGTAAGACTAAACATAAGATTAAAATTTCAATGGAGGCAAATTCCTCCAACATAATCTTGGAAGTTGATAAAAATCACTCCTAGTAAATTTATTATTTCTACTGTTGTTGTTTCTATAAAATATCATGGAAAGGGTAAGTACGTTTCAGAAGATATTTATTCAGTCTTTTAATAATATTAATTAGTAATTTATGTAATATATGATTTTGAAATGTACAGGTTTGTTGAATTATAATGTAGCGATTTTTTAAAAAAAATTCTGCTTTTCGTATTTTTAAAAAATGTTATGCAATTATTTCTAATTATAATATATATATATTTCTTTTGTTATTTGTTCAGGTAGGATACTTTCCTTAAAAATAGAAAATAATAATTACTTGAAATATGATGAAATGAATATCATTTATCAGAAATTCAAAGTTTATTTTTGTATGTGTACATGCACACATCTGTTAACCTTATAGCCCTATTAACTATTAACAGTAGTGCTGTTCAGTCAACTTTCAAATTTTTGTTTTTGGTAATGATTTTTGTAAATTACTTTTGTAGAATAAAATTTCAGTTGACTGGAAAAAACAACATTATTTTGTTGTATTTTTTAATCTGGTTTGAACTGAATTATTTTTTGAAGCTTATGGAAATTGGATCAATTTCTAAAATTTAAATCATAATATGCATATATGAAAAAATTTTGCTATGTGCATTATAGAGCAATTCAATTGAAAAAAATAAATAAAGCACACTTTTGCACATTTTATTCTTCTAATTGAATGTTTTATCTATTTAGTGGCTTTTAACTAAAAAGAAAAGAGAAAGAGAACGAAACTGTATACGTTATTAATTAATTTTAGGATATTTCAGGAATTCCAAGTGCTTATAATTTGTGTTTCATTATATTTATTCATATAATTCAAATTCCTTCTTTGAAATATTTTAGGCAACGTGTGTTAGAACAAATAGAAAGAGACAAGCAAGCTAGGAGAGAAAAATTTAACATGCCTGCTCCTAATCCACAAGCAACATCACCAACTGCGCCGGCAAAAGAAATAGTAACTACTCCTGTAGAAAACTATGATCAAGCCAGGATTCAGGTATTATTTTATTCAATAGATTATTGTATTTGATTAATATAGGTCACTAAATTTCTAGACTACAATTGTTAGTTGAAATTGATTAATTATTTGTGGGAATCTTAGACACTTATAAAGATTACTATAATTTTCACAAAGAGATTTAAAGAAATAAAAAGGGATTTTATTGATAACAGCATTCAGCTTTGTCATTCTTTTTGGATCTGTGCGACCTTTTAAAACTATTACCACTCTGGTGAACTAAAAAATTTCTCTTTTGATGGAGTTATATTATATTCTTGAAATCTTAAATATAAATGAAGTTTAGATTGAGCTACAAGTAGCATATTTAATCAAGAATGGAAATTGATTTTTATATTAAATTATTAAACATAGTAGATGTAACAGAAGCAATTATGAGAATGTTTTCATCTTAAAAAAAATTGACAAAAGTCATCTACTTTTGGAAATCAAGATATATCCTTGTATAAGTTTATAGATTGCTTAAAAAGTAATTTTTCAAGTGATTATTTAAGAGCATTTCATTTTCTATAACACTGCTTGCTTTGCCAATTTACTTAGACAATAATTTTGTTTTTACAATTTTAGCTTCTGTTTTGTTTTCTTCATTTTAATTTTTGTGGATTTAATATGCTTATTTAAAATAAAATGTTTGCTTTGTTCTACAAAATTATAGTTGGGTGAATATGGAAGGTTAATATTTTCTGCTAATAAAAACTAAAATTTTAATTAATTTTTAATATAATAATTTGAAAATTGCATTGGTTTAAGAATGATACTCTTTATCCTAATTACCATGATTGAATGATCCATATCATGCTAAAATAAGAAAATTGAACGTCACATTTTAATCCGTCTGAGGAATCATGCATTTGTAATATTTATTTTTGCTTGGATCATTATCTGCCTCTTTTACAGAAATATTTCTGATGAGAAGTTATTAAATCTTATTGAAATGATATGCTTTTTCTAAATACTGTTAGCAATACAAACCTTTGAAGAGATCCTGATTCGGCATAAAATCTTTTGCGTCATGTGAATTGAAGTTGGGTGATATGCATCAACTCATTATATACACTGAAAAAGAAGCATTTTTCAACAGTAATTGCCAATGCTGTGCAAACCATCTCATGCAGCCTCTATTGAATCAAGTTCATTGTCTAACGACTGATAATTACGACACATCTCTAGAACGGGTCGATTCCTTCTCAACAATACGTATGGAGCACTCAAACTCAACAGAAAAGACATTCCAAAGGAATTACAGTCCAAAAAAATTCAAAACCGGTGAAATCTATGCTTTCCAAGGACGAAAATTATGCATCATCAAGTGAATGGATAAAAAAGTCGTAACTCTTTTATCTACTGCACATAGTCCTGAAATGACTGGAGTGCCATCTCAAAATGGAGTAGAATCATAATAAGGAACGTATAATAGAGTGGATCTCGCTAATTATCCCATTGTAAAGAAGGGAGGGAAAAAATATTCTGTCACCTTTTTGACATATTACTGTGGAATGCTTATGTTTTGTATAAGCAACATGGGAGGAAAATACACCCATTTAGATTTTAGACTTGATCTCGTTAATCATTGGATTGAGAGGCATAGAACTGTAAATGAGAAGATAGGACAGCCAAAAGTTTTGTCAAATTTCTTTAGGTTGACTGAAAGACACTTTTTAGAAGTGATTTCTCCCAGTGAAATGAAGCAGTCCTCTATGTGTTACTCGAAAATGAATGGTAGAAATGGGTCAGTAAAGAGATCAGATATTTTTGTCTGGATTGGAATATTGGCCTCAGTTTATCTCCGTGTTTCAAAATATATAGTACCAAAGCTGAATTTTG
Organism: Argiope aurantia; assembly: GCA_026543865.1. Classification (NCBI taxonomy): domain Eukaryota; kingdom Metazoa; phylum Arthropoda; class Arachnida; order Araneae; family Araneidae; genus Argiope; species Argiope aurantia. Next base: position 148,727 of record JAPMOR010060073.1, read on the forward strand.
AAATGAATTAAAATTGTATGTATTTAAAAAAAAATATGTTGGCATTATCTCCTGTATCTCCTTCTTAAAAAAAAGCCAACTTAAGTAAAAATGCCTTTTTTTTAGCTGTAATTAAAATTTATTATAAATTAATTAATGCAACACTTATAACAGTTTTGACTGTTGATTTGAATTCATATAATCGATATGAATACAAAAATGATTATAAAAAATATGCTTATATTCGGTCACAATATGGCATAAAAATGGAGCTGTTAAGTGGTTAAATGCTTCTAACTTTATTTTCTGTTTTTGTTGTATTAACAGGTTAGACTCATGAATGGAGAATGTTTGACTCAAACATTTGGTGCAAATGAAGAATTAGCTGCTGTGCGATTATTTGTTCAAATGAATCGTACTGATGGCTCTACACCATTTTCCTTAATGACAAATTTTCCTAAAAAGGTGTTTACAGAAGATGATATGAATACGCCTCTTAGCAAATTAGGTACTTTTTTCCTCTTTTATTGTTTAAGGCAAAAATAAAATTTCTGAAAATATTTTTTTAAAAATTTACTAATGTAAGAAAAGGTTAAGATTTTTTTTCAAACATTAGCTAGGAGTCCTATGAAGTAAAAAATCTATCATTTTTTAATAATAAGAAAGAATAATTTCTCTTTCTGTAGTGGTATATTGTTTATTGCAACATGTTAGAAAAACTCATTGCTAGTGTTTTGTGTATCAATGCTGAGATTATGATGTCAAGTCCAAAAGTCAATTTTCTTTGAATTAAAAAAAAATCAAGCTTTTGGGTAAATTCTGTTTGCATTTGTTAATAAAATTGCTTGCTTTTCTTATTGTATTTCTATATGTGCTTATCTTAACCACAGTTATTACAAGAATTATATGATAATAAAAATGGTTTATACCCGTTTTCTATATTTAATATTGCATCACCATGTGATATTAAATACTTGTTTATGAAAAAAGTGTAGGATTGGGGAAAGAAAAAAAATGTTCCAAGTTTTTTCTACAAACGCTTGCTTTACAGCAGGGGTGTTTGTGCACCGGGGAAACCCCGGAATTCCGGGGATTTTGAACTTCGATACCCGGAAATTCCGGGGATCGTCGTTCAAAAGGAAGTAGGAATAATAATGAATTATTTATTTTGATCTGAGTAATTTTGTTTGCTTTGAAAGCAGAAAACGCAAGGTCAGTGTGTGTGGTGAAAACTTTTCCTTTCTTTCTCCAAAGGCAGTGATAATGCGTGAAAAGGGGGAAAAAACTTCTTTTTTGTTCTTTCCTTATTGCGAGTTATGACTCATTCCCCCGGTTCTCGGACATTCTCTTCTGGATTCTTTTCAGCAAGTAGGCGCGGCAGAAAAAAAAGGGAGAGACTTCGTTCGACCAGATGTGCGATCACGTGACTCTGGGTTCAAAGGTCTTATCTCTCCTGGCGTGGCGCCAATAAGTAGAGAAGAGGGATTTTTCGTATATTTTTCGCATATGAAACAGAAATTACTCCTTAAAAATTCATATCTAATTAGTTTTACAGCATTAGATCCAGAGCTAAGAGGTAAAACCAGTACAATATTAGCTTTTCAAAAATTATCATCTTTTATGTCCCATATTTTTAGTGATAATGAAAAGTCAAAAGTAGAAGCTGAAATAAGGTTATACCAGAGTGATATTGATATCACCAAAGAAATGCTCTACACATCTGATGAAAGTGGAAATCAAGTCAAGTGTACAATTGATAAATATTGGTCTAAAGTTTTTAATTTAAAAGATGATTTCACAAATGATTATAAGTATCCTACATTGGCTAAATTGGTCAAAGCCTGCCTTAGCTGCTTCCATGGTCCATTAGTGGAAAGTGCATTCAACTTAATAGATACACTTGTCACTGACTATAGAACCTCTCTTAAGATTGATTCCCTAGATGCAGTGCAGACTATTAAATATGATTTAATGGCTTCTAAAGAAACCTCATGTGAAAAATATGGCTCAAAAAATCCAATGACTGATCCAATTCACAAAGATCTCTTGCTGAATATGAACAGAAGTTGGAAAACATATCAAGAGGACTTAAAAACATGTATTTCAGATGAGTCACCTATAGAAGTATCTGAAAAACCTTCTACATTAGCAGAAAAGCAAACTGCTTCTACCTCTGCATGTGCAGTTCTCGATGAAATTTCTTCGACTGTAAGTGAGGAAAATAAAAGTCAACCTTCCTGCAATTATGAAGTTCACCACAAAAGAAAGACAAGCCCGCAAACATCAGAAAATAAAAAAAAAAGCAGCAAAAATTAGATAATTTTTTTTAAAGAATTAATTCAGGTAATTTAAAATATTTACATAAAATGTAGTAGTTTATATACTTGAAAATTTATGGTTATTTATTTTGCAAAAAAAGTAATTCATTGAACTTTTATAATTAGGTCATTCAATACTTCATAATTGTAATTTTTCGTTTCTCCCCCCCCCCTTCTCGAAACTCCAAAATGTCGGTAGTAAGTCCGTAAAAGTTTCAGGGGATTTTTTGGGGTCCCACAAACACCCCTGTTTACACTACTTTCTTTTTGTGCATTATATTTCTAATTTATTCATTGTTTTTTATTTTAAAGTTACATATATTTTATGTTTATATCTTAAATCATAATTCCTTCAAAATTATTTTGTTTCATAAGATGGTGTTGTCCCTTAATTTATGGACATTAATATAATTTACTGATTGTTAAAGCCATTCTCCCAATACTTAAAGTTGTAACTGAATATCCTGGTCATCTTGAAAGGCAGCTATAGGAAATTTATTTGCCATTTAAGATTATTTTTTTACTGTTGCTTGGATCTTAGAATACAAATCTGTTGTGAAATTTTCATATTCTGCTTGTTTAATTTTTGATCACTTATTAAGAACCACATAATTTTTTTTCTCTCATTCTTCATTTTCTTTTATAGGCTTGGTTCCATCAGCTGTTATAATTGTATGCAAGCCCCAGTGATCGTGTTGATCTTTTTTATTCAATAAAAAAAACTTTAAAAAAATGTAATATTATTTTTTATTTTATGTAATAAAATGTCAATTTTCAAACTGGTTTTGATTTAACATTTTTTGCTGAGGGAAATATGTTATTTCAGTTTGGATGTGATATGTAATTAAAGTATATTTTAATGATGTATGTTTATTTTAATTATTTTGAGTGAAAAATAAATATCTGACTTTATCTTTGTTGCCAAATTCTCTACTATTAAAAATTTTAAGTTGCCTATTTTTTTAATAAATGAATTGCTTTTATACATCTTACTACACAGTGTATGATAGATTAAAGAATAGACTCCATTCAAATATAATGTTAACCATTAGTCTACTTGCTATAAATTTTTATTAGAATCAATTTTTTGGATAACCAAAAGAAAATTTGCACAAATTCCTACTGCAATAATACTCTTTTGGTTCTATAGTAAATTAAATTTTTGTTTCTCCTCTCTTTTTAGGGTCTGTAATATTATCCTTTAAAAAATTTATAACACTTTTTAGCTAATTAATATACAGATTATCAGAAATCAAAATTTATAGCATTTTCTCTTGGCAAGATGTTTTTTTACTACTTTAAAATATTAGAATATATAAATCTTAAAAATCACAATTAATTTCATCAACAATTTCTTTATAGTTTTATTCACTTAAATGATTTCCAAATAACATGCATGTATAAATGTAGTAAAAAGAAATTATATTCTTCCTTATCCATTATTTTGGAAATAATTTATTCTAAAGTGTAACACATTTTGTCAAAGTAGCATTACTTTTATCAATTGGTTATAGAAGCATGTTTTGGTAAAATATGATAGTGGGATTTTGAATAAAATGTTAATAAAGTAAATTGGTAATGCACTCCTGACTTTGCTTTGCTGTTGATTATCTCCAACTGTATCTAATATATTTTTCTAGAAGAAACCTGACAAATATTTTTCTATATTCATCTTTTCCTTTTTTTTAATAAAAGGAAAATTGATAATATGACAAAGAAAAAGGATTCTACCTCACCCTCTAATGAGAAAATTAAGGCAAAATATAAACTATATTATTGATATCGTACCATAGTACAGAATGTTAAGTGACAGACACAAAATGTAAAGATACACTTTAAATAATATATGCATATAAATTTGTCCAGTAATTCATTACCAAAAGCATTCAAAGTTCTTTCATCTGACGTGTTTTCGCTTCTTAAGGAAAACCTTTTGTATTTCGGTCTATTTATTATTTATTCAGCTCCCTTGTCGGTAGAAGGTGACAATCTAGTTCTTTATGCAATTGTTGTTTTCGGAAAAAGTGCCCATTTTCTGACTTTTCTTAGTAGTCTTGTTTACCTATTATATATTTTTTAAAAATTAAACTTGATTAGCATCTTTAAAAGTCTGATAGTAAGCAAATATAGGTGTTTTTCTGTTCCTTTATGAATTTGCACACCCATATTAAAAAAATGTTTGAAATCCTTAATTTTATGTTTGATATTATAACAGAGTGTGTAGCATCATTAAAAGTACTAAAAAAACTATTAATTTTTAATGGTACTTGTATAAGGGCCTTAAATGTGCTTGTATTTTGTACAGGTGTTTATTTTTCTACAGGGTTGCCACTCAAAACTGGGGGGAGAATGGCTTTTTAAGATGAGAGGAAATATGCATATAGCATGCGCTAGTTATAATACAATATGATTTTAAGGAGTGGAAAAAGCAAGAAATCAGAGCAACAATTTAACATTATTCAAAAAAATAGCCTATTAAAAGAACATACATATATTTACATTAAAACAAAATTATAAGCAGCACAAAATTAAGGATTCAGGTGAAATAAACACAAAACATTTTTGTCATCATTTAATGATTACTTAAGAAAGGGGGAAAAAAAACATTACAAAGTTGCATGGATCTAATCCTTAACAAATAAGGCACGGCATTTTTGTAAAGCCTAACGTGCTTTTTTTAGCTGCTTCACGTTCAATGAACATTCGCGAAAATATTTCCGTCATATCACTGAATGCATTAAAAGATGAATGTGACGCAGTAAGTTTTAATGCCCGTAAAATTCAGCTTTAAATGGCTGTTCTTAAACTAAAAAGTTCGATATCAGTTTATTTGCGGACGTTAAACTTGATGTTTTCGGACATGACATGTTATCTTATCCTGTCTTCCTTTTAGATACCAAGTTGAACAACAGTGATGACGCTTTTGGACAGGCACGCAGCCTTGCATGTTTTCTTCTTTTGGTATGCCTAGTAAGTGCCTGTTTTCCCATATTACTTAGGCTTATCTTACAAAGCGAGCAGTATGCAGCACATGGATTTTGTGAAACCTCGAAGCCATTGAAAAAAATCAGGATGAACTTTTTTTATCCACCCAATTCGTATTAAATACGGATGTTGAGCAGCACTTTGTTTTTAAAAAATTCACTAATCTACTTTGAATAAGCTGACAGTTTCACAAATAATAACCAAACCATTTAGTAAACTCAAGTAGGGTAGACTGAATACCACCGCACTGCTTCCACAAATTGAATGTTCCGGCGGCCACAGAAATGTATTCTATTCTGTCACGCATGCTTATTAACTGCCAGTTGGGTATCTCATGTTGAAAGGACAACTGTCTCGCAAATTAAAACTGGCTTTAACTATACAGAAAAAAAAAAGGGGGAGAGTAGAAAAGGGGTGAGTTTTTGCATCATACAATTGCGAATGGTATTGTTTCGTTTTCGGAAGCTGTGACTACGATCTTTTATACTTGCATAAAAACATCCAAAATTTCCTTTTAATTTTTAAATTCTTGGTTTCCCAGGTTAAAACAAAGCTATAAATAAAAAAAAATGGAACAAATTTTAAAACGGTGAAATTTCTGAAAAGAAATTTAAATTTTTGTCTACATAAAGAAATTAGCGTGACCTTTATTTTCTTATGTTCTTTACTTTCATTTTTTTTAAAGAAATTGATATTTTAATGAAGTGGTGGTGTAATATTTTTTATACTTAATATAATTTACTGTAATATGAGAAAGAAGCTTTTTCCTAAGAAAAGAACATTTTAAATAACTTGGCTCTCTCCAGAAAAATAATCTGAAATCACCGCCTCTAATATTCTATGTTAATATAAATAACTCATTGAGGCTATGTATATACACTGAGTGGCCAAATTATTATAACCTCCCTCTCAATACAGTGTTGGACTACCTTTAGCCAGTAAAACTGCTCACATTCTTCTTGATACAGATTCTGTGAGATGTTGGTAGTTAGTAGGAGGAATTTGACCACATATCCGATGAACTGCACTTTCCAGTTCCTTCCGTTTGGATGGCACGGGATCCAGCTGTCTGATGCCCCTTTCAATCTGATCCCACAAATTCTCAATTGGATCGATAACTGGTGATGATACGAGCCAACGAAGGCTGGTAAAGTCAGCGTCATGTTCTTCGAACCAGCTGTATGATAAAGAGAATTGTCTTGCTGAAAGTATCTATCCGCGGCAGAGTATACCATTAACGTAACTGGATGTACTTGATCTGCGAGAATACTTAAATACCCCTGGGCATTCAGGCGTTGTTCCACAGTAAACAAAGGACCCATGCAATCATCCCCCAAACCATAATATCGCCTCCACCAGCTTTAAGTGTTGTGGTAATGCAATAGGGGTCCATGCTTTCGTGTTGTTTTCGCCATATCCGAACCGTACCATCTGCATGGTGTAATTGAAAACGCGATTCATCAGACCACATGACCCTTTTCCAGTCATTAACTGTCTAATCCTTATGCGCCTTTGCAAACTGGAGACATCTGCTCTCGTTCAAGGCTGACAACACAGGTCGTCGGCTCCCATAGTCTATACGGTGTAATGTGCGGCGCACAGTTCGTTTAGAGATGTTCGCAGTCCCTCCTTCATTAAAATTCCCCGCTATTTGACGTACTGTTGCTCTTCTATTGGAATGGACAAGCCTCCTTTCAGTTCCAGCATTCAATAGCCTGTGACGACCACAAGTCTGACGTTGAGACCCTGTTTTCTGCTTGGTAGTCCACTCTCTGTGCACATTAATAACTGCTGCTCTCGAACACTTCACAAGAGCAGCCGTTTTGCTGACACTGGTTCCGACGCTTCAAGCGCCTACGATCATCCCGCGTTCAAACTCAGTTAAGTCACATTTTTTGCTTATATCTTCGCGCGTAGCACAGTGCAGTGGATGGTTCACTTGCCTTTCATCCCCTTTTTGTAGTATCTCGCCCTCAAGCGGCAACACTGTAACGCAATAGCTCATTTTGCTTAAAGTTGTCAGGTGGTCATAATAATTTGTCCACTCAGTGCTCTACTTCTCCTAAACAGCTCTGCCAAATTCAACTACATTTTCCACACATATTATTTAAGTCAAGAAAAAGAATACTGTCAACTTTAAAATGTTCCAAAATTAAATATTTAGTTAGCTACAAATGAACCAAAATTTCACCTTTTTTCCGCAATAACTCTAGAGAAAATAATTTCATTTTAAAACCATATTAATATTTTATCATTTCAAAAATATAAAATTCATTTTTGCTCAATATTTCTCTAAATAGTTATTAACTTCTTTAAAAAAAAATTAGAGACTTTAAAATAAATGCTAACTTTGAACCATTCTACCACCATTTTTAAACAATTTCTGTTTTATTTTAATGCATGCTTTTTTTACGATGATTTCATTTGCTTAAAAATAGTGCTGGTTTAACAATGATTAAGAGCTGCCATAAGTCAATCTATCAAACGGAGGCAGGAAAAGTAAAGCTATTGTAAGCAGATGAAACACGTTTGATGAAAGCAGCAGCTTTATGGTATCAGCATAATGAATTTTAGCGTTAATTAATTTAATGAATAATAAATGGTACGGATTTCCTTGGATCTGTATTTCATTCACTTGCTAACAATAATTACCGGTAAATAAGTAAAATTAATCTTAACCTTCTTATAGTCAATCGATTCTGCAGTCAAATTTACATCTTCACAGCGAGGGAAACAAAAACATTCAATTTTGTAAAAGAAAGCAAAAATCACGTTAAATTAAAACCGTCTGATCTGAAAATAAATTTAATATTAGGCTGATAGCGATATAATGATGGCCGTTGAAACTCGTGTTTCACGACGAGTAGACCTATAATGCAAATAATTTTAATATAAATTAATATACCGTCTCTCAAAAAGAGGGATTTGCAAATCGGCTGCCGGAATTTTACAATTTTTGTAAATATTTTGAAAATTATTAGGGGTATACGCACAATTTTTATGACATTTATTATTATTATAGGATTATGACATTATAACATATCCGATTCCGTCCCATGAAAATTTTTTTACTATGTTACAATTGATTCTTACCCCACATGAATTTTTTAAAAAAATACATAAATTAGTATTTTGTATGCCTTTATATCATAAAATACAATAATTTTTTTAGTGAGTGAAAAAGTTTTAAAGAAATATATTGTTACAAACCTTTAATAATGCTTCCCAGCACAGTTAGTTCAATTACTGGAAAGACCGTTTTACGATCAGCCCTGTTGTGTGCTGCGTCAGTGATTTCAGAGCTTGGCGTCAAACTTGGCTGCATTTGTCAACAAAATAGATATTATTGGAAATTTCCAGAATTTTAGCCATTCAGCCAGTAGGAATCAAGATACGACTGATTGGTTCAGAACATTCTCAGACCACTTCCGGAAACTATAAAAGGCCGGCAATCTCAAGCTGCAATGAATTGTCGGAGTCGTAGAAAAGTATCGAGTCATCGAGAGGATAACGAAGCAATAAAAACCAGCGCTGTGTGGAGCTCAAGTGAGTGCTGAATTGAGCTGTGTGGCGAGCCTTGGTGTTTATTGTGAAAGCAGCATCGAATCCTGTGAGGAGTAACAGTCGTGTGTCGGTAGTTGAATACAGCTAAAGCGAGGAGACAGTGGAGAATTGCAGTCGTTTGGAGAGACCGTAGAGTGAAGCTACGAAGATTCCCTTTCCTGCTGAATTTTGTCAGGCCGCTTTCTGTTGTGCTGTTGTTATTAGTACCGATTTCTAATTCCCGGGGGAGGCACCTCGAAATGTGGATGAGATGCTTCCGGCATAGTGGTTGGATCCCGCCAGCCTGGAAGGTACACAAATAGGTGTGGGATCTGACTCCTCCCATCGATGAAGGGACGTACTTTCTTAGGGAAGGGTTGTACCGTGGCGGGTGGTGGCCCTTAGGATTCAACCACAGTTCTCGCCAGTATTGCTGTTGCGGCGGTCTGGTCATCCAGTAATTTTTCCGTGTGCGTTCGCGGCGGGTCGGAGATCAGATGTATGACTTAGTACAGATTTCTACTTGTGGGCTACTGTTTGTTGTCGCATGCTGCTGTGTGCTGTCCTGTATTCGTCTCGGCCGTACATGTATGTCATCTTTGTATTAGTGTCTTCGTGTTTAATAAACATCATCGTCGTTCGTTATTGTGATCTGCTAATTGTTTTCACACCATACACCCACTACAAGCGAACCCGGCGAATTTACGGTCTTAGTAGTGGAATTGAAATTCCGTAACAATATAATAATTTCCGAGATATCATCGAAAGATCGATCAGAAGATTAATTTAACACTGAACACGTCATTTTTCAAATCCTACAACTCTCAAAATTAACATCAGAATTCCACACAACTTTATTGTGAGATTAATTTCACGACAACAAACTGATAGCCGTAATGGAAAAATTTCGAGATAGTAGTTAATTAACTCGGATAACAAGCTAATTGATTGGAACACAACAGTTCCCTCGCATCATTTCCATCAACATCAAATTCGCGCAGATATGATAATAAATAAAACGGATACAGAGGTGTTTGTATTTTTTGTTGTTGCTGTTTTTGACAAATGTACCATAAAACTTGGATTTTCATTATACTTATTTGTGAAACTTTTTTCAACCATTTGATCCATTAAGGCAAAGAGTACTAAAAATTAACTGCACAAGAGTAAAAAAATGCATTTTAATATATAAAAAAATAAACTTGCAAATAAAAATAAAACATTTCTTAACTAAAATTTACATGTTATTAAATAAGAGACAAGCACCAGTCTGAAATATCCTTAAAAGCAGCACAATGCATGTGTTCTTGATAGTTTTCAACTGGTTTTGCTGAATGCGTGCATCCATCAAGCCAGTGAATTTTATATGACGATTTCATACTGCGCAATACTTTTTCTAGAACATTGCTTTCACACATTTCGTCTTTTGTACCACTTAAGAAAAAAATGGGTAATTTAGATTTTTTTAGTGGTTCATCTCTCAAATCTTGAAAGTTACCCACTTTATGAAGTGGGTATGACAAACAAATAATTCCTGTAATTTTTTTAAAAACCGGGTTAGAATCGAAAGCTTTATTTTCTGATGTCAACATTACAGCTGCTCTTGCGCCCATTGATCTACCTGTAACAAAATAAATCGGTTTCAATAGGCAACTATTATTGAAAAATATTTCAATTATTTTGAAAGTTAACTGAAATCTTGTATTAGTCTAAAGAACTGCAGATTCATAACTGCTAACCTATTTTTCCTTCCTCCTATAATTCGATTGATTACCATTAAAGATGTCAAAAATTATTGCCGAGAGAATTTTTAAAAAAAATTATTCATTCAATGAAAACAATTTTTTATTATTGAAAAGAGTGGTTATGTACATGCATGTACACACAAAACTAATAAATATCATACTTTCATAGAAATTTCTTCTTGATGGAGCACACATGTTAATTTTTTTTTAATAAATATAACCCAGTTTTTTTTCCCTTGTAGTAATTTAAACATAGGTTTAAGAAAATTAGCTCTTTGGTAATAATTGGTATCTCATTCATCTAACTTATAGTACTTTTGAATTATCTTATTCACATATACACAAATATATAAGCATAATTCACAAATATTAATACTTCTAACACAAGAATATCTACAAACTCAAGTTAAATTTCAAGAAGATACATTCTTATGTAAACTTTATATTATTAATTCATAACACAAGTCTTTCAAAACCCCAATGGTAAATTCTATTGAAATAGATCTAAACTTTTTAAAAAATCTTATAACCTCTATAAAATAGAAAAATTTTGCAATTTCAATTTCATCTAAAATCTTTATGTAACAATCCCATAATTGAAAAATAAATAAAATGTAAAAATTAATTATTAACGCATAAAAATAACACAAATTCTGTTAATTGTGAAATTTTTTTTATGAAGTCTAGGAAGTTTTTTTAACTGAGAAATAGTAGAAAAATGTGAAAGAGAATCAAGTTGTTGAAAACTCAATTTAAATATTCTTCTGTACAATCCCAAATGTTATTGGGAACCTCTATTCGAAAGTCATGGTATAGAATCAATTATTAAAAATTGCTGCTCACAGATAATATGATCTTTGGAATAAATTATAAATTAATACACAAATTATATTAAAACGAAATCAATAAAATTAAAGAGCAAAATAATTCATACCTCCATTTTAAAATTATATATATCGGACTTAACTTACCACCAACGAAAATTTTCTTTGGCTCATATTCTTTTTCTAAATAAACCTATAAGGAATAATAAATAAATAAAATTTTCAATGAAAGATTTTAGATATAAAATAATTTCCTGCCTTAGCATATTTTCTCGGTTTGTACTAGGCTCTTGCAAATTCACGTGAAAAAAACTATTATTATTCTTATTTTTCAATTTAGTATTGATCTAAATATCTTGTTCAGATCTATAAATAAAGTTACAAATTCTTGTAAAAAACAACAATTCATTAAATTTATACATTCACAAAAAAAACTATTCAAATTTGATTTTAAATATAATTTACTCTTCAAAGTGAATAATATAAAAATATATCAATCAGAATTTAAAGTAAATTCCTTTAACTTCTAAAGATTACTAGTTATTGAGGGCAAGTAAGTAATTTTGCAGTGATATATAAAGTTAATCCTGTTGCTACCCAAGCCATACATATTATTATTGATTATGCATACACCACTTATATTATATTGATTTATTTATCAAAGTAAATCACTGATATGAGATCTGAAAGTTTTTTTTAATTAATAATAGCTGTAAAGTGTATATAATGTGCGAATTAACTAGACATAGTTACCTATTAAGGAACTTTTTACCATTTCAAGTTTAGTATTGTAATTTAAAATTCATGGTATGTAGTTTGCTACACCAAATCAGACAACAATAAATAGCTTATAATGCAAAAAATTCAGAATTAGAATAATTTTTAAACACAAAGTATGATTAATATATAAGATATTTTGATTACAGAATAACAGATTTCCTATTATAGAATTTGATTAGAATATTAGTTATTTTACAAAACAGCATGACTGAGAAGTATATATATTGGAAATGGTTTCTTATATAATTACTTAATTTTTTTTCTCACAATAACAGTAAATAAATGAAATACAAACATTAAATTATGGCAGAAGAAATTAATATTCAAAACATATTTTTATATATTAGTATAAATTGAAAATATGATAATGCAAAATCATTCAAGTGATCTCTTTACTCCAAAAAAGAATAAGGGCCTTAAATATTTTTCACACAAAGCACATTGGTATATTCCAATAATGGAAAGATCTAAAATGATACTAAATAATTAACATGAGTTACTTAGTCTTGAATAATGTCAGAGACAGAAATTTCCTGAAACACTTCATTCTCAGGCTCATGAGTGTTTCAGTTCGATTTATTATTATATTAATTAGAGATGGCCTGCAATAATAAAGACTTTTTAATGAAAGGCATCAGCATTGTGTAAAATTCAATATCAATTTCTTCTTTTTCTTTTATTAAATATTTATTAATAATTAAGTAAATTGTATTTTTAAATTCAAAGATCAAAATCACTATAAAAGGAAAATAAGTTTTACAACTAATTAATTTTTCATTCAAAGAAATTCTTTAACATTGATTTATAATTAATTGTATAATTTTAAGAAATATTTTTAAAATGAGTATTTAATTTAATACCTATCACAATTTGTAAAAATTTTCCTTCTACGTTTTGGAATCATTTACTATGGGGGGGGGGGAGAAATGCCAATATGTACATAGCTGATGTAAACAAGATTATTCATTTTCTTAAAAGTGATATTAATTATAATACTTAGTAAATTGAGAATTTCTCCTTGTTAGAAATAAATCTCTACTACATATACACATGGAATGCAAAATAATATTTTTTATTAGATGTGAAATAATAATTATAATTCCTTCATAAAATCTAGAAAATTTCAAATTTTACAAAATGGACTTATAAACAAGAATAAATTTTTTATTTTTTTATATAAATAATGACGTAAAAACATTTTTAAACTAAAAGAAATGTTAGCTTTTATTCAATGAATAATGTTTTACTATTTTAATAAAAAAAATTACAACTAGCTGCAGTTTTCTTAAAAATGTAAAATTTTTTATACTTTTTATACTGCATATGCAATTTTATATGCCAAAATTAGAAAATAATTAAACATATCACTTTACTTAAATTGTGAACTTAACTTAATGTATATTTTTGTATATATACATATAACTTTGTGTATTTTTTTGTGCTGACCTTCTAACAGATACCCATTATGTGAATCATGATTTTTCCTTGATTTTAAATTTTTGCAATTGTATATTATAAAGAGATTATATTCCAAAAATGGAATATTACTTACAAGCACCTCGCTGAATACATTTATTCGGTATTTTATGTTGAGACCTTTACAAGTGAAACGCAAAACAGCAAATCCTTCATTTGATAGAAACATGGCAATTGCACTTAATTGAGGTGTTTTCAAATTGCCACCAGCACCATGAGTAAGAACAACCCAATGTCTTCCTCTAAGATCAGCTTCTTTTTTTGAGGTAGTGCAATCAACTACAGCTTCAATCAGTTTGTTTTTGTAAGGTATCGATATATTCATCTGACAAAAGAAAAAAAAAAATTTAATCTATATTTAATGTCCAGTTTTGTAGAAAAAATATAAATCAGAGTACTTATTAGTTTCTTTTTAAACACATAATCTTAAGTAAAAATCTTTTCAATTAATTAATTTACACATATAATTGTTTATATAATTAATTTGTAGCCCCAAATGTTTGCTCAAGCAGAAAAGAAAGTTAAATATGTTAATTGTATTTTAATGAGTTTCTTTAAATGAAGATGGCTATCTGACTAATATTTCCTTGATGAGATTGAAGCAACTGATAAGCACTTTGTAATCTTATATTTATTAATGTATTCCTACTTGGAGTCATGATCCATAGTTTAAGATGCATTGGGCTATAGTCAGTTAAGTCAGAATAACCAGTTTGATGAAGATTATCTTTATTTGAAATTTTACTCATACAGGTACTTTTCCTTTAGCCAGGCGCAAATGTTACCAATTGTGAACCAAACGCGAATGTGGCGTAAGAAATTTGGCGGAATTTTACATTATTTGGCGATTTTTCGCTTGAGCCCGGCTAACGGAAAAGTACCCTCATATACATTATTTAAAAATTATGTGTTTTCAATATGTTGAAACTATATCAGAGTAAACTTTAAATGAAACCTATTTTCAAACTATACTAAAAGAATTTAATGTAAATTTGTATTTGGAAAGATTGAAAAAACATGAAGATTGGCTCCAAAAATCATGAGAAAATTCTGAATTGGTTAAAAAGTATTGCCTGAAAAATGAATCAAATACATGTATAATGAAATTTTTTGTCTTGATAATCAAGCTAACTTCTGATTAAAAAAACAAATAAAAACTTTTATTATACAATATTACTCTTGTTTACTGACAAGAAATAGAATAATATATTCATCACCAGAGATAAGATAAAATTATTACTTTTTTCTAGAAATGATATTAAGCTGAACATTATAACAATTTAAATAAATAACTAAACAGATACTGAAGTAAAATTCAATTTTCTAGAAGATGAAACAATTTAACAATTGATAATTTAAATATTTTAAGATATTTCAAAAAATAACCAGCAAAACAAATTCTTCATCATTGCAGAAGCGCTGGATAATACCATCCTCAGTACTCAATTCTAAACCTCATCCTCCCTTTGGAGAAAAGAAAAATTAAATTGTGAAGAAAAGAAAAGAATTAATTAAAAACCGAAACCGTCTCTTGATCCATCTAACACCCAGGAATCTTCCAGCTCCTAGCACCCTGCCAACTTCCTCTCTGGACTGACTGATGTGAAATTTGTATTGTTGAGTCACTGTTTCTTTATAATACTCCCACTATTAAGCAACTACTCCCATTATTTTATTTTAATTAATTGTATCTCTTAACTCTTTTATTATTTTATTTTATTTACTTTATTATTTTTTCTTTCTTTACAAATAACTTAAATTATCTAACCCATTCTGCACTACATTATTAAGTTAAATCAGGTTGTTAAGTCATTGTCTAACAACTTCCCTTTTGGATTGGAGATTATAGGCAGATCGTTCAGGCTCTCCATATAAAAATATGTATTACTGGTCAAGATATTTCAAATGATTAGACTCAATAATAACATCTTTCTATCGTTTTTCTCATATTATCCACTGTAATAAATATTGACATCAATTAGTTGATTAAATTTTTATGCACATTGAAAATGAAATTTTATCTCATGATCAAGACCAATAGTGTACCATGGATTTCAGCCCCCAGTGCTTAAGCCAAATTTGCCACCACCGGATTCAGTGCAAAAGGCTCTAAAATTTACAGAAATTCTAAAGAACTTTTCAGCAAGATAAATTTATTATTGTATATTGTACAGGGTATACACAATAGTAAATTTATATTGATTTCTATTGACAATAATAGAAGTCATATATGTATGTTTTATAATGTAATAAACACATTTTTTTACAAAAGTTCTTACACATATGTCACTTATTGATATATATATTAAAAAAACATTTATGGTTTATCAACAAGATTAAGTTATTATGACATACAATTAAGAGCACATAATAAAACCCAGTAAATAGAATATTAAACACAAATCAACTTCCAAGTAGAATTAGAATGACACTGTAGCAATATATATTTTTATTGAAAAATTAATAGAATAAAAAATAAACTTTCTGCCTCTGATTTAATTTTTTTTTTTTTTTTGTAGAGCAAAATTTTTTATTACATTAATAATGTCTATAGCATCACATATTTCTTAATCAATACATAACAGTTTTGGTCAGTTAGACAGACAGTTTGGTTGGTTTTAATATTTATTATTGATCTTAAATTATTTTTGATCAAATTTAATTTTGAAGAACTTCTTTCACAGCTGGAATTGCTTATGGCAATTATGAGGAATATTCAGCGCAAAATTATAATGCTAGGCAGAGTATCTTCTAGCTTAGATTTCATAAGTTATTATAATTTAAATAGATCTACATTAATCAATTTATTTTCATCACCTGTGGTACTAATAAAAGATCATAGTCGAACTTATTTCAGCCTGATGTCCTTTTCATTGGATGTGCAGTCAATCTGCTGTCCAAATCTAAGTCTAACCAGCATTAGATAGACAAACTTTTTTACCAAATTTTGTAGCTACTGAAATCTTACATGAATTTTTGCAGTTATTCTATCAAACAAGGAAAATAGTTATTGCTTCAATCCATTTTCATAGGACTGGTTAGCATCCCTAATTCCCTCATCAAAAATACACCTTCTTGTTTTCTCTGAACCTCTGAAGTACTAAGAAAATGACAAGCTTCTTGCAAAACTTATAAGGTTGTCTGTTATTTTTTCTTGTTTCTCTTACTTTCTGTGCATACGGTTTCATGTCAAGTCCCTTTGTTTGTAAATATTTTTACGCATAATTCATTTCATGTAGCACAGATTGTCAGCTCTCACTTCACCCCCAAAAAAGAGAAAATAACTTTACTGTAATTAGTAATGTTCCTGTATCCGTATTGCGATTAAGCTTGCATCTGTCTCTGCAATTTTTTCAAAAATTACCAAAATATCTTACTGCCATTATTACCAATTGTATTGCTGTCATGCCATAGTTATGGCATCTTCTCTTGCATTGCACAGCATATCACGAAGCCATATCACAGCATATAACTTTTAGCAGAAGTTGCTATCAGAACTTCCCAATGATGTGAGAACATGGAAAAAAAGTGACAGCAACATTCAAAAAAAGTTACTGAACTCACCTCAACTGAGGCAATCTGTAAACAAACCAGATTTAACAAATGATTTGCACAAGGTACAAATTCAAATTTCGGAAATTTATTTCTTTTATTCTTTACGGAACTCATGAATATCTTCCAGCCATAACAATAGCATTATCATTTATACAGTTCATTATATTGTGACCATTAGCTTCATGCTTGCTTAAAATTATGTTTGAAACTCCTTCAGCAATTTTACTTTTTATTTCAAGAAATCTATAAAAAATTCTACTATGTATACTTCCTGATTTCCAATCATTATGTATTTTAATAGCCGGTTTTGCTTCCTTTTTTGTGAGAAATATCTGGGGAGCTGTCAAACGTAATAGAAGAATACTTGGCATTTATTTCCTAGGCCAATAATATATTGATGAATTTCATCATCAAAAATTGCAATACATTCATTTAGAATTCCGTGTGACTTATAAGTAATTGAAATTATACTATCCATCTTAGATCTTACAAGATGTCCACAAAGTAGAGAATAATACTTTGTGATTAAATGCATCAAATCTGAAAAGTTACCTCTATTAGAACTGGTATCATTTTCTCATAATAGATAAGAATATATCAATGAATCTTATAATAATATCCACGATTCCATCACAAATTAAGTAATAAAAAGATCTATGCTCATTTTTATTGGTCTGAATTGTAGGCGCGCTAAGAATGTGAAAAGAATTTGTTCAAATTTCTAATTCAGATCACAAGATATTATTATTTATTGTGAATTTTTCTGTTTATATTGATTTGATTACTAAAATAATGGTTTAAGGAATACAACTGTAAACTTTCACATTCAATGCTAATATTTAAAATAACTTTAATCATTATTTAGAAAATACAAAATTGAATAAGAAGGATCTGAAAGATAACATGGATTATGTGTTTTATTAGTATTTCCTATTAAAACTGTAAAATTACTTTTCAATTGAGTCTTGATTTTCAGATGAATTTATTAGCATGAATATTAATTTTTCCTATTTAGCGATGAAATCCATCCAAACAAAATAAACAAATTTCGCGGATTGCGAATTTACTCTCGGGCACAGCGGTTCATCATATCGTATGACTTCAAAAATATACCAAATATCGATGATTACTATTATTCTTCTGGACATATATTTATTATTATATAATGATCTCGCCTTCTTATTTCACCTAAGAAAGTTTTTAATCAACTCTTTTTGGGCTTTGAAAGAATTGTTCTGAGATAGTATTTCATGAACTCTGTCATAATTCCTGTTGCTTCGATTTCACTACTTCGTTACAACTCTACTCTTCCTTTCATCATTTGTGGCAATTTTGAAAAGTATATTCAAAAAGTCGCATGAGTCAAATATATAAAAAAATTATTTCATGTTGATTTTCTAGTAAGTGCCTTTGGTTTCCTTTAAGAGTTCGTCTTATTTATTCTTTGAAAGACATTTTTTATATTTCTTTCTTATGTATATTTTAAAAGGTCCCGCCTTTCAATAACGTATGAAACGGTCTAAAAAGTCACATACTTGCTCTTTTCTTTCTGTTCTAATAAATGCAATGATTCTAGTTTGATTTTTTTTCTTGTTAGCAGGCAAAAGCAATTATTTTCTCAATATTAATTTGTGAAACTAAATTTAGACCTCGAAAGTTTATCAGGTAAACAAGCCGGCATTTTGCACTTCAAAATCTTGTCTAGACCATAATTCGATTTTTTATTAATTTAATTGAAATAAAATGAAAATAAAACCTTGCGATATTATTTAAATAATAATCTTGGAATCCTTAATTAAGGTGTACTGTAGCACAATATTTGGAAACACTTTAATAAAATAACCTAACGGAAAACTAAACTGGCGATACGGGAAAAAAAAAATGCTAATAAATTTTTCTGCATGAACATTTTGACACGTCATATTTGATTAATTTTGTTTTTGTCTTTGAAATTTTTTCATTATTGCTTCTATCTAAACTTTTCTTTATAAAAGTTTCATGTCAATAGGAAAACGTCGAAATCTACAATTAATCTTTATAATATGCTACAGATTTTCGGAAAGTTACTTTTTAAAGAAGTGTAGTTCTTTCTATCCATATTTTATACCTTTTAAAGTGTTCAAATCTTTTACAAATTTCTCCCTTTGTCTATTTTAAAGGTTACAAAATTGTTTTGTAAATTGGGAGATAAAAAAAAGTAAAGCATTAAATAATATTAAAAAAATTAATTAAAAAACTATTAAGAAGTTTTGAATAAATTATTTTTAATTAATATACATTAACTATTTTTACTTGCTATGGAAATAGTTTGCGTGTTTCTTGATTATCACTTTTTTATTAATATTTTTTTACTGGATTGGATTACTTTCAACAACTTGCAAATAATACAGTCCTGTTTTAAAGATTAGAAATATTTTAAATTAAAAAATTAGAAACTCTATTATAATTTTATTGTATTTTGCCATCTGAAGAAAGTTAACTTACAGGGTTATTTTTAATCATTTTAGGCTCTAAATGCTAATATTGTTAAAAGGAAGAATGAAAGTTACTCTTGATCTTAACTTTTCTATGGATATAATGCTGAAGTTTCAAAATTTAATATCTCTTATAAAATATTAAATAAAATGAAAACTCGTTTTGCATATATGAAGGAATTTATAGATAACATGATTTTTTATGTTAATCACTGATAAATTTTGCTTTTTGATTTTGACTCTTTTTTTTTTAAAAATCTATTTAGTTTTTCAGATTCATGATACTGACATAAGTAGAGATTGCATTCTTTGATAATATGTATATATAGTAATTTTGTAAATTTATCATATTCAAAATTGATATATTATCAGAAAAATCATTAAAAAAATATGTATGTGTAAAAAGGCAGGATGAAATCTATACTAACTTATATAAAATCTTGATTGTGG
The DNA here is from genome assembly GCA_026543865.1 of Argiope aurantia. NCBI lineage: Eukaryota > Metazoa > Arthropoda > Arachnida > Araneae > Araneidae > Argiope > Argiope aurantia. The sequence goes on from JAPMOR010060073.1 coordinate 168,856, forward strand.
TATTTAATTGATGATTAAATCACAAATTTCTATAAACATTTGGAAATAGAAAACTGTATTAGTAATATAAAGAAATATAAAAGGATGTTATAAAACTTATTGTCATAATTGACAACGGAATTTTGTTTTTCTCAGATTTTTGAAATGGCGCATTTTAATCTTGAGAATGAATTATCAAATGCTTTGAGTCTTGACGCACCTCTCAGTAAAGGCCCTGTTCCACGCTGGCAGAGGAAAGCATTGGAAAGTTCTCTTTCTAATTTGTCCATCAGTTCTCAACATGATACTACTCTTCTAAATAAATCTTCAAGTAGGAGTAGGCCTACAAGTCCGAAAAAAACACTTGGTGAGTATGTACGATATTTTATACTAAAATTTTGTATGTCTTTGCTAAAATTGTATATAAAAAATGATTAAATATTTTAACATTTATTTTTCTTTAATATTTTTCTAATATTTCCCTTCCTTAGCATAATGAGGAATATTGTCATTGTAATTTGGATTTTTAATATCGTTAAGAATCTCAATTTTTCTTGTAAAGGATTAACTCTTCAGCTCTATGACTCATGTCATAGACTAGTAGATTCAACTCATTTAATTAAATAATATGATAATATTGTAGAACTGCATTTATATAACAACTTTGGGTAGAAATATTTGAAATTTTATGGGCTGATTTTGGGGCATTCTGTTTTAATTCTTCTCAATTCTGAAATAATTAAGTCATAGATAAAAATTAAAAGAAAAAAAAAGATGCTTTTTAGTTTTTACACCTTTAATAGTAGAGCACAATGTTAGTTTGCTGTAACTATGAATGTCAGTATTAAACTTTTCCCCCCATATAATCAGCATCATATATTTTTGACAGAGTTAAGTTTTTTAAATGGATATTTGTTATTATTTGGTACCTGTTTATATTCATAAAAAATTCCTATAAGTTTTGAAACAATGTAATTTTTCACTAAGATTATATGTTAGTTCCTTTATGTATTGTTATTGAAAGTTGTCTTTTATATGCATTTAGTAGTGTAAAGAACAGTCATGACACTTTTTAATGAAGCACATGTGTTTTATAGCTGTGTAATGTGTGAATGGAAGAATTATTTAAAAAAAATCGATTTAAATAGCAGCCAAATGAATTAAATTATTAAAAGAATTCCGCCTTTTCATTCTTTTATCCGTCGTTGGCAAGTGCCCTTCATACCGAAGAATGAAGCTTGTTGCATGCAAATAGAGATTAAAAAACTGTATTTTGAAAAGCAGACTCTATGAATAATTAGAATTCATCAAATGATTGTTTACAATTTCCTATAGTTGAAATTTACTATGCTATAAATTTATGCTTTTTACTATTGTACTCTTTTTATTACTGTTTGAAAATATTTTATTAAAATTATTTCAGTGCACAAAATAAAATATATAAAATCATAATATGAACATTGCTTGACTTTTATACAGAGGAATGGAACAAACGTGTAACTCCTGGCAGAGGTTCCAAGAGTCCTCTTCCTGATCAAGGAGACAGATTCATTCCTCACAGAGGAGCTATGCAGTTTGAATTAGGCCACTATTTGGTAAATTGTTTTTTTTTTTAAATCCAATTCTCAACTGAGTGTTCTTATTAAAACTTTTAATTTATTAATCTCGCAATTCCTTTTGTTATAGAATGCTCAACAACCAAAGAATTATACAGTTCCAACTAGCTGTAAAGATATTTTTAGTTTTCAGTATTAAAATAGAATTTTACTACCCTTGTTAAAACATCTTGCATTATCAATAGTATTTCCCATTATTATATTTTTTACTAATTATTATAATGTATTACAAAGACGGAATGATTCATTTTATATCTAGCACAGAAATTGAAATTGCTTGATTAATGCAAATGACAGCATTTAGTAAATATGATAATTTTTTATTTTAATGTATTTGAATATCAGGTAAAAGTGTAGTTTTGTGTGCCCCTTGCTGCGCCAATAATGCCAAGTCACCAATAAAGATGGCAGGCAAAATAAACAAACACTTCTACAAAACAGTTACGGTTACCACTTTCTGCATTAAAATTAAGATCTTTATTTATTGGTTTAATCTGAGATGTTTATTAAAAAAAATTTGAGCTTTTGGTATCACTATGTCTGCTTATCTTAACAATTTTCAAATAAGATTTTAACAACTGGCTGAGCCGGTCTTTTGTTTAAAGAGCAAAATTTAGAGCATGCATTGCCTTCCACATATAAAGAAGGCACCTGGCAGAATTTTTTAACTTAAAAAAAATAAAATCCTACAGCTTTGCTAGCAGCAGGAGCGGGAACCTAGTAGCTTCGCTAGTACATTGAACATAAGGACTGTGTGAATAACAGGAACAGTACATAATCAAAAGAAAAGGAGGAAAAAGCAAAACAGTCTCTATATAAATTTTCAATCAAGAATCCTTGTCTCAACTTCATCAACTTGTAAAATATATGTATTCCCTTCATCCATTCTGTAGGTTCAAAATATTTCATGCCATCCCATTCATCAGACATCCATTCTTGCACAATTACCGACATAAATTATCAAAGTAATGTCAGAGCGCAGAAAGAATTATGAGAACTACAAAGAATTTCATTGCGGAAGATTTTTAAAGTAAGAAATCAGACAATTTTTTTAAAAGCGCATACTGACAGCTAAAAATTGCAAAAGAATAAATATTTTCTGTTTGTATTCACCTTAAAAATAAAATTGCAGTGCCTTAGTAGTAAAAAAACTTTTAATTATAATACAGAACTAAATTAAATATTTAATAGATATCTTTTATTATTTCTTATTTAACATTTCTCCTAAAATAGTTGTAGGTCATGTACAACTCAACCATTGTAAAAAGTAGTAAACAAAACAGCATTAGGGTTGCTAGATCGTTTCACTGGGTTGCCATATTGGCAACAAATTCGAGAGGCACACTAAACTACACATCAACCAATTATCATTTAGAAATGCATAATGTAAGCTAATATATAATTCTACTGAATATATATATTAAGTTGTAATCTTCTAAAATTGTCTTGCATTTACAAGATACTTTTTGTTATAGCTCACCAAATCTAAATCTGAAGAAAACTTAAGCCCTAACAGCTCTCATTACAGAAAAGCAATGAGTGAAAACATTCTTGGTACAGATATTTCCAACTTCCGTATTCTTGCTTATAAAAATAAAGCTCCTCAGGCTCCGTCAGGTAATTTTGTTTTCTTATAAACAATTGTTTTGACTAAGTAGGAGAAACTGGTCTTTCTTGAAACCTAAGCATATTGTGAGTTGTCATGAAAAAATATATAATACTTGATCACTGCTGTAGTGAAATTTAATTCTTAATAAATATAACCAAAAACAGACTAATCAAGTATATCAAGTTTGTGTGGGGTAAAAGACAGTATACGAAACAATACGCTAAAACTTGGCAATTTTCATGATCCAATGTTCTAGATTAGATGGAAAATACAAAATTGTCATCAGTTCAGGACTGTAAAGAAAAAATGTTACTTTATGAAATTGCTATATTAGGCCCAGTAATAGTGTATAGTTTATTATGCAATGAATTCCTTAAAAACATATTTAGAGTATTCATAATATTTTATTCTATATGTTAATCATTTTTCTTTCTAGATAGCTATTATATTTATTTATGGAATGCTTGATAAAACCTTTTATTGATTACATAAATGGGAAGTATTTTGTAAATTGTTATTGTTTCTAAGAAATTTTTCAGGATTGTCATCTTGAAATCCTTTTTATTTCCTTAGTAAATAAGGCTCTTTACACAAAAACATTTATCACATTTTTATGGGGCAGGGGAAATATTTCTGAATGACAAATATCATTTTCATTACTAATATATTTCATCTGACAAATTTCATGTTATAATAGCATAAGAATAATCATATACACATTTCAGTGGTAAAATTGAAGCAGAACAGGATAGGAGACTGATAAAAGCTAGAGAGCATGGGTGAAGGGGGGGGGTGCTTATTAGAGTTCAAAAAGCTGATATGGCATATTAAAAGCATTTAAATACATTAACACATACTTAAAAATTTGACAACTGAACTAGAAGAATTTAAGGATTTTTCTCCTGTAAATTGGGTGGAAATTTTAATAATACCTGATGGAACTCTAGGATTTAATAAAGAAGAATCATCTTTGAAGATGGGGGGGGAGGGGAATGAATTTATTGATTTGATTTGAATACATTTAAAAAAAGGGAAACATGATTTTATGTCATTTTGATGGAACTCTTATAGCAATGAAATCATTAAAACTATCAAGTTAGAAATGTAAAAATCTGAGTATTTCTAATATTTCTTTAGAAAATAATTTCACTATAAATTAAATGGGTTTTATTCTTAGGGATTTTCAGTTCAGACAATTATTCTAGTCAAGGGTTTATAAAACTATTTTTATAAATCCTTTATTATTTTTACTTATCAACATGCTTTTGTTACTTTACAGTCATGTATAAAATAAGAACTGATAATAATTATAAAAAAAAAAAACAGAAATTGTCAAATACACAGGTACAAAGAATTATAAAAATATATGCATTTATTATTCTCATCTTCTTTCTTCCTTATTATAGGTCATTCCAATGTTCTTAAAATCTTGTACAGTTCAACAAAAAATCCAGGTTCCACAAAGAAAGCCACTCGTCATATTCCTCAAACTTGTGATCGAATTCTTGATGCTCCAGAAATTTTGGATGATTACTGTAAATATTTATAATTTTTTGATAAATTTATTTTTAAATTGAACTTCTACAAAATTGTGTTGTAAATATGTGCAAGAACCTAAAAATCATGCAATTTTTTCAAAGTAAATTTATTTCAATATAAAAATATGCACCATATAAATTTCACTTCATTTCTTGTCCTTATCCAGGATTCATAGCGTCATTAAAAACTGCTTATTTTTTATGGTCCTTAAAAGTGTTTATTTTTTACAAAGGTGCTTATTTTTCTTTCTGAAGATAAAATAAGAATTTTGGAAAGTTAGACTCGCCGTAGTATAGGAATCAGGGGGGTTTGTGCTCCGGGGAAGTCCCGGAATTCTGGGGATTTTGAACTTCGATGCCCGGAAATTCCGGGGATCGTCGTTCAAAAGGAAGTAGGAATAATAATGAATTTATTTTGATCTGGGTAATTTTGTTTGGTTTGAAAACAGAAAACGCAAGGTCCGTGTGTGTGGTGAAAACTTTTCCTTTCTTTCTCCAAAGGCAGTGATAATGCGTGAAAAGGGGGGGGGAACTTCTTTTTTGTTCTTTCCTTATTGTGAGTTATGACTCATTCTCTCGGTTCTCGGACATTCTCTTCTGGATTCTTTTCGGCAAGTAGGCGCGGCAGAAAAAAAAAAGGGAGAGACTTCATTCGACCAGATGTGCGATCACGTGACTCTGGGTCTTATCTCTCCTGGTGTGGCGCCAATAAGTAGAGAAGGGGGATTTTTCACCGTATTAGCTATTTGTCATTGATCGCTTCGCAACTTTTTTTTCTCCGCTGTGTAAAATTTTCATTTCATTTATTGATGCACATGTAAATTTTTCATTTCGTTTATTGAAATATTTTTTTTATTTATGTACGCAAGAGAATTTCACTATGAAATTTCTCGATATAAATAGTGATATTATACAATTAGAAGAAGGTGTCCGGAATGCATTTAGGTGGAATTGGATTGAACGGAGAGATGGTAATGGGGATACCATCGGCACATGGTGCAAGAAAATAAATGTTGCTGGACAAGCATATTGTGTTTTTTGTAACTCACTGCTGAAGTATGGTGGGGAAGGATTCAAGGCTTTCACAAATCATTCTAAAACTGTGACGCACATAAAATATTCAAAGTGCATTAGACATTCAATGACTTTAAGTAATTATGCTAATTCAAAAAATACTGACTGATGCTCGGCCATTGGATATAGTGACAAGAAAAGCACGCCAAGAGGTATTAATAACTTCGTTTATCGCCGAGAATTCTCTTTCTTTCAATGTAGCTCCCAATTTAATTGAACTCTGCAAACAGTTGAGCCGCGATCAGACGGCACTAAACTCGTTGGAAATGTCCAGTACTACTGCATGTTATAAGATGAAATATGGGCTCGCAAAAACTATTAAGGAAAATATCATTAAAACTTTAAAGGAGACTCCATTTTCTCTAAATTTGGATGAAAGTACTAGCAATGCTCAAGAAAGTATACTGGCAATATTGGTGCAGTTTTATGACAACAATCAAAATGAAGTTGTTGTTCATCATTTTGCATCTCTAAAGATGGAATCTTGCAATTCGGAAGCTGTTTTTAAAGCAGTTGTTAATACTATTGAAGATAATAATATTCCATGGGCAAACTTAATTAGTGTATCAATGGACTCATGTAACACTATGCGTGGAAAAAAAAGGATGTTGAAACCAGACTATGATCAAACAAAGCACCCCACTTATTAGATATTGATGGCGACACATGTCACACAGCTAATAACTGTGCAAAAAAATTTGCTTCATGTTTTGATAGATACTTAGAAGATTTGTTTGGCATCTATTTTGATATGAAAAGCTGCAGTAAAAGAGAATTTTTTCAAAATCTGTGAATCCCTTGCCATTAAAAAACTTAAGCCCTTGAAGAGACCAGACCATAGGTGGATGTACATTTTATGTGTTTTAGAAAGAATCAAAGATCTGTGGGATGCTCTTATTGCATTTTATTTTCACTACTTGGATAAAACTGATAAAGGGGATTATTTTTCTTATGTTGAAACTGTATACAATAAAAGAAATATTTCTGCAGCTCAGAAAAAAATTGTTGAAGGGGTGTATTCTTGCTTGCATTCCCAACAACTCGCAAAGGATGCTTTAGCTCAGAAAAAAAGAATACTAAATGGGTTATTTGTTATGCAAAACAAAACTTTATTGCATATGGCATTATATTCGGCAGTATTACCAGAGTTCAACACATATATTTATTTGAAACAAAAAAACCAATGCTTCATTTAATATATTCCAGTATTTATAAATTGATATCAAAATATTTCTCTTTTTTTATGAAGCCAGAAAATATAGAGTGCACATCTTATAATTTATTAAAGGTTGATGTCACAAATCCAGAATTCCATCTACCTAGCAAAGTAATATTTACTGATGCAGAAGCTTCCACTCTCCTGAAGAAATTATCAAAAAATCATCCAATAGCAAAAGAATTCCAAATTTCTCTGATGAAAGCTTATACTAATACAGCACAGCATATGAAACAGAAATTACCCCTTAAAAATTCATATCTAATTAGTTTTACAGCATTAGATCCAGAGCTAAGAGGTAAAACCAGTGCAATATTAGCTTTTCAAAAATTATCATCTTTTATGTCCCATAATGAAAAGTCAAAAGTAGAAGCTGAAATAAGGTTATACCAGAGTGATATTGATATCACCAAAGAAATGCTTTACACATCTGATGAAAGTGGAAATCAAGTCAAGTGTACAATTGATAAATATTGGTCTAAAGTTTTTAATTTAAAAGATGATTTCACAAATGATTATAAGTATCCTACATTGGTCAAAGCCTGCCTTAGCTGCTTCCATGGCCCATTAGTGGAAAGTGCATTCAACTTAATGGATACACTTGTCACTGACTATAGAACCTCTTTTAAGATTGATTCCTTAGATGCAGTGCAGACTATTAAATATGATTTAATGGTTTCTAAAGAAACCTCATGTGAAAAATATGGCTCAAAAAATCCAATGACTGATTCAATTCACAAAGATCTCTTACTGAATATGAACAGAAGTCGGAAAACATATCAAGAGGACTTTTAAAAACATGTATTTCAGATGAGTCACCTATAGAAGTCTCTGAAAAACCTTCTACATTAGCAGAAAAGCAAACTGCTTCTACCTCTGCATGTGCAGTTCTCGAGAAGATTTCTTCAACTGTAAATGAGGAAAATAAAAGTCAACCTTCCTGCAATTATGAAGTTCACCACAAAAGAAAGACAAGCCCACAAACATCAGAAAATAAAAAAAAGCAGCAGAAATTAGATAATTTTTTTAAAGAATTAATTCAGGTAATTTAAAATATTTACATAAAATGTAGTAGTTTATATGTTTGAAAATTTATGGTTATTAATTTTGCAAAAAAAAGTAATTCATTGAACTTTTATAATTAGGTCATTCAATACTTCATAACTGTAATTTTTCATTCCCCCCCCCCTTCTCGAAACTCCAAAATGTCGGTAGTAAGTCAGTAAAAGTTTCAGGGGATTTTTTGGGGTCCCACAAACACCCCTGAGGAATAAATGTTCTTTGTTTTGTTTCATCCTTCAATGAAAGTGCTAACTGTAAAGAAGGAAGTGCTACTGATTGCTGATTCATTTGCATTAATGAGTTCAAAGTTTGAGAAAGGTTTCTCCTATGTATGTATATGTATGCATGTATACATGCATGGAGAAAAAAAAATTTCACTTTCATTGACTTAATATTTTTTTTTTCTTTTCCTTCTATTGCTTGCAGTAAGAGATAAAAGTTTCTTTTTGGGGTTATGTTTTGACTGGAAATATGTAAAGCCAGTTTCACTTTGACTTAACCTCATTGTTGCACTTTTGTTCTGTGGTTACTTCTTTGTAAAATATTTAATATATTTTAACTTTTTAATCAATAAATTATTTAAATATTTTTACTGCATGTAATTTTAATGCAAAAGTTATATTTAAAAAATGCCAGAAAAAAGTGTATTCAATTCAATGTGGATTTACAAAATGAATGTACTAAATGGCTGAAGGCTTCTAAAAATAAATATAAAATGAAAACACTCATGTATCTGCAAAGAATTTGACATTTCTAATATAGGAGAAGCAACTGTAAAAATAAATATATGAAAGATAAGTTTTTATTTTAATCGTCTATTTTCTTTGTCATAATTTAAATTGGGAAAACTATTGACTTATTCTTATGGATTCTGTTCAGAAAATTACTCTTGTTTGGATTCTTAATCTATCCTTTCTATATATTTGCTACTTAGCTTTTAAAAATTTATATATAAATTGGATGCAATGTTTTTGTATCATTGTTGACCCAGGAGGATGTGCAATTGTTATTGTTAAATTTTTCTACCAGGTTTTCATGAAAACAATATTTTAAGAAGTTAATATTTGTGATTTTGTGACTACAATTGTAATTCTGTGGCAAATTTTCATTTTATTCATTGGGGAAAAAATTTATCTAAAACATATGTTTGACAATCAGTTTTTATTAATCACAAAAATGAAAGGGCGGGGGGAAAGGATCACACGATAAATTTAATAAAAATGCTAAAATTGTGCCAAAGATCAATATTTTATAACAATTATTTCACAATGCCATGAAAGGTATAGGAAAAAGACTAAAATTTTATATGAGGAGATAACACCTCTATTAGAGAGTTTGCTAAAAAGTGTTGCTGCTGGTTTAGGATTGTTTTAATGGCTTAAGCTGAAACTAAAAATCTTAGGTCTGTCTAAATTTCTTGATTGAACACTTTAAACTATCTCTTTTATGTACATTGATAAAAGATTTATTTTGTTATATATTGTGAATTCTTAAAATAGTTTAAGAGATACTTCTAAATCTCTACATAAAGTAATTTTCAGATTTCAGTAGTTTAACTTTTATGAGTACAATTTTAAATTAAATTCTTTTTCAGATTTAAACCTCATTGACTGGAGCTGCACTAACATCCTAGCTGTTGCTTTGCACGAAACATTATATCTATGGAATGGCAGCACAGGAGAAATCCAACAACTCTTGGAGATGCCTTCCCACACTGATTACATATCATCTGTAGCATGGCTTCCTGAAGGAAATGTCTTGGCAGTAGGTACAAGCACTTCTGAAGTTCAGCTGTGGGATGTTGCAGCAGAAAAAAGAATCCGAACAATGAAAAGTCATACCGCTCGCGTCCCTTCTCTTTCTTGGAATGCATATATATTATCCAGGTAGAAGAAAAAAATTAATATTTTTAAGTAATTTCTACAGAACATTAAAAATAATAATAAATATTTTTCTTTCAGCAGCCAAAAATGGACGTCCCTTTCCTGTTCATTGAATAATATAATTTTTTTTTATTTACTTCATTTCCATAAGAATACTATACTACACATCTTTTTACTTTCTCGTATACAAAGTATAGAGAGTATTATAATCGTCACAAAATTCAAACTTGAGATTTTGACAAATCTACATTTTAATCCACCCTCATTTTGAGAAACACATTAAAACAAAATTTTCTGTCTGTGACAAAGATATTTTCAATAATTTTACTTGCCTCTTAAAATTTTGATTGAATTGTGTATCATTAGCAGTAACATTTTACAGATTTCAACAATTGATTTATAATATGTATTTCAAATTTTTCTCTCAAATACTAAAACATAAAGATTTTGAAAGTTTTAAGGCAATTATTCTTTTTATTAATAAAAGATGTGAAAACATTTTCTCAAACACTATGCATATGCGTTTGTATATAATTAATATAACACTCTCGGCAATTCGTAATTTTCAGTGGCTGTCGAACTGGAGTCATTCATCATCATGATGTGAGAGTTCAAGAACATCATGTGGGAACTTTGGCCAGCCATACTCAAGAAATATGTGGACTGCGCTGGTCATTAGATGGCAGGCACCTTGCTTCTGGTGGGAATGACAACTTGGTGAATGTGTGGACTGCTGATGCAGGCATTGGTCAGGCAGATGCCCAGCCAATTCATACGTTCAATGAGCATCAAGCTGCTGTGAAGGTAATAGTTGTGAAATATTGTTTTCAAAAGTGTCTGGGTGATGTCCCTACAACTGAACTTAAAGAGAAGTATCCTTCGTCCTTTGTAATCGTCAAATTCGAACTCAACATTTTGATAAATCTCCATGTTTTAGAGTTTCCTGAGTTTGAAAAACACATTTTTAGAAAATGTCTGTCAGTCTGTGAAAAGATAACTAAAAAATGCATTGAGATAGATAAATGCAATTTGGTACGCAATTTTTACACCAAATTTTGAGAATCAATCAATTCAGAGGGAGTCCGGCTGTTTGAATAAAAATTAACACAAGTACAAAACAGAGAGCTAGATAGATAAAATACGATACTAAATACATAAAATTTAACATCGATTGTAGACATTTATTAAATTTTGAGACAAATCCAACAAGGGCTTGGTCATTGGTCAATTTATACTCTCAGAAAATATACAGGCAATAATTCAAAAGTGCAGTGAAATATATCAAATTTGGTAAGTGATTTTGTGACTACAAGTGTTCTGTGTCAAATATTTATTTTAATCAGTTGAAATCTAAATTACAAATCTGATTTCCAGATACTATTAATCGCATGCTAGGAGTTTATTGTCATGAATCGCACAATGGATTCAATAAAAATGCTAAATTCGTACCAAAACAATATTTTGTAGTTACAGTGAATCACATGCATAATAATCTATTAGTGCATAATTTAATTTAAAACATAAAATGAATTGAAGCGCTAAAATTGCATTGAAAATACAAAGTTAAGATAACTGAAATTCTGATGAGGTAAAAAAAATCTTTTTAAGAAAATTATCGAGAAATTGATAAAAAGTCATCTAAAATATTTCAGATAAGATTTTAAAAATGCAGTAAAATATTTCAAAAAAATGAATACTGCTTTTGAATTTTTTTCATTATTTAAAAAAAAAAATAATCACATCAGAGCAAAAAAAAAGGGGGGGGGCATCTTGATTTGTAAATTTGGTTAAGTGGTATATACCAGTTGAAAATTGTTTTGAAGTTGATCAAGACTTATTGATTTAGACAAAGAAATAATGGAATGCACTCATTGAGCTACAGAAATAAATTGTAGCTGTCTCGTAAATAGGATACTGGCATTAAGGGTTAATCTCTAGTCTAATAGGATTTTTAAAAAATTTCTGTTCACTGGAACATTATAGATTTAATAATGTGAATGAATTTAGAATTCTAAAGTTTAAGATATAATTCACAAAATAAGCCATAATACATTGTTTTTATTTTCTTATCATTTATTGCACATTTAATAATTACAGAAAATAAATTTAAATAATACATTTTAAAAATTTCAATCATTTGTTCATATTTTTTATGCTTTATTTTAATTTGTCTGTATTACTGTGAGCTTGTAAATGTTTCTTAAAAATTTAGAAATATCTTTAAAAATAATTATATTTATACAATTCATAGGCTTTAGCTTGGTGTCCATGGCAACAAAATGTTCTCGCAACTGGAGGAGGAACAGCTGATAGACATATTCGATTCTGGAATTGCTCCCTTGGAACATCTTTGAATGCCATCGATACAAAATCACAGGTAAATCTAGAGTCGGAGTTTGGTTGAAAATATATATAACTAAATCATTTTCTAACTGGCATCAATCAGCATTTTTGAATTCTTAATTAAATTATGATCAACCTGTGTAAAGCATCTTTTTTCCCCCCTCAAAAATTGATCACTTTTTTAAGTTATTGAAATTAAATATGCTGAAATACATAATTTCTTTTCCACTTCCCTCTCCAAAGATATCTTGTGGTATCGATGAAGAACAGTTGAATCGGTAGATAATTCCTCCACTAACATAGGCTCTACATGTTAGTGGAGAAATATATATTCTATATTTTGTTATAATATATTGATAACTAATATATAGAAAATTTGAAAAAGTTGGAGATTCTTTTTAAAGAATCTCCCGATAAAATGTAAATTTCAACAATTTAATTAATTTTCTATAATTTATTATTTTGATAAAATTTAAGGCGTATACTTTCAATATTCTTTGATAGTTAAAAATTTTTCAGACTTGTTAATTTTGAATTCTTTTTAGGTTTGTGCCATTCTTTGGTCCAAAGAATATAAGGAGCTTATATCAGGACATGGTTTTGCAAATAATGAGTTGATTATATGGAAATATCCATCCATGATGAAAGTCTGCGAATTGACTGGTAATTCTGTTTTTGTTGTTGCCATTATGCAAAAAACTGTTTTGAATTTAAAAATAACTAAATTGAAAAGAATTAACATTCCACTTTTATCTATTAGGTCATAAATCACGAGTTTTAAATCTGGCAATGAGCCCTGATGGAACAACTGTGGTATCAGCTGGAGCTGATGAAACTTTAAGATTGTGGAATTGTTTTGCTGTTGACGCTAGTAAAAAGAAGGCGGTAACAGGACCCATTCATAAGAGTGATCTAATGAAGCAGACTATTCGATAATTTTATTTTTAAACTATTGTATATATATTCTACAATTTGATTCATTTGACTGATTCATTGTATTTTTGTGTAATTTAATTAATAAACTTTATCTGCTTTTAAAGAATTTTTACCATCCTCTTTGGCTCAAATTCTGTTAATGCAATTAATCAAATTAGTAATTCAAAATTTATCCTTTCATATTACTACAAATTTTGTGATTCTCCTAGAATTATCAGATCAGACTGACTTTGGCTCTGAATTTTTTTCCCCCCTCCTTGACCAAATATATTTGTACAATAACTACATTTAATCTGATCACTTTGGGATTTAAGAATTTTGATACAATAACTGATTTGAGTAAATTTATTATTATATCTAGAAAAAAGGGGGGAAAGTAATTTCATATTTTTCTATAATTTATTAAAAAATTTAATTATTGCTTATTGACAATTATTCCTTAATGGTTCACTTATATATTGTCCATACTTGTATTATTCTTTAAAAATTTGCTGAATGGTGATTTTGTGTTTCAAAGTATCAAGTACTTGGCTCATTTTAGCATTCATTGGAGGGAATCATCAATGCTTATTACTTAGTTTTATGCACACACACAAAAAACTCAATTTTTAAAAAAATTTACAAAGGGGTAGTGAAATCTTTAACTGCATTGTAGTGCTGCTTTAATTAATTTTAGATAAACTTCCATGTTGGCTAAAATTTTCAATTTTGTTTTTAACTCTGAAATCAATTCCCTTTTTGCACTTTTTTTTTTTTTTCATAATTCAATCAACGACAATAATGCTTTAAGACTGTCCAACAGATTTCAAGCCACACTTATTAACTTAGTTATCAGTTTAAATCAATCCAGATCACTTTAGACCAGACTCCAAGACATTTCCTTACAAGTGGTATAAGCAACTGCACGAAGGTTAATCACAAATGCTGGTTAAATCTGAAGGACTGGCGAATTATCTACTTCAAAACTGATAACACTAAATGAATATTTTCATGTACATTTAAAAACGTTGATTCGTGATCGGAGGTTCTTGAAAATATAAAGGGATTATACCAGCAATTCCGATTATGTTAAGCGCTATCCATTTTCTTGCTTCAAATATTGCAAATCTGAAATTCTATTTTTTACCTAATTATATTTCTAAAGTGTATGGGTGTCATTTATATATAAAACAAACTTGTAACTACGTTCGCTTATTATTTAATATGGAATGTTGGATAGTTAAAAAAATGTCAATAGATACAAGAATAAAAAATTTCAAACTATAAAAAAAGTTTTACTGAATAAGTTGGTTCCAAAAGGCAACAAAGTATCTATTGTCAAATAATGCAGGATCGCTAAAATACTAAAAACTCAACATTCATAATCTAGTGATTGGTAAGGATAAGATTTATTGTACTAAGAAAGTGGGATAGGGTTTGACAAATTTATTTTTGATTAGTTTAACATTCAAATAAAGGTGATTAGGTCGTAAAGTTGATTACATTCCAGGACTTTTATTTCAAACTGAATTAAATTAATATTTTTAATTGTGATGAGCACTATAGTCTATTTTCTGTAGGTGGTTCAAGGTCACATTTTCTACTTTGTTACTGGTACCCGATAACCAATAACGAGGTAGAAAATGTGACTTCGAACCGCCTACAGAAAATACATAGACTATAATCGAGCCCAAAAATTTCAAAGAAATTAGTTTATCTTTACGAATAAGAATGCCTAATGAAAGATTATGGAATTAGAAAATGCTATACTTCTCAAAAGGTTGTTAGAGTTCTTGCAGATTTTAACCCTTAGTGATCTGCTAAACAAATTTGCCAAAATTATATCTCGTATGGAAAATATGTACCAAGTAACCAAGAAAAAAAATTCATATTTCAGCACCATGAGCAGGTTTTCTTACAAGGCTGCCACAGAAAAATACAAGGAATTTTAAATTTCTTAGGGGTCCCCCTCCTAATCTAAAAATTCCCGATCTTTTTAAGCATTGTAAAAGTAAATAATCGTCATCATCTCCTTAAAAACACCATTCGCGTTTGTTAAACCATGGGAGTTCATCTCTTTTCTACTTGCTTACTTTTCTTCATACATCTGTCCAGTTTCAAAGACAGAAGAAGAAAAATACCAAAATTGAAATGATGACTACAAGCTACTTGAATACTAGTGAAACTACTAAAACTAGAAAGAAAAAAAAAGAAAACACTTTTTTAGCAGAGTTTTATATTTAAGAAATACTACAAAAAGAAAATATTTGAATGCATGTCCAAAAATATTCATGTTGTTTTAAAAACCGCATCTTGTTTGAAACCACGTTTATTAAAAAATGCAGTATTATGCAAAAAGCGAATGATTGATTTACTTCAACATCTTTATTCCAAATACAAATTTCCACTATATATTCAAAATTTGCAAAGATTCAATTTGAAATTGTCCTGGGGAAAAAAGTAAAAATACACAGATTAGCTTGATTCATTTAATGAAGAAATTTGCTAAAATTATTTCTATTTTAAAACAGCAGTTGTAGTTCCCAAATTAGGGACCGAGATAAAATGTATGTATAGTTCTGCAATTTGCAAAAATGCGATGAGGGCTTAAAGTTTCATTAAATCACTTGGTAACATCGCGATAAAAAAAAAGTAGTGCAAAGCGCAAACAAGCTATGTCGAATGACAAGAAATGAAATGAAGCAAATCTTATCAATGTGTGACGGGTATGTAAAAAAAACTTTTTTCAATCGATACATCTGTCTTGTCATCCCACTCGAGTATTCATGTTGACTTGTTGCTACAATATTGGATACAATGGAAATTCCATAGATCATGATCTTAACATGCCTCGAAGAAATCCCTACA
This sequence comes from Argiope aurantia, assembly GCA_026543865.1. Lineage (NCBI taxonomy): Eukaryota > Metazoa > Arthropoda > Arachnida > Araneae > Araneidae > Argiope > Argiope aurantia. Next base: position 184,959 of record JAPMOR010060073.1, read on the forward strand.
GCGATCTCGCTGAGGCGCCAAGAACGGATTCACAACATCCACCTGATCAGGCTCTCAATGTGTCTCTTGAAGAAACCCATGTGGCGATTTTGGTGGGCAACCAGAAATAGATTCACCGCCATCCACCTGGTCATGCTTTTAATATGCCTCTTGAAGATAAAATCCATGCGGCTATCTTGGAAGTGGACTAGATTCATATCAACTATCTGATGATGCTTTTAATATGGCTCTTGAAAAAGAAATCCATTCCGTGATTTTGGTGAGCAACCAGGAATAGATTCACACCATCCACCCGATCAGACTCTTAATGTGTCTCTAGGGAAAAAAAAAAAAAAATCCATGCGGCGATTTCAGTAGGCAGCCAGGAATAGATTCACCGCCATCCACCGGGCCATGCTTTGAATATGCCCCTTGAAGATAAAATCCATGCAGCGATCTTGGTCGGCTGCAGGAATAGATTTACAATACCTAACTGAATACAGACTTAAATCAGAGCGGATATCATCTATGATTTTAATGATGAAGTGAACCAGATACCAGAAAGTAAAAATGAAACGAATCTATACTACTACTCTACGGAATTTCTTAAGTCTCCGATTATGTCGATTATATATAATTCGCTACATTTTTGAATCAGCGTGTTTATATGCTTCTGAAAATACAGATCGACAGACGTTCAACTCCTTTGGCAAACAATTGGATAGGAGACTACAATATAAATGTTAAATCTGAGAATTCATCCATCTAGCCCTTTTCGCTTTGAAGTGTTAACTTATATTCCCACGGCCGAATAAACAAACTTCCTTTGAATATATTTTGCTCAAAATTTGATAAAATCCACAAATTTGGTGTAAAGACCATACACCAAATTTCAGTATCTAGCTCAAAGTGTTTTTGAGTTATCTTTTCAGACAGACATTTTCCAAAAATATGTTTTTCGAACTCAGGGTAGTCTAAAACATGGAGATTCGTCAAAATCTCGAGTTCAAATTCTTTAACGATTACAAAGCTTTCTCTATATTTTGTATACAAGAAAGTAAAAACACCATTCAAATCATTACATTTTTAAATGTTTAAATGAAACACATAGACAATATGTCCTTGTGTAACGTGTTTCATGAAGCAATGTCGTTGTGTCACGATCACTTAAAATACTTGTTGAAAAGCAAACAAGTGTATTGTAAGCATTCAATTCCAAGCTTTCACGTGCACAAGTTATCTTTTCACATATTTAAGCTATCACTACACTGCGTTATTCTATATTTGAGAGTTCCCCGCTAATGAAAAGCTTATGCCTGACTTAGCTTTAACGTGCGATTGGCGCAATTTATCCAAAGTTGGCTGTTGCGCCAAAAAATGCCAAACAGCCGTAGCCTGGCTTGGCATACAAGCGCTATCCTCGAAAATGGTGGCCCGAGCAAAAGCGAGACCAAGAGCGAAGTTGATTTGTGGGGTGGGGGCTTGAAACTAAAAAAAATTTCACTTTTTATTACAATACAGAATTGGTGAAACAGTTTCTTAAAAATTAATATTTTAGTCCTGAAAATAAACTTTAATAAATCAAAAACAAAACTGATTACATCATAAACATATAAAATACATCGATATTTGCGTTTGTAACTATTGGCGATAGCGAGGAGCGAACTCGCAAAGTTTGGGTTCGTAGCCGAGTAACATGACCACAAGACAAAAGTAATTTACTCATGTCTCGCAGCTGTTATTTGGCTTATAAAGCGTCACCACACGTTATTAAAACTTGTGACTTTTTACTTTATATTTTTACATACTTTATAACAAATTCGTTGATTGCATCATGATAATACATTTTTTAGTCTAATTTGAATCCGACAAATAAATGTCTAAGAATGTAAATAGTCCTTGCGGTGGAAAGACGTGTCCCGCAAGGCGAGATGCTTTTATCACAGGATCGCCAGCAATATGTTAACACACGCTAGCAGGCTATTGTCACAGAAGTAAAAATAATGCTCGCGCCCTGTCGAGTGAGACTGTTTGTCAAGCGCACAATGTTAGTACGAAAATGAATTCATTTTGAAGATGTATACTGTTTTCCGATTTCTATAAAGAATCGGCGTGGCCTCGCTGCGAGTTATAATGGACTGTTTTGGTACACGCATTTGTGAATTTCTTGCCATCGCAATAATAATTAATTGTATCTCAAGTAATTTATTATTATGAATCTTGTGGTGAGATGGTACTATACTTGTTTTGAATTGGTAGATACTACATGATAACGTACAATTGTATGTAAGTATTTAACACTAAACCTACCGGCATTTCACCGATACATTGGAATTGCCATTGGAAGCGGTCATTTGACCGGCTCGTGGTAGCTTTAATGTTAAATTCAGATTCAAGAAAAAAGAAAAGAAATGGAACGAAAGAAAGGGGGTGGGGGAGAAAAAATTAAGAAATTACGAACGTTTTTCTATTGCAGATCAGTGAATGATGCGAAATTCTTAGAAAAGCGTTGCCTTGTATGTTTCGCACCGTTCTTAAGTCTCATCAAGATTCAAAAATTAAGAAGTTCCTCTAGATATCTAGGGCCGGTCATCTAGGAAGGAGGGAGGGGGGGATCTAGGAGTATAATCCACAACTTAACGGAGATCCTATGATCATTACGAACTAAAGCTCACTTTAAAAAAATTTAGAAAATGAAAATCATATAACACGGTTTCCTTCAGAGGCGCTCGCGAAAGATTTGGCGAACCTATAACATAAATTTCAGAGCAGTGAAGGGAGATAAGATAATGTTACTGTGAAAAGATGGGAAAAAAGTAAGATGTTCACATATGATTAGTCTTGCTGACCTGGTGAACCATTTCGATGATAAAAGGCAACTTTTTACGACACTTCCTACACGCTTTTGGGGAATGACCACGCTAAACATTAACCCCATCGTGGGTGTGGAGTGAAGTTATGAAGACAATGCAGTAGTGGGATACATTTCTGAAGACAGGCTATCTCTCACTGGAACATAAGTTTGACAGCTTTAAATGCAATACATAGTTCAAATCTTCTAATTATGTTACTGACAACAGGTATTGCAAAAAATATGTATGATCCTACAAATTCATTCAAGTTGAAATAAGCGATTTAAATAAACACAACTTTCATAAAATTTATTTAATACTTATATTGAATCCATTTATTTTCGAAAAATACAACAGGTATATTGAAAACATACCTGTTGAAGCATTGAATGAAAAGAATTTAATACATACAGCTGAAAGATTCACTTGATCCAAAAATCAAGACAATTAAACAAATGCAGCGTATACAACTAGACAAATATATTTCAACTTCAATAGCGCGTCGGACCAGTTCCTGCAACAATGCTTGATGCAACACGGTCCAGCATTATGTTGATTAAACATTTGAGACAGATGAAGCCTCGAATCATGAACAACCAATTCCAAATCACGTATAACACGTTGGCATCTGGCATTTCAGCTCGTCCATAGAAGCTCTATAGAGGACAAATCCGGGGAGCGGGTCAGCCATGGAAGAGCCTGAACATGACGAAGGGAATTCTCGAGCTTATGCAAACGAGCATTATGTTGCTGGAAAATTGCTGTGCAATTTTTGAGAAATTCAAATCGTGGTCAAGCGCAATCTCATGCAATTTGGATCATTTGCATATCGGAGCTCACTTTACTTACTTGCAAATTTTCACGATTGCATTTTTCTTCCTCCTTGGTGCGCTATTTTCAATGTACCTGTGTGCCTTTTAGAGCACTCAAAAATTTTTACTTTACAAAGATTGAGACCCAGCCTGGTTATGGAGATAGCTGGTTCTGTAGATACCTCGTATATACATTTTCTACACAAACAAAAGAAAAATAATTTATTTAAAACGAGAAATTAGCAAACACGGATTCGTAAAATAAATAATATTTATTGACTTTGTGCTTTTCTAAAATAGTGATTCAAATGAAATTGTCAACAATTCGATGTGCGTGAATGTGCCACAAACATATATTACAGTAAAATCAACCTCTTTCTTTTGTTTACAATTCAATTTATTCACACTTCGAAAAAATGCTCACAAATTTTTATTGAAGCACACCGAAATATACATATAATACAGAAAACTAACATGGACAGATGATGGTGAATGACTTACATGAACATATAAATCATTGATAAAAAAAATGACTTAATTTGGAACAAGAGAAATGTGATCACAAATTGCGAATAAAATAAACATTAAAATTCTGAAATTTAACGCAAAAAATAGATAGAACTATAAGAATGAGACAGATTCGTTAAGAACATGTAAGAAATGTCAAAAACTTTTAACGCAAAAAATAGATAGAATGAGACAGATTCGTTAAGAACATGTAAAAGGAAGATATTTATCACTACCATTAAAAATGGCACGAACTGTTCTTATTAAAATAATTGAAAATATGGTTAAAGCCTTCGGCTCATATCATTTAAACACATTTTATATATTTACACCTATCAGAATATTATCACATTTTAATTAACAAAGAAAATAATTTTTAAATATTATTATATAGAGCTATATACATATATTCACAAAAAATTTAAGATTCAAAATAGATTGGCAACTTTTCACTGAGCAGCAGCAGCATATCTTTCACCTGTTCTTTGTTCATCTTGAGCTAAATCAATGTCTTCATTAGGATGCAAAGTAACCACACTGTGGCAAAGAGGGCATTTGTCTTGCACGTAAAGCCACTTCCGCAAGCAAGTCCGATGAAAGTAGTGTTGACAAGGTGTCACACATGCAGCTCTCATGCTGCCGAAGCAGATAGAGCATACATCATCTAGTTGAGAGAGCTGTTCCTCTGTGGCAGAGGGTAGTGACTTCGCCTTTTTGGCTGCCTCTCTCCTAAGTAGAAAGCTTCTCCAACCAGTTTGTAAACGTTGCCAAACATTGAAGTAACAGTGAATCAACAGAATCGAAGCATTCACCAAGTTCCACTTGCCAGAAGTTGATTCCCACAGTCCCATGCCGACGACAAAAATGGCAACGAAAAATTCCAAAACTTTCGTGACTGCTCGAGTGTAGTATACGATGTCATCCAAGTTCTCCCATGGCTCAAATCGTACTGAGTCATACAGAAATAAGGAATGCACAACTAAAAGGTCGAGGACTTGGACAGATGTCAGCGTGCAGCTGGAGAGAACCACCATCATCCAAAAGTCAATAGGAAATACAGCTGAAAGCACTCGCGTTAAGTACAGAGGGAAGACCAACAAAGCGAAACACAAACTCAAAGCTCTGAAATGTCTCCACAGGCTCCGACTCCTTGATGCACTCAAGGCCAGAACCACGGGTTCAGCTATTTCTAGCATAGACTGCAGCAAGGAAGAGAGGACAATAAATAGAATGATTGTCATCACTGCCATTCGGGCTGGCATCTTCATTTCCATCAATCCTGTCTGGAATGATAGCAGGATAAGTGTTAAGCCTTCAGTCCAACCACTATGCATTGGATTATCATGGAAGAATGCGGAAAACCCTTGAAGATACGCCCGCGTAGAGCATAGGATAAAAAAGGATAAGTAAGATACAGTGACAGAAGTGGCAACAAGGGTAACAGGACTAGCACAAATGGAACTGATGGTAGTCAACAATATCAAGTACCATTCATCGCCCCAAGCCAATCTTTCAACTTGATAAATGCTTCCAATAAGCTTCACAAAGAATTCTATCAACCAGAATAAGGCAAAATGGGTAGGGACAAATAGTTTATTCCATAACAGAATGAACAATGTTCCTAATCCATGTACTTCTGTGACAGTAAGAGCATCCATGTAAGCTAATTTGGCACAATCCACAATAGTTGGGATCTGGTAAGTAATATAAAGAAGCACATTGAATCCAGTAACGGCATCACAAAAGTTTTGAAAAAAAGGAAGCGTATCCACCGGCAAGTTTGCCAACCGCGCAATAACAGGAATTATATACACCGCAAATACTGGCGTAACAAATAGCCATGGGCCTTTCAGCAGGAAAGAGATAAGACCTCCAAGACATCCATGAAATATGAACATAGCTACTTGGCGTCTTAAAAAGAATGGATCGTCTTCAGCAGTCACAATCTTGTTTGTTTCCACGTCGATATAGTAGCTGGAGACAATATGGCAGCTAAATATAAGAGCTCCACTTACAAAATGTGTATATAAGGCCTGTACGTGTCGCAATGGTAGCAATAATAGTAGAAAACCATGAAGAAGTACTGAAAAGGAAACACCAAACTTAAAATCTATTTCATGACATACACTTTTTTTAAATGCTTTTGACAAACATATAAGCATAAAAACTATTTCAGTTTTAGAATTTTGAATGAAACAAATTGTGATAAATATAAAACATGTAATTTTTACAAATAAAAGATTCAAACAAACACCGCCCTTATTATTTCAATATATAAAATATCAGTCCTCTCACTACTATTCCAGCCCAAACAGGCCGAACAAATTCTACACTAACGAGACGTTTGGGGCTGGTTTAATTTCCAAACGACGAATTCGGAATGTAAAGCGAAAGCATCCTTAGTGGTAACTTACTTTATACCTTGAATCCTTCGTTTGAAACCGAAAACGGCCCATTACTAAAGAATTTTCACAGCCAGGTTAATAGTACAGAAAGGGTTAAAAATCCTAAACAGAATTTCAATAAAACATATAGGAAAAAAAAAAATATTAAGGTTCCATATAATGATTCAGTATGACTATTATGAACTATTAGCACCTACATTGAAATGTCCATGACATGGTGGATGTTAGGGAAATAAATATCAGAAAAACTATTAAAATGAATTAAAATAATAATAATAATTGCATGTTTTTTTAAAATTAAAATTCAAAGACAGAGTTAACCCTTACGCCGAAAAATAAAATTCTTATTTCACATGCAAAACTCAGGGCTTTGAGATGTATGATTAGTGATCAATTAATTAAAAAATCAACCAATAAACGTATTTTAATCATTCTTATTTTAGATTTAGAAAGAAATGATCAAATAATTACCTAAAAAATATGTAAAAGTCAATGGAAATAAAATGTCGAATGCAAAAATTTAGTTTAATTTTTTTTCAGAAAAAGTGATCCATTTTTACATTAAAAGAATTCAATACATTATATCAGAGATTCAAGATAAATTTCTTTAGAAAGACAATTGTTTGCTCTTTTCTTGTCAGTACAAAGAGTTTTTACCCTACAATTATTAGATACGATACTAAAGGAAAATACATGCAAAAAAATCATCTAAAACATTTCATAAAAATATTTTCACTTTGAATATTAAAATTCGGACTTCGAGGTGCATTGAATCTCCATTATGATAATTTGGGGGCCAAATTTCATATTTTTGATAGTGATAAATTTGTTAAATGGCATCTATTTATGCAGTGGATTTAGTTTTGCAATCTTAGACAATACATATTACGAGGCCCCTTTTTCACTAAGATGGTCGATTTCAGGCCCATTTGTTACATGCTAATGACTTACTTTTTAGCTTAATATAGTTTTATTTTATTAATTATACATCACTATTTGTTACATACTATTATTAGTTATTTATTATTAACATTAACTAAATGTAATTTTTTTAAATGATCTTTTATGACTTCAGATTGCTTGGCTTCCCTGCTTGTACACATTATTAGTTCGTGCATAACAGATTCATAGCTCGGTTTTATAAATATTCTAATAACTGAACTTAATGAAATACAAAGGATACTTGACAACGTATTCATATTATCCTAAGATTTTATCATTCATAGAGTTTGTATATTTCCTAAATTTGTTTATTCAAGTTCATAAAATACACACATTATGAATGATAGATAAAATTTAAATAAAGCTTTTAACCCATGTTTTATGTTGTTGAGTTTTAAAGCTGAGACTGTTCTCAATCCAGTGGCCATTGGCAGTTTTCTAATTGGAAATTCGCCATTGAATATTTATGGACATTGCCAACAGAAAAATACATACAAAAACATTTCCTTTTATAATTATAGAATTAAGTTGGTTGGAAAGAAGTATTTTTATTAAATTACAAACCCATTCAAAGTATAAATAATGAGCCAAGAGATCTAATTCAATAAATATTTACTTACTACAGTTAAAAATAGCCATCATAATTGTTGTGTCATTTACCATAGTGTGACACTAAGCGGTCAATGATATTCTGGTAAAAATTTAGTGAATGTACCGATAATTATTTCTTCACATTGTCCTCCAATTTGAAACATTGCCCTTTATACTAAAAAATCACAGCTTGAAAAATACAGATTCTGCAAGAAGAAAAGGGAACTGACTGGGGATTTCCCATAAAAAAAGGACTGAGTGTGGCAATTAATTGTCATAAACAGAAAAATGATGGCTGAACAATATTCCTGTCATTTTGACTTGATTATCGGTCTTCCATACTATGCAGTGATCTGGAGGTAGGCAGTTCATCTTTGGGTGTGCAACAGAAGAAGAAGAAGAAGAAAAAAAAAAAAAAAAAAGAGCATGTTATGTCATTTTTAAAGCACATATAATAAAGAAGAAAAATATAGCACCACGCGCTCTGTCCCATTTACTCTTAATAAGGCACTGATGATACAAAAGAGAAATTTTAACTTCAAACTACTTAACCTTAAGTTTCATGCTACAAATAGGGAAAAATACAAATTAAAATCTTAATGGTAATCAATTATCAGAATGAACTTTCAGACTGTGAAGATGAAATTCTGACTCAGCAGCTAAGATATTTATTTATCATAAAAAATAAATACCTGTTTCTTATTTAACCAATAAGCAAAGAATTCAGAGTACACATACCCAGGAAAAAATATACTGTATATATGAGCAATAAAAAAAATATTCCTTAAAAAATATGTTATCACAACGATCAAAATTACTACATAAATGGCTTAAATTATGCAAGGTGTATTAGATGACTTCAATATGTTGTTAAACATAAAAGAGTATATAAAGACAATTAGTTATTGATTATTATGAAGAATATCTATCAAACTTGAAAATTTCTTAAAGACTTAAATAAATTTCATCAAAAAATAGTATTTGAATTGTATGATTTAGGGAAAAAAAGTCTTTTCGAAGCATAACAGATTATGAAGCGCATAATTGTGATTGTAAAATTCATTTATGTAAATTTAATCAAAGAAGAATTGTTCTATGTTATCATGATTTCGAATTTTGATGAAAGCTGGTAGATTAGATTTCCTTTTATGAATGTAAGTAAGCAAACAAAGTATTTTTGCTGTAATTTGAAAATTTTTTTAATGTCCTATTAAAGTAATTCAGAATTTCATTGTTTTTATTGATCAAGATGAGGAAGCATAATTTGTTCTTTAAATTATCCTGCTCATTTACTAATCAATGTTGATGAAAATTTCTATGAGTATATTTTAATACATCAGACATCAAGAAAAGAATTAAATTAGAAAGTATCTATACAATCTCAGGCGAAATCTTTAATCATTATTTTGAAAACAAAATGTAGAATTTTACACTGAGTTGAAATATCATTAAAAGGGAGAAGGATAATTATTATTTTCCTTGTTTACAAACCAAAGTTAACGAAAAATTTTATGAGTACACTTTAATATATCAGGCATCAAGAAAATAATTTTTTCCCTTATAAATATTTTAAAGTGCGTATTAGAAATAAAAAAATAAAAAAAAAAACACGATGTGAATCAGAAAATAAGAAAAAATTAAAAAATAAAGTAACATAGGCAATTTAAAGCAAAAAAATAGCTAATTAACGAAGACTTAAATTGGATTAAGAGGTATTATTGCATATACAGTGTCTCACAAAAGTGATGGGACACTTGTGCTTTACACAAGGAAATTGTAATAAAATAAATTAAAAAAACATGTACAAATTTTTTGTGGGTGTGTTTCATACTTAAGTTTAGTAACAATTATTACATAACATACATTTTGTCAAAATATTAAAATATTAATTTAATAAAAATACAATTGTTTAGAACGGAGCAAAAAATAGCTCACATAAGTGATGGGACACCATTAGATATGCAACAAAAATCGTCTGAAATAAGCAATAAAAATATTTTTGGTGGTTTTATTTTTACTCAAAAGCAATTGGCAATAATTTATAAAATCATCTGCAGTATTTCTCTCCAGTTTGTTTTGGAATTTTTGTGTTTTTTAGCTCTGTGCAGCCATGAATGCTAAACGAAAAGAAACTTCGCCTGAAATTCGAAAATTAGTTATTAATTTGCATATTGAACGTGGAAAATCTATTAGAAAAACTGCTAAAACAGTTAACTTGAGTCATTCAACAGTTTTCAATATCATTAAACGATATAAAAAGACTCATATTATTCAGGATAAAAGATGACCTGGCCGACCATCAAAGCTATCCAATGGAATAAAGCGAATTATCGTTCGAAATGTTTAAAAAAAATCCAAGAAAGAGTGCTCCTAAGGTTGCTGCTGATTTACAAGCATTATATGGAGTAATTGTTAATCCTGAAACTATTAGAAGGGTAATTCGATCTGCTGGATATCACAGTAGAGTAGCCAGGAAAAAATTCTTCGTAAGTGAAAAGAATATAAAACTAAGACTAGCTTTCGCAAAATCCAACATAAATAAGAATTCTGATTACTGGAATAAAGTTATATTTGCTGATGAGAGTAAATTTAATATATTTGGTTCTGACGGTAGAATCTTGGTGTGAAGAAAACCCAGGGAAGAATTTCGCAAACAGAACTTGGTGCCAACAGTAAAACATGGTGGTGGAGGAGTTATGGTATGGGGGTGTATGTCGTCCGCTGGAGTTGGTAATCTTGTTTTTATTGACAGTATAATGGATCAGTACAAGTATATTGTCATTTTAAAGCAAAATTTGAAATCTTCAGCATGAAAATTGGACCTTCATAACGATTTTAAATTCGACCAGGACAATGACCCCAAGCACACTGCTTTGAACGTTAGACTCTGGCTGCTGTATAACTGTCCTGAAATAATAAAAACACCACCACAATCTCCATACTTAAATCCCATAGAGAATATTTGGCAAGAATTGGAATCAAGAATTCGCAAACACACCATTTCTTCCAAACAACAATTAAAATGGGTGCTTCAAGAAGAATGGGGTAAAATCCCTCCAGAAATCACAAAAAAATTAATTGAATCCATCCCAAGAAGATTAAATAATGTTTTAAAAGTAAAAGGAAATCCAACAAAATATTAAAACCTTTTAAAAAGTAAAATTTTTGGATAAATATTTGATGGAAAAGTAAGTGTCCCATCACTTATGTGAGCTATTTTTTGCTCTGTTCTAAACAATTGTATTTTTATTAAATTAATGTTTTAATATTTTGACAAAATGTATGTTATGTAATAATTGTTACTAACTTAAAATATGAAACACACCCAAAATTTTTTTGTACATGTTTATTTATTTATTTTATTACAGTTTCCTTTTGTAAAGCACAAGTGTCCCATCACTTTTGTGAGACACTGTATGTGCGTTATTTAATACTCTGAAAGATACACTTAATCACATGAAAAAATACAATAAGTATTTTTTTATTTCATTATTTTTATGACTTCAAAATTAGAAATAAACTTGATTCATTCATTGCAAATGAAAATGAGCTTTACAATAACAAATACTACTTCAGGAATCTGTATCTGCATTAGAAGAATTTTCAACTCAAAGTGATGGAATAAAAAAAAAAAAAAATTCTGTCAATGTTTAGTATTGAAGAAAAGTTTTTAATCACAACTGGACAGACAAATTACAAAAATGAATGAAGTTATTGAATTTTTCAAAATTAGCATCACAAATATTAATTTCCAAAATATTTCTAAAGTAGTCACTGATTTTACTCAACTGATTTTGGAAAGTCACATTTAAAAATGTTTTAATTCTTCCAAGAATAAGATCATTCTACAGTTTTCAGCCAACCGACTTTGGAATTATCAGGTAAGAAGAATTAGCAATGACGAAAATCCAGCACTAATTTTTGGTTAAAGTAAGAATGAGAAGCATTTTTGAAAAATATTTATACTATAAATATTTTATCAACAGTATTTAAGACAACTTAAATTTTGGCATAATGAGAGAAGTAATACAGAAAATGTCACTGTGAAGTTTTTATTTCCTCATGAACTCTATCATTTTTCTAATGGAGAAGGGAAGATACATAAGCAGTATCTACCCTTCAGCTCGTCATTGAATTTTCATTCCATACAGCAGGATGACGAGCCACACTCGTCATGCAACTAAAGTTACTGTTGAATCTGGTAATAAATTGTTTAAAATTTCTGGTGTACTGAATCTGGCAGTACTTTTATTACTTATATTAATATCATAGATCATTATCACATATTGCTTAACGTTGGAATTTCTTGATATAAATCACGACTAAATTGTTGTTAGTCTGTGGGATTTCATTCTTAAAAACATTGGTCTGGCCAGTATATATTTTTACTAAAGGAAAAACATGTTGTGAAATAAACACTGTATTGGATAGTGCAGACTATGAATATCAAGGTGATTGGGGGGATTCTGAAGAATCATAATAAACAAATATTTACACCATGCTGATGATGAAACTCATGATAATGAAATATTACCAAGATAAAAACTTACTAGGGAATTAATAAGTGATTCTAGTGAATATTATGAAATCGTAAACATATCATCAGAAGAATAGAAGGAAATAGATAATGTGCCTGAAATGATGAAATTTACGGGAGTGCCTGGTGTAAACGCTCTGATTTTGGGAAAACTAGGAGCTAATCTGAAGTCATTAGAGGTTTTAATGAAGTGTTGAATATGAACTTACAAATTACAATGATATCCATATCAATAATATAATTTTAATCAATAATATGTAAAAATTATAAAATGAAATAAGATTTTTTAAATCAAAATTAAATGGTTTTTTCATGCACAATTTTTTATTATTAAATCATAGTGGAAGGGGTTAAATGAGAAATTAGAATAGTTATTTGTGCAAAAATTTTGATATATTAAAATGAATATGCATTCTATTGATCTCGTCTGGAACAGAATAAGTGTGCTGCAGATCTCTGGCACTAATGTTCTTGGGAATTCTCTGAAATGATAATAAATAATTCTGATTTGTCATCATTACATTCTAAAATATAATTTCAAAAATGTTTACCCATTTTAATTATATTTTTGTTAATAATTGCCTTTATATTTGCTATATTACTTAATTTTCACAAAGAGTTTAATTAAACTGTTTGAATATTTAAGACATATTAATAGGATTCTAGGTCATATTATTATTAAAGTAGTTTATATATAATTATTTAGAATCAGTTCTCCTTTTCCTGACATTACTTTTTTTTTTTTTTGAGGAAGAAGCGAGAATGATGCTTTTAGCTTTAGAAAAAAAGGTGTGGTGGTGGTGGTGAGGGATCCTGTTTTGACATTAGCCCTGGGTGTCTTCTTATACACAGTGCTTCTGGGTATACGAGTCTACTCTGAATTAAATAAAAGAAATTTCATATTATCTTAATTGATAATAATAACTTATAAATAGATAATTAATTATTATCTACTTAATATTTTAAAATCTAAATGCACTTCAATTTAAACAAAGAAAGAAGAGTTAATTTTCCCTGTAGTGGGATTGCTGAAGATGTAAAGTAGTGCTATTACACAAGTAGCAGAATATTTCTTAAAACAACAACTAATGTCATTTTTCCAAAGATAAAACTTAATCTTTTAGTGTTCAAACTTTTATATTTGTTTTAACATTGCAGATATACAACATTATCACAATAATGATGTACATAATGCATAAATATCAGTAAAAAAAAGCAAAGGAAATGCAAATATAATAAAAATATTTTTATATGAATTAAAATAAATTTTAAAAAAAGTTTTAAAAAACATACTTTTATTAGTGTGACAATAAAAATATTTTTAATCCTAACTCTTACTAATTTTTTATTCATAGTAAATTACTATGTATAAAGGATTTATGAAATCAATAATTGAATTAAATTCCCTATTAAGTCACATCATTCATATAGAAACAAAATTTAATTAAATTAATCAACTAACTAATAATTAATTTCTGAAAATATTAAAATAGTATCTTGTCATTGAGAACAGATATGTACACAAAATTTCAAAACTCTGGCAAATTAGGAAATTAATGTGCATTAGATTATATCTTTGGAAATGCAAAACAAGTTATATTAAATAATAGTGTATAAAAAAAAGACAGCGATAGAATGAAATACTGTTTTCTATAGAATTCCAGAATTTCTTTGGTAGTAAGGGTTCAGAATGTAGAATGTTACAATTTACCATATTTTTAGAAACAACAAATATTTCTAATATGCATGATGAAAAATAATTATTATCACTTCAGAAAATAAATAGCATAGTAAAAAAATAAAATGAATTATAAATAAAAAAATAAACATTGCAATAATTTAAAGCAGATCTTTTTAAATATTTTTTAATCACAAATCCTTTTTAATTGCCAAGAAATTCAAAAACCCATAAAAGCACACACACACACACACACACACACACACACACACACACACACAAAAAAAAAAAAAAAAAACTTTACACATCGATAGGTATTAAAACAAAACAGTCCAATATAACAATAATTAATTATAAATTTAAAAAAATGCATTAATTATATTTAATGTGAAATTTTGTGGGAAAAATTTTAGAATAAAATACTAGCTTATACTAACTTTCTAAATAATTCTAATTTATTAACATAGAAAAATCTGACAGAAAATTTTTTTGCAATGCCTTAAAAACCCCAAAATAAGTGCACAATAACATTTGATTCAGACCACAGAATATAAAAGTTTTTGATTTAAAGCTTTATAAAAAGATATAGTTAATTTCTTATATTACATTAAAAAAAAGCTACAATAAATTATTTTGTATCTTTAAATTAAAAAGTGAAATCAAAATTCTTTAATGGGCTCTTTAATCATAATATTTTTGTACAAAGTTTAAATTGTATTACACATAGCAGATAAAATAATCTAAAACATGATTCTCAAGTTTTTAAAATTTTGTACATAAATAAGAATAAAAAATGTATGTACCCTATTAGAAACTTTTTGCAGATAAGAATCACCGCTCTTTAAATGGTGTGTTTATATCAATGAATAAAGCATTTTCAATTTACAATATCCAATTATATTTGTAAATAATCTTTTACACCATAAAAAGTATACATAATTGTATGAAATATAATGTGGTAAACAATGGATACTAATACTCAAGAGCAATTATAATAATTGAAGAAAAAGAATGTGATGAGTAAACCTGCTTCATTCTAACCAATTTCAAAATGCAAGATTTTACATAAATTATTTTGAGTAGTAAGCCTGGACCAGATTCCATTATGATTTATATTTTAATTAACAGAATGGCTGAAAATAAAATTTTAAAATGATATTTAGAAGGGTTTTAAAAATAATTTAATATTTTTCCAAAAATAAATATATTTTTACATCTTTTCTTAAATTAAAAATTACATGAGCTATCTCTTTTTTTAAAGCATTCAAGATATTTTCAATACATGAAATATCAGAAAACTGATTTCTTAGAGTAATAACCAATTTGTTTACAATAGGGTGGCAATTTAAGAACAATGTCAAAACTGGAAAAAATAAATCTGTGTCAAAATAATCAATATCAAGATGAAATGTTAGATTCATATAAATTTTTTATATGAAACTTATACCGTCAATAATAAAATAAGATCCAAATATAATTTGTGTATTTTCTGTAGGCAGTACCAGATAACCAATAATGAGGCAGAAATTGGGACCTTGAACCGCATATAGAAAATACATAAACTATAGTAGTACATATACGATAGGATATGAATTCCTTATTTGAAACATTATATATCAGTTATTAGAAAGAATTATTGTATTTAAATGTTTTGATAAATTGCATTGCTATTTTATGCCTACCTAAATTAGTGATAACACAATTCAGAATTTCTCCCAATTCCATAGAATGAGGTAACGACTTATAGCGATCATGCTGCCACCAGTAATCAATAATGAACAATCCTGGAACTCTCATGATAACACCAACAGCTGCCTCCATGATTTGAGGGATTTCTTCTTAATGTTTTAAAACAAACATAGAAGTAGAAATTCAGCTACTGATTACAGTTCCTCACACTAGGAACCAAAGATTATGTAATCCTGAAATGAAATAAATTTATGCTGAAAAATGCAAAAAGAATACTTGAAATATAACTGTATATCATCAATTATAAATATGATTTTATAATGGTAACGGAATTGTACTTCAGTTAACTTCTATGGTATTTACATTCATTTTTTCTAAACATAAAATAATAAAAACTAGGATATAGATATATTATATCATTGAATCCCACTTACGATTTGAAATTACAACTACATTAGAAATGCAGCAAATGTTCCTTTTCTTTACCTTTTAAAAAGATAATTGCATAATATATGATATTTTAAGATAAATGTTAAATTTGGTTGTCTTTCAAAATGGTCATTTATGCAATGCAATAATAAGAATTTCTATAGCTCACATCATTCACTTTTTTAAATAGCAGAGTCTTATTTTTAAAAAGAAAAATAATAGCAACCATTAAATAGATTTTATTAATTATTATTAAAATATTGAGATAACTGAAATTATTTTTTAATTTAGAAATAATTCAATAAATATTATACAATCCACAAGGTTTTATACCTTATAGATATACTTTAAAAAATGAATTCCCATAGCACACATATTAGCTGCTAATTTTAAATATCTACAATACATATTACTTAAATAATGAAATATAAAATTCAGTGAATAATTTGCATGCATATGAAAAAATATATATGTTTTAATATTAAAACATCATAGTAATTTGAACAAAATAAAAAGCAGCTAAATATTAAATAAAAATTTTTTAATTAATCTAATTTTTGACATTTTTAAATTTATAACAACTTAAAAAATAATTTTTACAGATGACTTTCCTCCTCCCCCTCATAATTCTGAATAATGCTATTGAAATTACTTTTTTCATATTGAAAATTTTAATAATATTCAATAAACAATCAACCAAACTATAATCTTGACCAGAAACTACAATATTGACAGAAAAGTAAAATGGCCTATTTATTTCAGATATATTCAGATTTCTTCAGTAATAAAAACTAAAAATTTATTTCAGACTTTTTGACATTTTATTTGACAGAAAATTAGAGATATAAGACTATGCAACAGAAGTTGTTGAATTTTATCATAATTTTTTTTATAATTAAACAATCATGATAATGTTTCAAGGACTAATCTTTGCATCTCAAAAATATGAAAATATCTTAACATTATATATAATTTTATTTCAATAGTCAATTTATTTAAGAACACATAATTGATGCAGAATTTTCCTAATCAGAGAAATATTAAAACAATGGATAATTAATGGGGAATCCCTTCTATAAAAGTCCAAAACAACATAAGTATAATATTCAATGAAAATTGCATGCATTATACATTATCAATTAATATATGCATTATATATTATCAAAAGTATACCAATTAATATCATATTTACTACAAAATCCAAAAAAGAATTGCAATTGTGCAGTAGTAAATAATTAAAAGAAACACAACAATAATATGCATATGTTATTAAAAATGAATTATGGAGTTCAAAAGAATAATTATTTATTGCACAAAGAAATCATGAAATGTAAAAAGCATCAATACACATTAACAGTTACTTCGAAACAAGAAGAATTACGAAATGAAGATGACAACCTTAATCGAAAAGTTACCACATGGCAACATTATGAAAAATGATACTGATAACTACCGTGATTCACCTTTATCACATGGATTTGTTTATGCAATTTTCTTGCCTTTGAACGAACATCACAGAAATCCATGCGAATTCTGACTTCTGGACACCTCAGACAGCTGACTCAGAAACAAACAATCTAAGATCCATCTACACTATCGACGTGAATAACAAAAAAATCATCTAACCTATTTATCCTCTCAACAA
The DNA here is from genome assembly GCA_026543865.1 of Argiope aurantia. NCBI lineage: Eukaryota > Metazoa > Arthropoda > Arachnida > Araneae > Araneidae > Argiope > Argiope aurantia. The sequence continues at coordinate 203,025 of JAPMOR010060073.1, forward strand.
TTCCAAAGGTAGCTTGTCCATATATATTTTGAAAAAGTTAATACTTGAATCTCGTTGTTAAAAATCATGATGGTCCCGCCTTTCAAAATGTAGCAAATAATAATAAAAAAAATCTCATTTTCTTCCTTTAGTTACATTTTCCCCCTATCACAGATTCACAAGATTAAAAAATAAATTGCATTTATTTATTTTCTTTATTTCAGTTACGGTTAAAAGCATTTTCTTATTTTAGCATTATAGGAAAACAATATCTTTTCCACCTCTGAATTTTCAGTTTGTTCGGCCAGATGAATTTGTATAAAAATAAATTCGTGCAGAATTGTTTCAATTTCCATATTATTGGTGCTTCAATACACTTATTGTAAATTAAAGAAATACTTAATTTATTTTTCCTACAGAAGATTGTATATAGAACCTGAATATTTAAAAAAATCATGTGATACCATATAAGCTTATACCCTATATATATATATATATAGCATAGCATCAACACAGGATTACCATACCATATATGCTTTTCAGAAAACAAATTTATAAAATTTAACATTTTTCCAAAGTGCTCTATTTTAAAAACGACGAATATTTTAAACTGTTATGCAATCAACATCAAAAAGTCATAAACATCAATACTACTCAAGGAAAGATGTGGTTCAAATAATTGATTTGATCTTTATGGCGATCTTGAATAACTTTAAAAAGCAACAATTGATTCTGTCTAGAGAATCCAGCTGAATCTCGAAAACAAAAATTCATTCATTCATAGGGAAAGCTCCTTGTACACTGGCGCACGCTCCAGAAAAAGACTTATCAATTCGTTTTGGCGGGACTGATTGATCACACGCAGAGAGCTTCTACTTCCCAAAGAAATAGGTAAAAGTCCTCTGAAAACAACCGCTTCATAATTACCACGTCTGAAAGCAATAAGCTGCTTATCTCATTACATGTAAACACGATTTATTGCTCACTAAATTCTCCATATATTATTTTTTTAAAAGTTTCTGCAAATATTTAATTCATTAAAAGAATTTCATATACAGTGGGTAAAAAAAGTTTCCTTACGCAACTATGACTGTTAATAAAAGTTTAATTTTTGGCACAAAATATTTTGTTATGAAAATGAAAATTTTAAAATTGGTTTAACACAATTTCATTTATTATTTATGAATATTATAAAGGAAAAACTATGAAGAAAATTAAATATTTAAATTGCAACAATAAAAAAATGCCACTAATAAGGAACAAAAAAGTTTCCGTACGGCATTTACTTAGTATATTGTTACGAAATTTTCTGCCGGGGTTCGTTTGGATAGTGGAAGTGATATGGTGTGTAGAACGCTCAATCAGCAGAAAATAAAACAACAACGTTTATTTACACGAAGGCACACAGGACAGCACAAAAGCGACAACTATATACAGCACAGAGACGACTATCTCCAGCCGAGACGTGTAGCATACAACAGCATACGACCAGAATCTACTGCAGGCAGTAGCGCACAGCTCAGTTCAGCACGAGCTTGACTCCGTCGCTTACGACTCCTCCGCTCCGTCTTCGGACTTGACTTGCCTGCTCTGATGATGGTAAACTTTATGGAGCACCCGCCTTGCAGAGCAAAGCTATCTCCAAGATCCTGGTGTATGCGCCCTGGCGTCATATAATGCCCTGGTCTTATGGGTCTACTGGCAGAGGAAGTGGAACGTCGGTACAGGTCGAGAGGCAGGGAAGAAAAGGAAGAGTGGCAAGAAGCGTCGTCTTAAGTAGTATTGGGAGTGGACGAATGGGAAGTCTTGATGTTTCGAGAGTGGCCAATCAGGAAGCTGGGTTATTGTAGTGGAGAGATCGAAGCTTTTTGTGTGACTTAGTCGATGAGAGCATTCAGAATAATCATCATTTTCTCTTCCTTGCTGTCAGTTTTCTTGGATTGCTTTACTGCTTCAATTAATCTGGGGAATTCTTTGAGCACTTCTCTAAGCTCCTTCAGGATTTCCAGGGTTTCTATTGCCGAGGGTATTTCTTCATTAATTGTTAAAGTGGGCTTCTCGTGTTGTTTTCTAGGTGTGGGGATGGGTTGGGTATCTTGTTTACTTGGGTTTTTCCTCATTATTTCAGCATAGGTGGGTCTTCCTCTTACTGATGTCAGCTTGGGGTATTTGGAACATCCTTTCCAGGCAGCTGTGTGTCCAGTTTCATTACAATTGACGCAGACTGGGTCTTGAATTTTTTCTTTAATACTGCAGCTTCTGGTAGCATGGGGGCCTCCGCACTTGATACATTTAGGTGTTAATCTGCAGTTTCTTGCTGCATGATAGAACCCTGCACAGTTATAGCAGATGGTTGCGGCTGTTTTTCTTCCGTAAGTTTCTATTTTAATCTTCAGATAGAGGAGGGATTTTTCATTGTAAATGGTTTGGGCATTCTTAGACTTCTTAACTTCTACTAAGTAGATTGGGTAAAGTGTCTTCATCCTGTAATTTCTGAGCTGGGATATTCTGATGATTTTGTAGCATATTTCTTCAAGTTCTTTTACTATTTCTTCTTTATCGGCATCTATGGGGAGTCCTTTGAGTATAATTTTAATTGGCCTTTCATCAAAGCTTTCGGAGAGAGTGAATTCTTCCTTCTTTTCTGTGAGCATATCAATAATTTGGGATCTTTCTTCCTCGTTTACTGGTTGTATTACTATCATGTTTCTTATCAGCCTGTTTTCAGTTTGTGGGAATTTTCTATGTATCTCTTGAAGCGTGATATTATAGTTACTTGAAATTTTTAGATTTATGGTTGCTGGCCTAATAATAGAAGTTTCCTGTGTATCCTGGATCTTGCTCAATATTTCGTATTTATTTGTTGTATCCATAGATTCTGGTTTTTCTTCAATTTTCCTGATTTTTGCGGCTTTTCTTGGGTTTACCATCTGGTAGCGTTTCATTATCAGGCTTATCTTCAATAGCTGCTGGCTGGGAGGGCTGCTCGTCTATTTCAGGGACATGTTTATCACAGTTTATGACGGGGCATGGGACGAAGTCTCCTAACTCCTCTTCTGCAGTGTCTATCTTGGCTTGTATTTCTTGATATTTAGAGTAGTCGTCCAGGTACTGGGTCGTGTGTTCTAATCCATTTTCCTTCATCTGTTGTAGGGTGTCTAGAAAGGTTTTTGCTATTGAATTGAGTTGTTTCGTTTTATTCTTCAAATATTGTATGTGTGCGCAAAGATTTTTGTCCCCATCATGCGGTCTGCAATTTCTCTTTATACAGGGTTTTGCGTTCTTCAATTTTTCTTCATACATGGCAATGCGGCTATTGTATTCCTCAATCCACTCCTGAATTTCACTACTGGTCCTGATACGATTATCATGCCAGATGCCTTCTTTCATGTTCTTTAGAATGATCCTACTATCTTTCAAGCTCCTATACCACATGCTTAATTTACGGCAGCGATCATTTACTTCCTCGATATATTTGGTAGGGTAATGATAGCTTAGTGGATAACCACTCCTGCCACCGTTCGTGCTCCTAATACTGCTCATACTAATACTCCGGGAAATACTGGAGTCATCCGAGCGTCCGTCTCCTTCCATGGCTAGAGACGGAATGACTTGCCTGCTCTGGCAGCTGTGGACCCTTTTATAGGTCTCAGGAGGCGGGGCTAGAAGCCTCTCAACCAATCAGGAACGTTCGACGCGTATCTCGGTTCCTACTGGACGGATCGGGAAAATTCTCGAAGTTTCGGGTATTATCTATTTTGGCGCCAAAGTCGCCAAATGGTCGCCAAGCTCTGGGACCTTCGACGCGCCACCTGGACGCCGTCTAGTACCGATGACTTTAAAACTTTCTTTCCGACGATGGAGCAAACTATGCTGGGAAGCCGAATTGCAGGTTTGTAACAATATGAAAAACCTTTTCCATGCTGACCAACTTGCATTTAATGATCGGTAGGCCTACTTTTGCCACTTTATCACGTCTCTCAAATGTTGTGGCATAACCCCCTCAGTTTTTTTGTTGTTTCTGGAGAAATACTACTCCAAATGTCTTGAATGATCCTTTTGAGTTCAACCTTGTTCTTTGTGTTATATTTTTTTAGTTCACGTCCGATTTCTTCCAATAAATGTCCTATAAGGATTAAATCGAGAGACCGGGGAGGGTTATAAAGCTGTTTTTTAACATTATAGTGACATCACCCTTGACAAATCTTGGAGGTGTGCTTAAGATCGTTGTCCTGTTGAAAAGTAAAGTTCATTCCAAGCGACAGTTTATCTGCATTGGTTAAAACGTTTTGTTTTAGAATGGCAAGATGTATGTACCTATCCATATTTCCATTTATAAAACATAAATATTTGACACCAGCAGCACTTATACACCCCCATACCATATTCCAACCATCACCGTGTTTCACAATTCCACATAAATTCTTAAGTAACATAGGCTGTTTTGATTCCCTCCAGATCATAACTCGACCATCTGACCCAAGGATATTAAATTTTGATTCATCACTAAAAATGACCGATTCCTAGAAAGATAGAGGCTTGCTTGTATGCTTCTTTGTAAACTCGAGACGCTTTTTCTGTAGCAGAGACTTATAAAAGGCTTCTTACGGGTCCCACATCCATTATAACCTTTTTCTTAAATGCGAATTTAAGGCTGTAATTAACCATTAAATTAGTTGCAAGTTAAAGTGCACTAATCCGAAGGATTACACTTCCACCTTACACACACATGATATTTCTTTTATGCAAGCGATTTAACTTCGGAGTTCTTCCGGATCGATCTCTATCCGCAAATGTTTACACATCACGGTATATTTCAATAATAATCTGCACTGTAGACTTTGGTTTGTAAGTCATTTCACTGATTTTTTTCATAAATAATCAATTTTTTCGCAACCGAATCACTAACTCTCGAATGGATTTCTGAATTTCCATTTTAAGACGATCAGCGAAACATTGGAATTAAACAACTGTTGTTATGTCGTATTCTTCACTCTGACAAACCATCAAAGTTCGAAAATTTACTGTGGATTAATTGTAGAGCACGTCAGGAAGAATTTGCATATTGCGTACGGAAACTTTTTTTGCAACGTACTTCGTCACTTATCTTAAAAATTGCAAACGGACTTGCTGAGTTTTGTAAAAAAGAGAAATTTACTATGAAACTCCCTTTTAAAGACTCATTTTAACAATAGAAAAGTAGTTTATAAAGATAAAAAGCAAAGATTAGAAATTATTCTAGTTTATTTTTATTTTAGTCTTCCTACTGAAACTTTTTTTACCCACTGTATATTTTAAATGGATGTAAAACGCTATAATTACTGTTATTACTAAAAGTTTTTCAAAATTGTAAAGATTTGATATTTATGTAGTTAAATTCTTTGAGCCCAGTTTGCGTTGCCTAGAGTAATTTTGTGTTCATGAAAGCAGAATGGAATATCGATCTTTTCCTTAAAGGATTTGTAGAATGAGGACACATGCTGTTGCTCGATTGCCAACAATGAAAGAATAACCATTGGTGGTCATTTTCGAATTTGGAAAATGGGTTTTAAAAAATTAGCCTCGCATAATAAATTGAGAAGGATGTTTCTTCTTCGTTTAATTAATACATAACGAAGAGCAGAAATAATGTTTGTGAATTTTTAAAACCAAATATAAGGCCTATTTTTAAAAAGGGAAGTTTTTAATGAATTTCCACCGATAATTTTTTTTAAATAGATATTTAAATATGATTTGAGTTTTTATTAAAATTGTAAATAGTTTTCTTATACGAACATTCGAAAATCTAAATTCTTTCGTTTATTAAAGTTTCTTGTTGTAATATTATTTTTATTTTCAGTGCATCTTGAATTTTTATTTAACGGAACAAATTTATAATGTTCATATTAAAATTATTTATTTTAATTAATTATTTTTCTGTTTTCACTCATTTTTCTTTAAATTATTTTTAATTAAAATGCAAATAAATTGATACTTTATCATAACGATTTTTTCTTCTACTACTTTTTTTTTTCCTTCTCTCTTCTACCTTTATTTATTTATTTTTCCTAGAAAGGGGACGAGAGCTACATAACAGAGAAATGAAGTCATTAGTTTCATAGATTCGAAAAGTAAATTAAAATAACATATTAGCAAAAAAGTTATTTCAAGAAAAAGCAGGATAAGGTTTGCTAAAGTCTCTGCACCAAAAATGAAGATTTTAACAAAACGAAATTCCTGAAACTAAATTAAGGTAAATTGTTGAAAAAGAGTTGCAACCCATCTTTCAGTTGCCAGTCTATATAGTATATTGCAGTAAGTAATGTCCATACATCATTTTTATTAGAATTGTATTCTATTTTTTCAAGGGAAGTTTTAGTAAGAGAAACACTCATAGGGCAAATTGAAATTCCATTCATTACCAAATATTTATTAGCAAAATAAAAATAATTTCAAATTGTTATTTTTAAATGTAAAAATAAGCGCTACCTTTTTTAAACTTTCTATTACGAAGTTCTTAGCTATGTCTCATAAAAATTTGTAATAAATTGATATCGCGTATAAGTGGGACACAGCTGGATGCGGTGTTTATGGTGTTCAAAATGATATAGCTTTATTTAGTTAAAAAAAAACTTAGCGATAAAGTTAATATATTATTTCCCTAACATAAATAATAACTATATATAATAATATTAATAATTTCATATTTAAAAATAAAATTTCTAATTTCAAAATACTGTTCAACAAAATCATAAAAAGTTTGAAAGACCTCAATTTGTAAAATTGTCCCTTTGTATTTGACTCTTTAAGAAAGAAATTCAATAATGATCCTCACAAATTCTCACATTGCTTAACAATTACAATTACAGTATAAAAATTATAGACACACACACACACACACACACACACACACACACACACACACACACA